>CAWUFW010005868.1:775000-1253583 GCA_963921515.1 Calotriton arnoldi
TGTAAATGCTAGGGCTTCTGGGATGGTCTTGAGTAAGAGAACGCCCATCTTCTTCAGTGATCGGGCCATTGTTTACTACTGTGTCCAAAATGTTTTTCAAAATTTTAACAAACTCTGTAGTAGGATTGTGGTCGAGTTTCAGATAAGTTTCGGTATCTAGAACATGTTCATTCACCAAGGTTCTTTCAAACACACTTACCCAACAATGAGGTGTACATTTGGATCAACTATGGGCAACAAAGTACAACCGGAATAAAAGTGGGGACTTCAAGTTGCCAGTGCTGTCAAATCTGTCACAAGAGCTTTGGCACACCAAGTATACATTGTTGTGAAATTGGTGCCAGAAGTACACACTGCAGCACAGTTTTTTTAGACGTAAATGCCATTTAATCAGACAGTTAATGCAAGGATTAGTAGACACATTCTCTTACAAATTGATTTTTTTTTTTTTCCACAATGCATTTGTTTGCAAGCAGTGACGAGCAAAAAATTACCTGATTTTGTGCCCAAGATCCCCAACACCATTGAAAAGGGAAATCCTCTGTTGGTCAGTTTGTAAAGAATATTTGAGTCCTCGTTCGCCTTACCTCCAGACTATATTAGATGTTTTTAAAAAACAGTAAACGGTCACGTGTTCTTTAAATCCTATTTCTTTCACATTCTCAACCTATGGGTATTCCTGCCGCCTAGTGGTGGGACTGGAGAACCCTGATGGACTAAAAGCACCAGACACAACTTGAATGTAACCTAATGCTACTCATAGCAACAACATTAACCACACTACAGGCATTGTCACACCACAGTGGAACTTACTTGCCATGTAGGCATTGCTACCCGTAAACTGGGTGAGGGACGCATCCAGAACCCAAATCTGTCAATCCGGTAGCATGCCTCTCGTCTTAGAATTCACTTAGCCAACTGTTCCACAGCTTTGTATGGAGACATTGAAGAAGGTAGCTAGCCTGCGAAGAGACATAGCTGCTCGGTGAAACATCAGTGCTTTAGGCCTCTGTTAGTGTGGTGGAAACAGGACACATGCCATAAGCTGGTGGATGATCTGCACCCGCTACACTTCTAGCTCCTCGGCCTCCTTTCCAGGTGGAAGGACCCCGGGGTTTCCAGTGCACAGCCTCACCTTGCTCTGTCGTGAGAAACCCAACACTGAGGACCCATCGGCTATATGGCTTACACTATGAGTGTAGGAAGATCCAGCCTATTTAGGACGTGCCTTCTGATGTTCACTTAACTGCCCCGTTCTGCCTTCCTCGCATGGTGGAAAAAGCAGTAGTGGTCCCCAGAGCTGTCAATCTACTCCCAGCATGTCGGACCATGTGTTTTTTGTTTTACTGACACGAACTCCAGCTAAACATCTTTCTTTTTCCATCAAGTGGCTGTGGTATGTGAATCCGTTCTGGCAGTGGTGGCATCTGTGGAGTCTGGAGCCTCCGGGCTCCACTTATGGGCATTGCCATTGGTGTAGCGATCATTGGGGCAGCAGATGCAGTTTCACCAAAGCCCAGAGCTTTAAGGGGCTCACTGCACCTCAGTTGTGGCTGTTGGTTACTACTCAACGAGGGAAGGAGACGGTTAACCCTGCTTCCTCTAGCACTGCATCTGGAGAGACGTAGCAAAGGCTGTGTCCCTGCTGTGCGCTCATGTAATCGGTAAGAGGTTTCATAGGCTGTGCGCTGGCTAATGTGCGCTGTATCTCAAGTTTGCAGGATGTGTTCCAACATGCATCACCATCTAAAGGCCTAAAATACCGTTAGACCACCACACATACTTTTCTGAAAGCCGTAAAAAAGTTATGACTTATTAGCCAATGACTTGGGTATTATGTTACAGAAAATGCTGAAACATAACCGTGGGAAACATTTGAGCGGAACAAGACTCATTATTATTTCCCTGTTGATCTTTTTGTGCATTAAAACCACAGCCTCAGCCACCACCCTCCAGTGTTTTGTCAAAGCAGCATACTTTTGTTTTCACTCTGTCCATTTCATAAAAGATCCCCTGCCCGCCAGTGACAAACTAGATCACATCATCACAGCATGACCCAAATACCTGCTTACCTTGGGCCATGGAGTACAGGAAGATGAAGCCACTCTAGGCACTCTTGGCCTGGAGAGTCGATACCAAGCCAGCTTCCCATTCAACAGAAGCTTGCACATGGCAGGCACTTGCAGTTCACAGGTTATTCCATCTGCATGCCGTGGTGACCTACTGAGGCAAGACGAGTCCAGCTCTAAACCTTCAGAGGCTTATAACTGGCATTGAGGGCCTTGGGGAGGACACATGAGTGTGAGGTTGGACCCTGTGTTCCATCCACTGTTTGCTGCTAAAGGGCACAAAGAGGAGCAATTGATGGGAGATAAAGAATGTACACGTGCCAGTTGGAGAGCTGCGTCTACTTTTTTCTTAGCTTTGCCCAGTGACCTCTAAGCCAGAGACGGCAAGGATAGTGCCCGAAGTCACAAACTGAGCAGCAGTTGCTACCTCTGGCGACCCCCTAGTTGATGGTCTCTCCCTTTGGGGTTCCTGTGAGGTGGCTACTTCTGTTTTTTTTTTTGTTGTTGTTTTTTTTAACACTCTCCGATGCGAGTGTAGTTATTTTTTGGGGGGGGGGAGTTTTTTATATAGCGTGAACTAGACCCGAAGGTATCAGAGCGCTTTACATGAGCACCAGTTAGGTTACAGACGGACACATTCATCTTTGTTAGGCACTTGGAGATTAAGTGATTTGCCCAGACTCCCAGAATGTTGAGCGTTCCTACAGACTCGAACCCAGTTCCCCAGCTCCCAGGCCGATTGCCCTAGCCGTTAGGCCACATAATCTCCCCTGGTTAACTAGTCTTACAATTGACATTGTTATTCAACAGGTGTAACTCATATTAGGGGCACGTTACGATTTTATGGGGCATATTTTTGTTTAGATGTAGGAAATGTATTCCCTGTAGATGACCTGTTGTAACAGGATTTCCACAGCTCATGTATTGGGTTTCTAATTCATGTTACTGATGAGTGACTGTGACACTATTCCCTCCAGCACCTTTCGTTGGAGGAGCACACTGTACCAAACACAGTGCCCTTCTGTGGAGGAGCACACCGTATTAAACACAGCCTTTCTTTGGAGGAGCGCACCGTACCAAACACGGTGCCTTCCTTTGGAGGAGCGCACCATACCAAACACGGTGCCTTCCTTTGGAGGAGCGCATCATACCAAACACGGTGCCTTCCTTTGGAGGAGTGCACCATACCAAACACGGTGCCTTCCTTTGGAGGAGCGCACCGTACCAAACACAGTGCCTTTCTTTGGAGGAGCGCACTGTACCAAACACTATGCCTTTCTTTGGAGGAGCACACTGTAACAAGCACAGTGCCTTTCTTTGGAGGAGCACGCTGTAACAAGCACAGTGCCTTTCTTTGGAGGAGCATGCTGTAACAAGCACAGTGCCTTTCTTTGGAGAAGCACGCTGTACCAAACTCAGTGCCTTTCTTTGGAGAAGCACACTGTACCAAGCACAGTGCCTTTCTTTGGAAGAGTACACCATACCAAAAACAGTTCCTTTCTTTGTAGGAGCGCACCGTACCAAACACTGTGCCTTTCTTTGTAGGAGCACACTGTACCAAACCGCATCAAACACGGCTTTTCATTGGGGGAGCACACTGTCCCAAACACAGTGCCTTTCTTTGGAGGAGCACACTGTCCCAGACCCACTGCATTCCTTTGGAAGAGCACACTGCTCCAAAGGAAGGCACTGTGTTTGGTAGAGCACACTGTACCAAACACAGTACCTTTCTTTGGAGGAGCGCATCGTACCAAACACACTGCCTTTCTTTGGAGGAACAAACTGTCCCAAACACAGTCTCTCTTTGGAGGAGCACACTGTACCAAACAGTGCCTTTCTTTGGAGGAGCACACTGTGCCTTTCTTTGGAGGAGCACACTGTACTAGACACTGTACCTTTCTTTGGAGGAGCACACTGTAACAAGCACACTGCCTTTCTTTGGAGGAGCACACCGTACCAAACACAGTGCCTTTCTTTGGCAGAGCGCACCGTACCAAACATAGTGCCTTTCTTTGGCAGAGTGCACCCTACCAAACACAGTGCCTTATTTTGAAGGAGCACACTGTACCAAACCGCATCAAACACGGCCTTTCATTGGAGGAGCACACTGTCCCAAACACAGTGCCTTTCTTTGGAGGAGCACACTGTACCAAGCACAGTGGCTTTCTTTGGAGGAGTACACTGTCCCAGACACACTGCTTTCCTTTGGAAGAGCACACTGCTCCAAAGGAAGGCACTGTGTTTGGTAGAGCACACTGTACCAAACACAGTGCCTTTATCTGGAGGAGCGCATCGTACCAAACACAGTGCCTTTCTTTGGAGGAGCACACAGTACCAAACGGTGCCTTTCTTTGGAGGAGCAGACTGTCCCAGACAAAGTGCCTTTCTTTGGAGGAGTACACTGTCCCAGACACAGTGCCTTTCTTTGGAGGAGTACACTGTCCCAGACACAGTGCCTTTCTTTGGAGGAGTACACTGTCCCAGACACAGTGCCTTTCTTTGGAGGAGTACACTGTCCCAGACACAGTGCCTTTCTTTGGAGGAGTACACTGTCCCAGACACAGTGCCTTTCTTTGGAGGAGTACACTGTCCCAGACACAGTGCCTTTCTTTGGAGGAGTACACTGTCCCAGACACCGTGCCTTTCTTTGGAGGAGCTCACTGTACTAGACAGTGCCTTCTACCAGACACAGTGCCTTTCTTTGTAGGGAGCACACTGTACCAGACATAGTGTTTTTCTTTGGAGGAGCATACTGTACAAGACACAGTGCCTTTCTTTGGAGGAGTACACTGTCCCAGACACAGTGCCTTTCATTGGAGGAGTACACTGTCCCAGACAGTGCCTTTCATTGGAGGAGTACACTGTCCCAGACAGAGTGCCTTTCTTTGGAGGAGTACACTGTCCCAGACACAGTGCCTTTCTTTGGAGGAGTACACTGTCCCAGACACAGTGCCTTTCTTTGGAGGAGTACACTGTCCCAGACACTGCCTTCTACCAGACACAGTGCCTTTCTTTGTAGGGAGCACACTGTACCAGACAGTGTTTTTCTTTGGAGGAGCATACTGTACAAGACACTGTGCCTTTCTTTGGAGGAGCTCACTGTACTAAACACAGTGCCTTCTACCAGACATAGTGCCTTTGTTTGTAGGGATCGCACTGTACCAGGCATAGTGCCTTTCTTTAAAGGAGCACTTTGTACCACACACGGTGCCTTTCTTTGGCACATCACATCAGTAAACCCAGTTCAAACATCACTTGTAAAGAAACGGTAAATGTATTCCAGTATTTCTGTATTTTCCTAGTAGAAGCTGTGACAATTCTATTCACACAGCGGTGGCATTTCTATACTTGCAGCCTAATCCAATGAAGCGGCCTAGAGTGGCGTGTGATAGCCACCCAAAACAGGTGAAAAAAAAAATGAAAGTATAGCTTTAATCTTCACTAGACTCTGACGCTTACTACGGTGACTTCAATCAGTGACAATTGCTTGTTAAATAGAGATAAGAGGCTGACACAGTGCTGCTATCTGACTGAGTAGAGGCCCTAAGGCTTAAAGTAGTGTAGTTCTTAGGATAGTGAGCTCATTGAAGTTTATGAAGAATTCTTGTTCCTCAGGGTGCAGATTTTGTTTGAAGGATGTTTCGGTACATGTCTATGAAGGGATACAAAATGGTGTTTCCAGCAAACGATGTAAGCATTCTACATAACGTTTGGTGCCTGTTGTTGTAGGTGAGCCAAAATAGACAAGCTGACGGGTTGGAGCACAGACGGGTCTGAGAACAACTTTCACTTTGAAAGCCAACTGTCTCAAACTCGACACTGAAAAAAATGAAGTTCTTGTATTCGGAAGACCACCCTCACCGTGGGACGACTCCTGGTGGCCCTTGAACCAGCTCCCACCCTCCCCTCCCCCCCATGCTCTCACCCTCAATTATCCTTGACAGCAAACTCTCCATGAGACGTCAGATCAACTCGGTCGCCTCCACCTGCTTCGACACCCTTAAAATGCCCCAGAAAGTCTTCAGATGAATCCCAACTGACACCAGAAGAACTGTCACTCGAGCTCTTATCTTGACTACGGAAGCGCCTTTTACGCCGGAACCACCACCACCCTCCTCATCAAGTGCCTTCAAACAATCCAGAACGCAGCAGCAAGGTTGTTAGAAATGGGGGTCTCTAGTTGGCAGAGGTAGGTACCTTTGTCCAAATAGGGACCCTTGCTTCTAGTCAGGGTAAGGGGGATACACTCCTAAAATAACCCCTGCTCACCCCCTTGGTAGCTTGGCACGAGCAGACAGGCTTATCTCCGAGGTAGTGTGTAAAGCATTTGTGAACACATACAGTAACACAGTGAAAACACTACAAATGGACACCACAATAGTTTAGAAAAATAAGTAATCTTTAAACCAAAACAAGACCAAACGACAAAAATCCACAATACAGTATTAAAAATAAGGCTTTCAAATGGTAGAAATAGTTCAGTTCAATGCAAGTTGTAAATGCGACACTTTTCTCAAAAGTACCTTGGATGCGTCACGCAAAGCAAACAAAATGGCCGCAGGGAAGGTGATGCGTCTGTTCCTTACACTCAGGGGAGGTGATGCGTCTGTTCCTTACTGCAGCGCAGGGGAGGTGATGCGTCGATTCCTTACTGCGTGGGGAGGTGATGCGTCTGTTTCTTACTGCTTTCGGACCTGCTTTGGCCTTTTGAAATCTCTGAGGAAGTTTCTCCCTCTCCTGCCCAGGGCGGCGAAAGAGACTGTCATTTGTGCCCTTATTTTGTCCCGGCTGGACTACGCCAATGCCCTTTATGTGGGCATCCCGGGTTATCTGTTAAAAAACTTCAGGTGGTCCAAAATGCGGCAGCCAGACATCTTCTGGAAATTCCAGCTAGGACTAGCATTAGACCCCACCTGCTCTCTGCACTGGCTTCCTGTAGCCAAGCGGGTCAAATTTAAATCTTTGGTCATGGCCCATCGTGCTCTTCATAGGCTTGGCCACACTTATCTGCAAAAACGGTTCGCCTTTTACACTCCAGCGCGACCGCTGCGTTCCCTGTCTCAGCGCCTCGCCCAGGTCCCTCGCTTTAAATGTCTGAGGCTTTGATGCAGCTCTTTAGCTCGGAAATCTGCTGCGGCTTGGAACGCCCTCCAGAATACTCAGGACCCGTTGATCTTCAAGAAGAACTTGAAAACATATCTCTTCTCATAAATTTCTGATGGCTACCCCTCGCTTCTCCGCGCCGGGACACTTTCGAGTATCTGTGCGCGCTACAAATTAAATGAACATAACATAACTGCGGCCCCCAACGATGCGACAGTCTTGGCGCCTCGATGCGATGCGTAGATCTGGTACGATGCGTGGTTTCGTGCAGCCGCACAGCAGGCTTGCGTCGGAATCGGTGCGGCGATCTCAGACTTCGGAGATCGTCACACCTGATGCGTCGTGCAGCGATTTCTCGAGCCGCGGCAGACGCGATGGTTTCTTCGGCGATGCGTCGGAAAACAAGTGCGGATGCGACACGCTGCTTCGGTGTTGAGTCGATTTCCCAGCTCCCAGTGACAAACAGTCTCCAGAGGTCCTAAACAGCAGCAAGCACCTCTTTGCAGGTTGGAATTCACAGCAAGGAAATTCAGGGGAGCTGGTGGTGAAGTCTTTGTGTCCCTGAGACTTCAGAACAGGAGGTAAGCTCAGTTTCAAGCCCTTGGAGATCTTCCTCAAGATGTCAAAGCAAACAGCAAAGTCCTTTTCTCCTTTCCTTGGCAGCAAGCAGCCACTGCAGGCCAACCCCAGACAGCAACCAGCACAGGGGCAGTATTCCTCCTCAGCTTATCCGGCTCTTCTCCTTGGCAAAGGCTCCACTTGATTTCCCAGAAGTGATCTAAAAGTCTGGGGTCTGGGCCCCTCTTTTTATACACCAAAAGCCTTTGTTCTCTGAAGGCAGACAGTGTCTGTCCCCAGCCAAAACCAGTTCTGTGGGGCACTTTGCAGCAAGTGCACAACAACCTCCTTTGTCAGTGTGAGCCCTGGCTCCAGACACACCACAGGAGGGCGGAGCCGTCATTGTGGAAGGCAGGCACAGCCCTATTCAGGCGAAGGTGCTATTCCTCCCACCACTCCAAATGCAGACCAGGCCTATTCAGCCCAGCCCTGACGCATCAGACTTCTGGAGCCGCTGCCCTTCTCCAGCCCCTGTCATCCAAAAGCCGGACATGCAATACACAAACCTAGCAGAGGCACACTGGATGATTAGGCAAGAAAATACATACTTTCTAAAAGTTGTATTTTCAAACACAGAATGTAAAAATCACCCTCATTAAAAAAGATGCATCTTAACATTCTGAGTTCAGGCATACTAAACTTTACTTTTTCATCTTGTTCTTAGGGTCAGTTATGTTTATAAGATGTTATAAACAAACTCCCCATTCTGTCCTATGGGAACAGATAGCCTTGCAATAGTGAAAAACGAAATTGGCAGTATTTCACTATCAGGACATGCCACACACACATCAGGGCATGTCCTACCTTTCACATACAATACACCCTGCCCACAGGGGTACCTTGGGCCTACCTTAGGGGTGACTAATATGTAGAAAAGGGAAGGTTTAGGGACTGGCAAGTGTGTGCACTTGCCAAGTCGACAGGCAGTCCCAGACTGCACACAGGCTCTGCAATGGCAGGCCTGAGTCACATTTTACAAGCTGCTTCTGTGGGTGGCACAATCAGCGCTGCAAGCCCACCAGCAGCATTTGATTTACAGGCCCTGGGCACACATAGTGCACTGTACTAGGGTCTGACAAGTAAATCAAATAAGCCAATCATGGAATCACTAATCCATAACAATACTTTACAAAGGGAGCACTTGCACTTTGGCACTGAACAGCAGTGGCAAAGTGCCCAAAGCATCTAGACCAGCAAAAATGGAGTCCAACACACAGCAAAACACAGGAGGTCAAGGCAAAAAATGGAAGGGAGACCCACGCCAATGGTGCCAGGTCTAACACGTTTCCCCTCCAGCTGAAATGTGGGGAGAAGTAACCACCCTCTTGGGAGTTCTCTTCACTAAGGTGGAAAAATCTGGACAGACCATCAGCATTGGCGTGTTCTGTACCAGGGCGGTGTTCCACCGTAAAGTCCATCCCCTGTAGGGAAATGGACCACCTCAACAGCTTTGGATTCTCACCCCTCATTTGCATCAGCCATCTGAGGGGCCTGTGGTCTGTCTGAACCCGGAAGTGAGTCCCAAACAAGTATGGTCTCAGCTTCTTCAGCGCCCAGACCACAGAAATGCCTCGCGCTTAATCGCACTCCACCTCTGTTCCCGTGGAAGTAACCTCCTACTAATGAAGGCTACAGGTTGGTCTAGGCCCTCCTCATTTAGCTGTGAAAGCACAGCCCCCACACCATGCTCTGAAGCATCTGTCTGCACAATGAATTCTCTTGAGAAGTTGGGTGCCTTAAGCACGGGCGCTGTGCACATGGCCGATTTCAGGGCATCAAAAGCCTTCTGGCAGGTGTCAGTCCAGTTTACTTTCCTGGACTGCTTCCTGGAAGTCAGCTCTGTCAAGGGGGCAACAATGGTGCCATACCCCTTGACAAATCTCCTGTAATACCCTGTGAATCCTAAAAAGGCTCTCACCTCTGTCTGAGTCTTGGGGGGTTCCCAAGCCAGAATGGTATCAATTTTGGGCTGTAGGGGCGCCACCTGGCCGCTCCCTACCTGGTGTCCCAAGTACGCCACTGAACCCTGCCCGATCTGGCAATTGCTTACCTTGATCGTGAGGCCTGCCCTCCGCAGCGCCTTCAACACTTCCCAGAGGTGGTGCAGATGTTCCTCCCAAGTGGCACTGAACACTGCGATGTCGTCCAGGTAGGCGACACTGAAATCCTCCAGCCCAACCAACACCTGGTTGACCAACCTCTGAAAGGTGGCAGGGGCTTTCTTCATCCCAAAGGGCATCACCCGGAATTGGTAGTGCCCATCTGGTGTGGAGAATGCTGACCTCTCTCTTGCCATATCAGTCCAGGCAATCTGCCAGTACCCAGACGTTAAGTCAAAAGTACTGAGGTACCGGGCAGCCCCCATCCGATCGATGAGCTCATCAGCTCTGGGGATGGGGTGCGCGTCCATCCTGGTGACTGAATTGAGCCCTCGGTAGTCCACACAGAACCAGAGTTCTGGTGTGGCACCGGGTGCGGCAGCCTTCGGGACCAAGACCACTGGGCTCGCCCAGGGGCTGTCTGAGGGCTCAATCCCCCCTAGCGCTAACTTCTTGGAGACCTCCTCCTTGATGCAAGCTCTGACCCGGTCAGTCACCATGTAAATTTTATGTTTTACTGGAGGACTGTCCCCAGTGTCCACATCATGGACGCACCACTGAGTGACACCGAGGGACAGGGAGAACAGGTCAGAAAACTGTCCCAACAGTTGGCAACAGTCACTCTGCGGGTCAGGGCGGTAGAGAGGTTCGCACCGTCCACTGACCCATCTAGCTCCTTTGCAGACAGGAGGTCAGGAAGAGGCTCAGTCTCCTCTTCCACCCCCGCATCTGTTGCTATGAGCATACCCACTTCGGACCTCTCCAATTGGGGCGTCAGGCGGTTCACATGCAGAACCGGCAAAGGGTTCCTAGGAGACTGCAAGTCTACCAAGTAGGTGACGTTGCTCTTGCGCTCCACCACCTCAAATAGTCCGGTCCACTTATCCTGGAGCGCACAAGGCTCCACTGGGACCATGACCCAAACCTTTTGTCCAGGTTGAAACTCTATCAGAGTGGCATTCTGATCATACCAGAGTTTCATTTCCTCCTGGCTGGCTTCCAGGTTCGCCTGAGCTAGTTGCCTGAAGCGCTTAGTCTGGTTTCTGAAGGCCAGCATGTAGCTATATACATCCTGGGGAGGTTTCCTGGGAGCTTTCTCCCAGCCTTCTTTCACCAGACTCAGAGGTCCTCTTACAGGATGGCCGTACAGCAGCTCAAAGGGACTGAACCCTAAGGACTTCTGGGGCACCTCTCTGTAAGCAAACAGCAGGCATGGCAAGAGGACATCCCACTTACGCCTCATGGGTTCACCAAGACCCATAATCATGCCTTTCTGAATCTCTCAACCAGCCCAGTACCTTGGGGGTGGTAATGAGTGGTGAACTTGTAGGTTACACCGCACTCCTGCCACAGGGACTTCATATACTTCGATATGAAGTTGGTACCACGGTTTGACACCACCTCTCTGGGGAACCCCACATGGGAGAAAATCCCCATCAACGCATGACCCATGCCGGGGGCTGTCACAGTCCGGAGAGGGATGGCTTCCGGGTACCCGGTGGCATGGTCCACCAAGACCAGGATAAACCTGTTGCCCATGGCTGTCTTGGGATCCAGAGGCCCCACAATGTCAATACCCACCCTCTCAAAGGGGGTGCGGACTACAGGGAAAGGTTGGAGAGGAGCCTTACACTTCCTCCCACTCTTACCACTTGCCTGGCAAGTCTGGCAAGACCTACAGTGAGCATCAGAATGCTTGCGCATTTGGGGCCAGTAAAAGTGGGTGACAAACCTTTCAGAGGTCTTGTCTTGCCCCAAATGTCCTGCCAAAGTCGCATCATGAGCCTGACCCAGTAGGAAGGCTCTGAAGCGCTGGGGTACCACCAGCACACGGGCTGACCCAGGCTCAGCAACCTTAGGCTCGCTATACAGGAGACCATTCTCCCAGTATATCCAGTGTGATCCGGACTGATCACCTGCTGCCTGGGTTGCAGCCTGCTGCCGCAAACCAATGAGAGAAGGGCACGTCTGCTGATCCTGGCAGAACTCCTCCCTGGTGGGCCCTCCTTTCTGCCAATGGGTCAACTCAGGCAGGTCCCCCAGTTCAGCCACTTGTTCCCTGTAGGCTCCAGGGCATCCCCCTCAGGGTCTACCGCCTCCTGGACCGTGGGAACTTCAGGGGCGGTTTCCCGCGCCCCCTGCCTCTTCTCTTCCCGGCAGGCACCTGGGCCACTCTTTAAGGCTCCAGGTCCTCTTGAATGCCCTTACCGGCTGCCATTGACTGAGTGGTCACACATGCCCACTCAGGCAGACCCAACATCTCCAAATGAGACCTCCGCTCCACCTTCGCCCAAGGGGAGCTCTCCAAATCATTGCCTAGCAGACAGTCAACCGGCATGGCTGGCCTCACAGCTACTCTCAAGGTACCTGAGACCCCCCCCCCAGTCAAAAGGAACCTGTGCCATTTTGCAGAGGCACTCTGAGTTGTCAGCGGCAACTACTGGGTAGAATGTGTTGGGGCCCACCTGCTCTTCAGACACCAGCCGACAACTGACAGCTGTCACACTGGCTCCGGTGTCTCACAGAGCCTCCACACATGGCCATTGATGGTCGCCCACTGCCTGTACTTTTTAGTGTTATCAGGCAGATGAGCCCTTGGGACCATCTCACTGTCTCCTAAAGAGACCAGGGACATCTCTGCAGGACCCCACCCACCTTGGGCACCTGACTCCTCCCCCAAGGCTACACTAGCCAGTTCCCGGTGCGGTGCACAAGTGGGTGCAGTGGTAACCGGTTTGGGACACTTAGGATCCCCCCGGAAGCGGCCCACCTGATCACAGCTAAAACAGGTCTTGGGACCCTTCTGCACAGGCTTATCTGGCGGGACCCATGGTTTCTTTTCAGCGGGAGGCTGGGAACTCTTACCTTGGTTCCATTGGGGATTACTTTTGGGCCCTTTTTGGAACTCCTTTTGTTTACCCGTGTCCCCCCCACTATTCTGCTGGGGACCCTGCCCACCTTTGGCGGAGTCTCCCACAAGACCTTTGTGGACCCTGGTACTGACCCGAGCGATACAAAAGGGGATGATGGACGGAACGTTTGAGCCAATCAAACACTCACCCCCAGTCAACTGATCTGGGTTTATTCCATCATTCTTTAGCTCACTCCACCACCCCAGTTCAGACATGGCCATATGCAAATCAGTCTGACCCTGTGCCTCATGGGAACAGTCCAGCCCGAACTGCCAAGCCATGTCTTCCCTGGACCGGAAACAAGCATCCTAGGACCGGTTTCTGGCATTCCAGCCGTCATCAGCCAGGCTTGCTTGAATCCAGTGGCAAAGTGAGCAAGGGACCCACGTCTGGGCATACCCCGCCAACTTAGGGCGAACAAAGCGATACAAAAGGGGATGATGGACGGAACGTTTGAGCCAATCAAACACTCACCCCCAGTCAACTGATCTGGGTTTAATCCATCATCATTCTTTAGCTCACTCCACCACCCCAGTTCAGACATGGCCATATGCAAATCAGTCTGACCCTGTGCCTCATGGGAACAGTCCAGCCCGAACTGCCAAGCCATGTCTTCCCTGGACCGGAAACAAGCATCCTAGGACCGGTTTCTGGCATTCCAGCCGTCATCAGCCAGGCTTGCTTGAATCCAGTGGCAAAGTGAGCAAGGGACCCACGTCTGGGCATACTCACTTTGCCACTGGATTCAAGATAGCCTGGCTGATGAGGGTTTTGAACCCGAAACCGGTCCCAGGATGCTTGTTTCCGGTCCAGGGAAGACATGGCTTGGCAGTTCGGGCTGGACTGTTCCCATGAGGCACAGGGTCAGACTGATTTGCATATGGCCATGTCTGAACTGGGGTGGTGGAGTGAGCTAAAGAATGATGATGGATTAAACCCAGATCAGTTGACTGGGGGTGAGTGTTTGATTTGCTCTAACGCTCCGTCCATCATCCCCTTTGGTATCGCCCTGGTACTGACCCAGCGGTCCGCCTCCACAGCAAGCTTCCTGGGGTCAGTCCGCTTACTATCAATCAGGTGCTGGCGTAGCTCTGGAAAACAACTACTGGACAAGTGCTCCCATGCAACCAAATCATAGAGCCCCTGCAAGTCAGTTACCTTGCTACCCTTCACCCATCCATCCAGTGCTCTGCAAAAGTAAGATGCATACTCCACCCAAGTACTTTACTCCAGCTTCTTGCAGCTCCTAAATTTCTGCCTATAAAGCTCTGGGGTCAACCCATACCTGGCTATCAAGTCTTCTTCCATGGGGGCATAGGACATTTGATCCTCAGTGGGCAAAGCTAGCAAGGTTTCCCTCCCTTCACCCATGAAGCGGCCCCACAACCCCGCTCCCCAATCTCTCTCAGGGACCCGGTGGAACTTCATCGCTATCTCATAGGCCTTGAACCACTGCCCAATGTCCACATGCTTCATGAAATCTTTGATCACATCTTTGGGGATGTATACTTTTCCTTCCCCAGGCACTGATGGTGTGCTGCCACCAGAGGGAGTGATCTCTAGGCTCCTCGCTTTCAGCTCCCTCAACACTCTCTCATGCTCTAAAAGCATCTTCCTCTCCTCCATGGCCAATCTCTTGCTCTCCAACTCCAACCTCTTATTCTCTAAGTCACCCTGGCTCCCCAGCTTGAGCTTAGCAAGCTCCATTTCATGCACTCTGCTTTTCTCCCTGTTCTCCAACTCTTCTGGAGACAGACCCCTTGTAGAGACACTGCTGCCCTCCCTGGGAGGCACTCCTCCAGTTAGGCCCACTAGCCCATCCTGCTGCCCTTCTAAATTCTCCCCCTCCACCATAGGCTCCTCGGCCTGCCCACTGGCATACCTTGCTTCCAACCAGGCCCTCGGCGCCTTTTGGAATTCCTCCTTTCTGGTGAGGCCTTTCATGAAGATTTTAAATTTTTTGCAGATGGCTTTAAGTTGTGGCACAGTAGAGGTATCAACCCTCTCCTCTTCAAATTCAATATCCACAGATGCAATGGATGCTGGCTTACTCATGGTGAAAATTGGCAGTTCGCAAGATGCAAAAAAACCCAAGGAAATACTCTTCCAAAATGTATGTGGTCGCATAATGGTCTGCACTTACTAGTAGTGTACACCAATCACTGTATGTAAGTCACAAATGCAAGTCCAGGATCCTCACCGCTGACCACCAATGTTAGAAATGGGGGTCTCTAGTTGGCAGAGGTGGGTACCTTTGTCCAAATAGGGACCCTTGCTTCTAGTCAGGGTAAGGGGGATACACTCCTAAAATAACCCCTGCTCACCACCTTGGTAGCTTGGCACGAGCAGACAGGCTTATCTCAGAGGCAGTGTGTAAAGCATTTGTGAACACAGACAGTAATACAGTGAAAACAGTACAAATGGACACCACAACAGTTTAGAAAAATAAGTAATCTTTAAACCAAAGCAAGACCAAACGACAAAAATCCACAATACAGTATTAAAAATAAGGCTTTCAAATGGTAGAAATAGTTCAGTTCAATGCAAGTTGTAAATGCAACACTTTTCTCAAAAGTACCTTATATGCATCACGCAAAGCAAACAAAATGGCCGCAGGGAAGGTAATGCGTTTGTTCCTTACTGCAGCGCAGGGGAGGTGATGCGTCGATTCCTTACTGCGTGGGGAGTTGATGCGTATGTTTCTTATTGCGGCCCCCAACAATGCGACAGTCTTGGCGCCTCGATGCGATGATCTGGTACGATGCGTGGTTTCGTGCAGCCGCACAGCAGGCTTGCGTCGGAATCGGTGCGGCGATCTTGGACTTTGGAGATCGTTACACCCGATGCGTCGTGCAGCGATTACTCGAGCCGCGGCAGGTGCTGCGATGGTTTATAAGGTGATGCTTCGGAAAACAAGTGCGGATGCGACAAGCTTCTTCGGTGTCTTTGCTGATTTCCCAGCTCCCAGCGACAAACAGTTTCCAGAGGTCCTAAACAGCAGCAGGCACCTCTTTGCAGGTTGGTATTCACAGCAAGGAAATTCAGGGGAGCTGGTGGTGAAGTCTTTGTGTCCCTGAGACTTCAGAACAGGAGGCAAGCTTGGTTTCAAGCCCTTGGAGATCTTCCTCAAGATGTCAAAGCAAACAGCAAAGTCCTTTTCTCCTTTCCTTGGCAGCAAGCAGCCACTGCAGGCCAACCCCAGACAGCAAACAGCACAGGGGCAGTATTCCTCCTCAGCTTATCCGGCTCTTCTCCTTGGCAAAGGTTCCTCTTGATTTCCCAGAAGTGATCTGAAAGTCTGGGCCCCTCTTTTTATACACCAAAATCCTTTGTTCTCTGAAGGCAGAGTGTTTCTGTCCCCAGCCAAAACCAGTTATGTGGGGCACTTTGCAAGTGCACAACAACCTCCTTTGTCAGTGTGAGCCGTGGCTCCAGACACACCACAGGGGGGCGGAGCCGTCATTGTGGAAGGCAGGCACAGCCCTATTCAGGTGAAGGTGCTACTCCTCCCACCACTCCAAATGCATACCAGGCCTATTCTGCCCAGCCCTGACGCATCAGACTTCTGGAGCCGCTGCCCTTCTCCAGCCTTTGTCATCAAAAAGCCAGACATGCAATACACAAACCTAGCAGAGGCACACTGGATGGTTAGGGAAGAAAATACCTACTTTCTAAAAGTGGTATTTTCAAACACAGAATGTAAAAATCACCCTCACTAAAAGATGCATCTTAACATTCTGAGTTCAGGCTTACTAAACTTTATTTTCCGATCTTGTTCCCAGGTTCAGTTATGTTTATAAGATGTTATAAACAAACTCCCCATTCTGTCCTATGGGAACAGATAGCCTTGCAATAGTGAAAAACGAAATTGGCAGTATTTCACTATCAGGACATGCCACACACACATCAGGGCATGTCCTACCTTTCACATACAATACACCCTGCCCACAGGGGTACCTTGGGCCTACCTTAGGGGTGACTAATATGTAGAAAAGGGAAGGTTTAGGGACTGGCAAGTGTGTGCACTTGCCAAGTCGACTAGGCAGTCCCAGACTGCACACAGGCTCTGCAATGGCAGGCCTGAGTCACATTTTACAAGCTGCTTCTGTGGGTGGCACAATCAGCGCTGCAAGCCCACCAGCAGCATTTGATTTACAGGCCCTGGGCACACATAGTGCACTGTACTAGGGTCTGACAAGTAAATCAAATAAGCCAATCATGGAATCACTAATCCATAACAATACTTTACAAAGGGAGCACTTGCACTTTGGCACTGAACAGCAGTGGCAAAGTGCCCAAAGCATCTAGACCAGCAAAAATGGAGTCCAACACACAGCAAAACACAGGAGGTAAAGGCAAAAAATGGAAGGGAGACCCACGCCAATGGTGCCAGTTCTAACAAAGCTCATCCTGGTCCTGCCCAGACGAGCCCACACTACACCCCCCCCCCCTCCCTCCGTAGCTGGCACTGGCTACCCGTCCAGAAAAGATGCCACCTCAAGCTGCTCTTGCACACCTACAAAGCTCTCCACAACACAGGACCAGAATACCTGAACAACTGCCTGACCTTCCGCCAGCCCACCAGACACCTGCGGTCTGCCGCCCTGGCCCTCTCATCCTTCATACCCGAACCTGGAGGACGCTCCTTCTCCTACCTCACAGCCAAAGCCTGGAATGACCTCCCCATTAACCTTCGAACATCTACCTCTCTCGCCGGCTTCAGGAATAGACTGGCTGTTCGAGAAGCTCCACCTCGTGCAAGCGCCTGGATAGCCCTCGGGGTGATTAGCGCGCTCTACAAATCTCCGATTGATTGACTTTCTATTCTCTGACCCAGTATTAACTAACCGGAGAGCAGCTAATGGGCAATGCTTTCATGACTGATAGAGAAGAGACCTGTGTGTGAGAAGGACCCCCACCCACTGCCTTAGATAACCTTAGTCACTCACTCAAGGTCCAAAAGGGGTTTGGAAGAATAGAACAAAGTGTTATCTTTTTGATAGTTGTTCTGTACCTGTGACTCCACACTTGCTGTTGGTTAGGCCCTCTTTGACATCTGGTAAGAAGATGAGCACAAGCAAAATGTTCAAAACTGTTGCATTGTAGTCATAGGCTGTGTGAGACTGCATGCATTGTCATGCAACAGTTGTTCATTTTCACCTTGTTGCTGCCCTCCAGCACGTGTGACCTCACATTATCAGCTATCCTATCCTCAAACCCGGCCAACACCCAGGGCTCAGCAACAAGATGCCCATCAGCATCTAAGTCACTCGATATGTCCCTTCTATAAATGAGAATTTCATGGCTATCGTACTAACATCTTTTGCCGATATGATGTTGGTCTAGGATCTCTAGAAATGTATCCATTCATTGATCCACAAATCTCAAATCCGTTGTGCCTCTGGGAGATCATCAATGATTGGTTGTCTTAACTTCTTCTCCTGTTGCTTCCCTACGTCTTACATTACCACCTTTATTTTGTCGTGCCTTTATGTTGGCCACCTACCCATAACATTAAAGTAACTAATAACCTTCAACCTTTGAATTAAATCTCATATTTTTAATGTATTTAAATAGATTAATGTATTCTAATATGAAGTCCAACTCAATTTTTTAAAATAATTTTCTATCATAACAAGCATTAACTTTAACCCTATTTTTAACTTATTTAAATTCAGACCTTATTGTAATACTCTTTCTGATCCTAACCTTATAATTACTTTTTCATAATTTGAGTCCAATTAAATTAACTTCTATTTTTATTAATTTAAAAGACTTCTAAAAATATATTCTGACCCGATTGGGAATCTTAAACTTATCACACTATTCCATAAATTTAATACTAATTCTAATTGTAAGACTTACTTTAAAATAATTGTAAAATTTCTGATAGAGACTCCTGCTCTCAGCTTCCTCACCTTTTGAATATTACAACAGGCGTCAAACTGAATCCGTAAACATTTCAGCAGTGCCTCTGTGTGCCGGTAGGTAGTGCTGTGTAGCTCTGCACAGATTCTATTCTGCTCCGGAAATCACATGCAGGGCCTATATAGGTGCCACTTCTGCACGCTGACGTCAGTTCCTTTATTTCCAAACCTCCAGACATTTAGCCAGAGCTCCCTTCGTGTGTCTCAGAGACATTTCCCCAAAAAGGTTTTTACAGTGTGTAAGGGATGCCACCACCAAAAACGACAAGTTCAAGGGACTGGTGCAAATAAATGTCTGTGACAGATCCTCTCCAGCTGTGCCTGTAGTGTCTGAGTCAATCCACGACTGATAGGTCCGCATTGAGTGCGCTTAGATGAACCTGAAGGCTGGCGGGGACTGCGAGGGTAAGCTCTATGTGGCAAAGCACAAAAAGACTCATTGACGGAATCTCTCCAAATCACAGTCCGCATCTGAAATTCGGCCCTGCTCGTGTTCTCGCTCCCGGAGTGGTCAAATCTGCTCAAGGTCGAAATCATCACGTAAGTCTAAGAAGAAGTTCAAGAAATTTCAGCAGGATTCCACACCCTTCCGTCATTCGCATTTGCCTGAGCAGGGCTGTGGCAACACCACACTTCTGAAGTTGACAGACTTTGGAGCTGATCCTGCAACTAATTCTGGCACAATCCAAGTTTCTGGCTCGTCAACTACGCCATAACAGATTGAAGAGTTTGGCACAGCCAAGCTTAGGCTCTTCGGATCCTTACCAGCTTCCTCTGGCGCGTGTTTGGTTCCCAAGAAATCACGAGCCTTCCATCTAAGGCACTGCCGATGGGTTCACCCCAGTGCCAATTAGACCCTCTGAGCCCATCTTGCCTTCGGCTCCACATCCTACGCAGGTCCCTGGTTCTTCGGCGCCGATGCTGACTCGATCAACTCTTGAGGAGGAAGTCACAATTAATCTCTCTGATGCCGTTCCGACCTTGATCGAAGTCTCCCAATTCTACCTGAGGTGCCTCAGTCCCGACTTGATTTCCCCCCCCCCCCACACACACACACAGGAAACACACTTTAGATTCCCTTTTTGGAACTTACCACGAACAATATCCCGGGTGATGACTTTGCAAAACCTTACCAAGATGATAAAAGACAGTGCTCTCAATCCAATGGGTCTCCTATCACCCCCTGGGTCTGGTTTTTCATTAGGAGAGGCATTCTGCCTGGAGTGGTACTCTGGACTTTCCACCGATGCCACTCCTGCCCGAGTTCACAAGAAGAACAGAACAGATGGGGCCGAAGTCATCCTAGTGGCTCTGGATTGTGCACAGAAAATATGGTATCCAGAGCTCCTGGGCTTGAACATGTGTACTCTGATCAGACTACCCCTTCGGGAGTTCCTGCTATCTCAGCAAACGGTTCTGCACTTCGGCCTTTGCAATCTTCACTTTCATGCATGAAGATTGAGCGACAACAATTTGAATGCCTTTGATCTCCCTCCAGAATTGGTTGGCAGTCAGGCTTCCCTGAGGAAAACTGTATACGCTGTTTATTGGGACAAAGTTGTGGTTTGGGATGCTACATGCTTAGAACAAAGGAGAGAGCAAGGAAGGAAAAGAGTACGTCCTCTTCCCCACACAATGAATGAATATAACAACTAGGACGAACTCGTAGGTTATTCCATAAGGAATGTCCTTCTTGTTACTGGATACTAGAGTGCAGGAAACCATTAAGGTTATTAAAAGAACCCTCACCCACCAACCTAGTTGGTGGCATGCTTCATCATTGGGTTCCCAGCTGGGTTGCCGAGTACAACCCAGCTGTGCTACAACACCTGATTACAGTGGAGCGGGTTTTTTTGTGAAGGTGGGAGTGTGAAGAAGTGTCTTGGGTTAAAAATGCCTCTAAAGTGCAGACAAGTAGTGCTTTATTTAAAGGGCCTTTTGGACATATTAAAATCAAGGTGAGCTATTGTGAAGAAAAAATGATCTTCTATATCTCTGTCTAAAAAAAGGTCGACCTGTTTCAGCCTTGCTGTAATTAAATGAGGCTTTCCTCAGGACCGTGAAATGTGAATCGTGAAGTGGCAGTGAAAAAATTGTTTGCCACGTGAGTGAATGGGTGATTTTCAGCACACATGCTAAGGTGTGCTGTGCATGGAGTGTGATGACCGTACTTATGGGCACACAGGCTGGTAACAATTTTGTAAGTTACTGAGTATAGCTCAAACGGATCCCTGAAGTTGGGGGACTCCTGTAGTCACACATTCGTCAAGGAGAACCTCCCTTGTAAACACCTACTCTGGCTCCAAGGGATCCCGAAGATCTATTGTTCGTTGTTTCTTTGGTCTGTCAAGGCTTTGCTTGGGGCATGATTAAGGGTTATCTTTCGTCCCTTTCAGCCTTTCTCTGGTTACGTGATCAGTCCTTCTTGTTTAAGTCTCCAGTTGTGACGCAATTTTTGAAAGGCCTAAAGAATTTGTTTCCTCCCTTTTCTTTCATCATGCCACAGTGGGACCTTAATTTGGTCTTCGCCTTCCTGATATGTAATCCACTTAAGACACTTCAGAGCTGTCCCTTATGGCTCCTCGCCCATAAGACCGTGCTACTTGTCACCATGAAATCAGCATTGTGTGTGAGTGAGCTTTAGACTGTCTATGTACACCACCTTCTTCCCAGACGAGCCAGTTCTGCGGACTCTAGCATCCTTTCTGACAAACGTTTTGATGCCATTTCACGTCGGTCAAACCATTACCCTACCGGCATTCTATGCTCCACCTCACCCTTAAGGCGGAGGAGAGACTACATCGATTGGTTCCAAAGAGCGTTTAGTTTCTACATAGATCATGCCAAAGATCACCGGGTCGATAATCGGCTCTTGGTGGGCTTCGCTGTGATGTGTTTATACTCTATTTATAGCTTTTTCCTCAGTTCATACTGTACACAAATGCCCGGCAGGGTACTTGACTCACATTTCAATTATTTTTTTACATTGATTCTCAAAGCTTACTACATAAATGTAACTGCTATATTTGATACATGTCAGAAAATGTAGATATTCTTAACAACACCAAGAAAGTATTAATTTCAAATGTACTCACAAGCATTTTTGTTTTTGATTTGCAAGTTATTTTGAATTTACATCTTTTTTCTAGAGTTCAGTGATAAATATTTAAACAAATTTATATCCAACGTGGTATGGAAGTGCACATTCAGCTGCTTGCAGCTGTTGAAAAGAAGTTTTAAGTTTGGCTCAAGTAAGAGAGAGAGAAGAAATTAAAGCTGACTTTGAATTGTGATTAAGATCAAATACCCCGAATCATTCAGGCTTATGGTGCAACCTATGCCATAAGTAAAATAATGACAAGAAATGCCTTTGTTCAAAAGCGAATGGACGGTTCCAAAGGATCTTAAGTCATTATTTATGCCTTTTGCTACAGTGTGTCTACATTCTGTGCAAATATAGAATCTTGATTGGCAGTTTGTGAGGACAGAATATGGGCTTCTTTTTCCAGATTCTTAAACAAAAGCAGTATATGATTACCTGAGTAAATGACTGGGACTTGCACATTAGAGGTTCAAGCAGATGTAAGAGGGAGGTGGCGTATGCAGTGGGCTAACTTAGAATTCATATGGTTAGTGTAAGCAGAAGGAGGATCTTTGCAAAAGTAAATCCACAAATTGTTTAGCTTTAAAAGCTGATTAAGGAAATGTTGTGTAAAAGTGAGAAAATGAAAACTGGTGCCACAGTTGCAAATTCGCCTGATTAGAGTTGGAGCGATTGGCAAGTTTCTTTGGATATCGTGGCCTTTTTTGGTTTGGATTTAGCGCCATCTGTGCGATATCCATTGCAAGGAAAATATACATAAGCATTACACGCTCTTCGGAATGTGAAAGAAACACTCTTTTAATTTGATTATTGTTGCTTTATTGCACTGCGGCTCTCTGACTGACGGGACTGTATATTGTACTGTGTGTGTGCTTTGTTACGCAGTGGTAGTCCATGATACCATCATATTTCATGAAGACATGCCCTGCAGGGTTACGCCACGCAGGAAATACTTTTGCCTTAAATTTCTTAGTGCAAGGTCATACTCTGGTGTTGAGCCTAATATGTATCCAGATGTATTTGATCTTCCAATTCCACCCACTAAGCACCATCTGAACAGTACGGTCTTTATTTTACAGGTGATCCACTGCAGTGCCGTGCCTGGGTGGGGCAGTGCGCCCTTTACATTCTGATTATGATGATTGAGAAAACTGCCATTGTTGTAGTCCTGCGAATACCTCAGTGGAAAGAGGTTTGATTGCTGCTTACATATAACAGACTGTTTGAGAACATGTAGCGTTGTTGCCTAAATATCTGACATATCTTTTTTTAGTATGGTTTATGTCCTAACAGTAAATGATTGTTGCTCTGTGTATGTGTATCCAGAAATCAATTACCTCTCAGCTGCATGCAGCACTTCAAAATAACTTTTAAATCACAAAACAGACATTCATAACTTCACCCCTGCTTAGTGAAGGCATCACACCAACTCCTGCTCAAGCTGGATCCAATCTACAGATAGCACCACACCTCCATGACATTGGGCTGTAGATTAAACGGAATACAGAGCTTGTGCCAAAAGTGACCATTTGAATCCTTTGAAAGCAGAAATTGTGCTTGTAATACTGTGACAGAAGGGTGAAACCTACCTGAATTATTTTCCAGTAGAATTACTTGGCACAAAGTGGCCTTCATGTGTACTTTCTGTAAGTTGTCCTCGATGGACTCTTTCTCTTGGGACAGAACTTTGTTTGTATGTATTTACGAATCCTGTGATTTCAGTATTGGGTTTGAACAATACTGAATACAGCTTTGATGGAAATGCTGAGCTAACCCGTTTAAACCACGAAGCATACCTCCGTCAGCATCTTCAGTCTGGAAAAGGTGCGGGTTCCCTGCTTGGTGTGCTGAGAAATTCAAGCTGGCACCTCATTGGCCTGTCCTGGTGATGCAGAAATGTCCATGGGTTTGCTTGTGCCGCTGGGTTGAGCGCTGCTAGTATGGTCCAGGCTGCAATCTCTGTGATTGGGTTAAACTGATTTTCATAGGATTGGCCTGTTCTGTTGTCACTGACCAGGTATGCTATGTTGGTGTAATTTCTGCGGACTTTCCCAATGGTTAATTTGCAGGCTTGGAATTCTAGTCACATTTTTGGTCTGAGAAATACAAGGCGTGAAAAACTACCATGTCCCCAAGAGCAAGAATGGTTTAGCCACAAACCTTTTCTTTATTTAGCGATTGAACGGCATTGTCAATTCAATGTGTACCAATATAGTGGGGCCCTTTCCATTTTCAAGCAGGCCGCCCTTTGCTTGTTCAGGCAGGCCTTTATCCCCCTTCATACACTTCTTGAGGTATTTCATCTTCTCTTGTAGGTCCCTGTATCTTGAGAGACACAGGGGGCGGGGGGGGGGGGGCTAACCGCATTGCTCAGTCACAAACTGGGTCATAAACAGGGTTTTGCCGTCACATCACAAAGGTCTGTTGACAAACATGACTTTTAATCAGTTTTGGCAAGTTTTTCATCGCTCCTTGGATCAGCAACACAAGGATAAAAATCAAGCACTGCAACCACAGCAGACACAAACACCTGATACTCTGCTTTCCAAATGGGACAGTTGACTGAATCATTTGTGTGCTGCCAATTTCAGGAAGTTCGCTCCCTTGCAAGCCAAGTAGACAAAGCACAGTCACAATACCACATCTCTAAGATAGATGCTTTTCGGCTGCACACACTAATGTGGCCCATTCAATAGAGGGTATCCAGCAGGGTGCAAGAACCAACTGGATGCAGTAGATTTTACCAGTGAATTAACGGTGTCCCTAGGCAGACCTCCAGATGAGACTTCGTTTCTTGAACACTACACTTAACACTGATGAACTTTGGCAGCTGATGCTTATGTTAGAGAACCAAGCAAGCTAAATTGTCAGTGATCGACACCAGAGCTTGGATTTTGTTTTAATTTTACTAGCAGTTTCAGGTGAACTTTTTAATCTTGGTTCTCCATTGCATCTACTTGCTCAGTTGTGTTTCCTTTTTAATCAATCTTATTAGTCTTTTTTGTGGTTGACTTGGCAACTGGGCTGACAACTGCATACAGCACCAAAGAAGGTTGATTAAATTATTTAAAGGGAACATCCAGTGCAGCAGCGGCTCCTCCGTCGCCCCACAGGATCAATAGAATGTTAGTAATACCAAGTTATCATTTTATTTTTCTAAACTGGCTCTTTTTAGGTGAGGGTGGGGCTGGGCTGCCCACGGAGCAGGGGGAGGAGTGGTGGACACTTTCTAAGTGCGCATGACTGTTTGGCCGGCCGTCTTGGGCCGACCAAATCGTCATGCGCACTTGATATGTTCTCCACCCGGCTGTATTGCACAGCCTGGGTGGAGAACATGCACAGGCTCCAAGTCCCTGTATGAGCACCGAACCACGGCACTCAGACCAATCACATTGCTGTTGTCATGCTGGTGACAGCAGCGTCGGGTTTGGCTTAGGGGAGTCTGGGAGCTTGTGTGCTTCCTGTTTCCTGCTCGGGCAGAGGAGAGCAGGTTAGTGGATTTTTCTTTTAACCCCCACCCCCCACAACTACAGCCCCATAGCAGCCGCTAATGATCCACTGTAGACAAAATAATTCTCTTGGCCCATTCACCACTAATAAGCATTCTAGAACGTTCGCTTGTTTGATGTTAACTGGGGAGATTTATTGAGACCCCATTAATTCCGGGATGGCCCTTAAGGCATACCTTCTTTCTGTATTCTTTCATTGGCGAATGCAAGTGCTGCGTGAGCATTTTTCACATGTGAAACGGATGACTGTGTTGAAGTGCGTCGTGGGTGCCTGGTGCAGTCATACCGTTTTCTTGTCTGGAGTTTTCGTTCATCTGTTCACTGTCTATGTTTAAGGTGTTATTTTTTAATACCCTTGCAATATATGTATTTTGTGGTTTTATACCCATGCAATATATGTATCTTTCTCTTTTTTCTTTTTTTTACAGGTAGCTTTGTTGATTACAACAGACAACGCACAGCTGGAGTTGGCTATCGTGATGCTCATAGTGCCCTTCTTTGTGAATGTAAATGCATTTTTCTAACCGCTTTCTAGACTGGCTTTTAAATATACAATATTTTAAAGATTTGGGCTTTGGGATGCCCCTGAATTATTGAACAGTGTCAGTTTTGTGTATACCTGTGGGGCTAATCGGAGATGACCACCCTTTGGCCTTAGTTGTATATCCTACTAGACTTGCATGTAATGAAGAACGCTTGACTGTTTACTTCATGAAATGTCTGACCGCTAGATAATACCCGGTTCACACAGGGGCTGCTCAGAAGTCCAAAATGTTAGATTTGTTTGGAGTTCACATATATTTCCATTAATAGCCACGAAGATTTGTGACTCAAGACTGAGTACTTGCATGTGTAAATATTTATTTACTTAGAAATGTAGCATGGCTGCATTTCTGCTTGCAGAAATGTACGTCAGTGTATTTCTGCTGTTTTTAACTTTTTTTTAAATCGAAGTTTCACCATACGGAAAATGTTTTTCTTGTAAAGAGAGCATTTTCTGCACACCTCGTCTTTCAGGAGTGCCCTCTCTCTTCCCAGCCTCAAAATGGATTACTCCTGTACTTGACAGGAATATATCTATGAGGTATTCAGAGTCTGAAATCTCCAGCAAAAGGTTTATGAATATCCTTACACTTGCTAGATTGTGGTTGTTCAGCACCTTTAGCAGATGTCAATGCCATAAATGCTCAAAACCTGCCCGATTTGAAGGTTATCACATGCTGTAGGAATTTTAAATGTGAGTACATCGGTTTCTGAGGTAAAGATCCCACCTTTCCTTAATCTGTGAATCAGCATTTTTCCCTTGTAAATGCTACTAACACAAGTTACATTTGGGTGTGTTGATAGCTTTGTGAATCATGCTCAATGATCCTGAGCTCCCACTATTGGTTACGAACACCAAACCATGAGAAGGTCTACCTTGCCCTAATAAAGTAAAGGTCGCTCCATTGTACAACATGTAAACAATCTAAATACTGGTTTTTAAAAATGTAGGAAGCCAACATTTATGTTCATAAAGAGGAAGATATGAGTGTGTCAAACAGAGATTAATTAGTAAAATATTTGAAGAGCCAACAGAAATAGGGTCTGTGGTGAACTAATATTTAAAGATGCTTGTTTGATGATGTCAACTGGGGTTTTGAAATCTTTTCAGACGACATTCACTGGATGGCCCCTTTAAGAAAGCAATACAGATATATCCAGTTATTTGGCATCAGTAATTAGCAAGTAGTACCTATGATAAACATTAGGGGAAAGGATGTGGCATTGCGGCCAGAGCTACTGACTTTGGAACTGGGGAATCTGGTTCGAGTCTCGGCTCAACATCCTGTGATTCTAGGCAAATAACTTAATCTCCTTCTGGCAAAAAATGTATGTGCCCTTGTGTAATGTTACTGGTGTTCATTTAAAGCGCCCCAATATCTTTGGGTCGGGATTGCACTGTATAAAACTGCGAAATAAAATACCGAACTGCCAGGTGTAAAGCCCCTTCCAGAAGGAAACGCAAGCAACCTCAGACCCGTTTCAGCTTCGTTAAGCCTAGTTAGTGAGGCATAGCTTGGATTTTGTGGCACAGTGAGCAACAGGTCAGCATCTGTGCATACCCTTGACCACTCGGGGCATTACATCATTCACACGATAGGTGATGTGAATAATGCTCCCATATGGTCTAACCACTGGCAGTCGCTTGGGGTAGCAACCTATTCTTTCTCACCCACCGTGTCACTGTAGACGAGGCTGAAGCAAGTCTGGGTTTGCTTGTGTTCCATTCTGGAGGGGGCTTGTCTGGGAGTCCAGGAGGAGCATGATAATGACTGATTTGCATGAGGCGATCCTTTGTCTAGAGTGGCACATGGGGTAAAAAAACAGTAGGTTGGAATGCTACACCGAGCAATTGCCAGTGGTTAAACATTCCTTCAATCACTTTTGAGGTTGCTTTATCTATAGCCTTTAGTCATGCAAGGACCCCAGGATGATTCTCACCTTTTCGAAATCACTTTCTTGGTGAGTCATCGGATTTTAAAAAGGATCTTAAGCCTGTGATGCATTCTATCATGAGCCCTATCTCCTTGCAATACTTTAACATTAAATTGGCCATCTGTAATAAGGCAACCAGTGAACCAACTCACCTTTAAGACTTCTGCATCTTGAACATCCAACTGATTCGAACAGTATTCACTTCTTCTGTTTTCACAATCTGAGATTTGGGTCAATATCTGTCTTGAAGTTGAAAGCCAAACCTGATACCTCTCCAATATAAACTGATTATTAAACCTTTCTGGTCATGTGTCTTTATAGGCTTGTGAGATCTATGTAAAATCAGGCGAGGCATCCATTTTACCAATCTCAGAGGAAAAGGACAAACTAGTTCAGAAAATCTTTGTTGGAAAGAGACTGGTTAGCCTTTAACCACACCCTTTTAAATCAGCCCTGAAAATCGAAGGACATCTCAAAATGACTAACGCTTCCTATTGTTACCTTGATGAGCATTTCTGAAAGTAGGAAGGGAGGATGCATTGTGTCTGATTGGCTTCAAAGTCCCAAGTCCTCGCTCACCCATGTTCTGATAAAAACGTTCTTTCCATTGAACAGCATACTTAGATTTTTCCATACTGATGGCTAGGTAAACAATCATTTGCAATGTAATAGGTCTCGCATTTGCGAGAGTTTAAGCTATTGGCATTGTAAATTACATTGCCTTTTATTTATCTGTTTTGCTAATTAACACATAAATAAAAGGCATTGTCATTTACAATGCCAATAGCTCAATCTCTTGTAAATGCGAGACCTATTCGAAGAAGTGGCCGCCATTGTCCTGGGCTGCTTGGAAAGTGAAAGCACGCATGGCGCGCTGACTGTTGCAGGAAAGCATGTCGTGCGTGCAGTAGGAGAAACTCATTAAAGAAAATAGTGCTTACAGACTAAAAAAGACGTACCGTGTAAAAACCGAAGTAAAAGGACCAGTCCTCATGGGAGGTTACAAATGAAGACAAGGTGGCACTATGGAGGGACTAGCCAGCCTAGTAATGAATCCGAAGCCAGCATTTACGAAGTGCAATGACACAAGCCAATGACAAATATAGGCGGAAAGTGGGTGGGGCTTCTATTCCATACTCCAATACCGCATGCCGCAGAGCAGCGCATGCGCTGCCCAGGCTCGACCTAAAAAACTTTGTACAAATAAACCCTTAATCGGTTTTGCCCAACTCAGAAAACCATGACTTCTTAAGACTCTTCCTCAAAGACCAAACCTTAGGTTTGCCTAATCTCAGACCCAGCTAGCTCACCTCTAGTATTAAAGCTACATAAAAGAAGTCTTTTACAATTATACATCTGGAAAATCACAGCCTCTCTTCCTGGCATCTGACGTCAAAGCTTGGGCTTTTCCCCTCGCCACAAAAAATACTCAGAAAATTGTGTATGCCAGCCTGAAGTCACCTTCAACAGCTAAATAAGTACAGGTAAAAATAGACCTGATGTTCATTAGCGCACACGTTTCCAGTACATTGTGCTCCATAACTTTAGATTCCCCCCTTGGTGAAGTCCGGTCGGTGTTGAGCTTTGTAAGAATACCATAAAGGTTACTTTGAACCCCTTTCCCAAATTCTTGTCAATTTTAAAACTAGTGATTGATTTGCCCGCTTCATGTACCTGTTACATGGCTGTCAAGAATGTGAAATTGGGAACTACTCCTTTTTTTTGTTAATACCCAAGTTATTTATTTTTCTATTGGTGCATAATCTTTGGAGATACATTGGAGTTTCTTTGTATGTCAGCCTTAGTTCTGTGGTACTTGATTCATTAATATTCTAATAGCCTTCCTGGTTTTAATTTGTGAGGAGTTATCACTGAATAATCAGTGTTCAGAAAGATATCTACATGTGAATTTGTCTTTGAGAACTGCACATTAGAAAATGCTGCCTGGTTTTGTGAGCATTCCTTATTTGTTCTGACACTATGTATTTCATTTTGAGTATTTTATGTTGTACAGCTTTTTTGTTGTAGCTGTTAATTCTTTGACTCATCAGTGGCTATGGTAAAATGGCATGATGATCTCGGTATTTACCTAAAGGGCAGAAGATCATGTCATTGGCAATTGGCAAAACTCAATCATATTCAGTACAAATGTGTCCTACCAGCATTTTATGACTGAAGTTCAGTATCAGTGGCACAGCAATATCTTGATATAAAAAATGTGTCTCCATTTGACTTTATATCCTGTATCAAAGAATTTGTATTTTTTTTCTTCATACAGGCTTTAATGTTTTGGGTGGTGGATAATTTTCTCATGAAAAAGGGAAGACAAAAGCAAAGCTCGAAGAAAAAGAAGCAGGATTAGATTCTAGGAATGGGAACAAAGTGCGGTACCGGAGAGCAGCCTCGCACGAAGAGTCTGAGTCCGAGGTATGTATGTGAGAATCTTGCTTATGTTTCACAAGCAGGACATTGCACAGTACTGTAGTTACTAACCGAACATGACATATTATGCAGCAGCTAATAGCAGGTGCTTGTAAGTATCACTTTTGGTGCAAAAAAGGAAAACCGTTTTTTCTTAAAAAGTAAGCTTTACTTCTTAGGTTTGGCCATATTTTATAAAAGTTGTGAATACTTATTTTGCAGCGTAGATCTTTTGTAGATTTGTGTTCTTCTGCCAGTTTGCTGCTAAATCCCACACAATCTTTGGGAAAAAAAAAAAGTTAGAAATGTCGTAGTGATCTCCGTATTCTTTTTGTTGGTAATTGAGCGCAGATTTGGAGAGACCAGATAATTATTTGACCATCATTCAGTTACCCCCTTTTCCTCTTTGGCCAGGTAGGCCTTTTCCTCTTTGGCCTGGTAGGCCAGGTGCATGCGGTTTTTCATACAAAACCCTTGATCGTTCATATTGACTCATGATTTGCTGAAGTGGTATCTTAGCACTAATATATACTGATTTATCAATGCCACCTGGCCTTCTTGAGCATGAGGATCCAGTTGTCACTTTGTAAATATATGAGCTAAACAAAATGTTTGCTTTTCCAGATGTTAGCTACCTTAAGGTCCTTGTAGAGCTCCACAGTCACAACGTGCCCCCTTGTAGTATGTGACCTTTCATCTCAAACTATCAGTGGAATAAATTAAATTATGCCTAAAATGTTGCACCAGGAGCTATAAAATCTCAATCAAGAAAGCAAACCACTATACAACTCCCATCCGATTTATTTATATATATATATATATATATATATATATATATATATATATATATATATATATATATATATATATATATATATAATAATACCAATACCCATTCAAATAGCTACAATACATGGAGTGCACCATAGTACATATCCCACATTGTGAAGCTTTCTGTGATGCCATTGCAGACTACCTCTTCACAGAAGTCAAAAACATCCTATTCACCCTAAATGCTGCCATCCCTGCAAGAACCTAACAGCGGTGTCCTAACCTCAGACACCCACCCCAACTACCTCAATACCTCATTTCTCATACAGCAATCGGAGGTAGAACTTTGATCTGCAGCAGATTTGGGAACCTACCGCCTGATGACCAGTAATCCATTCTAATTGAAAGGCTAATTCGACAAACTTCATTGGCTGTCCTTGATAAAATACCATGGCTTTATGTTTTTATTAACTTGCCGTTGCTCTTTTTAAGTAGCCTTCCAATTATTCCAAGTGATCACTAATGCCAGATGACCTGTATCAGTATTTGTATGCTGCATAAGTACAGAACATCTGTCAATACTCTGACCACCAAAATGCCTTCTCCCCTGGCTGAAGTGCCGAATTTGCTTTGCTCCCCATCTGGGACAACCTGAATACCACAGTGGACAGAAATTAAGTTGCTGCATTGTCAGTTCTGGACCTGCCTGCCACCTTTGACACAGTACTCCATCCCACTCTGACTGAACCTCAAAGATACTGGACTATGCGGGACTGGATCTACTCTTACCTTTCAGAAAGGTCAATCCTTATCTCATTCTTGCTTTTCACTTCTACTCCTTCCTGCAATGACTCTGGGATATCCGAGGAGTCTATTGTGTAAATCGCTCTTTTAGTCTCCACTTCCAAAATAAAGAAGCCAGTAGTCGGATGTCTGCCAAAGCAACTCGTATTTAATAGTAACACGCAGGTGCACCTAATCACAGCTCTCAGGTGGCTATGATGAGAGTGGACAACTTGCACAGTTCTGCGAGGTTATTTATACAGTTGGCACGAGCTGGGCAAAATATTTACAGAAGGAACAATCCCTAACTAGGTACCAAGGTTAAGGCTTGTTTCAAATACTAACATACAATGAAACAAACTAGATCAAACATTATCTGGTTCCTTAAGACATTGGCAAAAAATCAAACAAACAAGCATATATGTTTACAAGTTGACATTGCTTGTTCCTTCTCCTACAACTGCAGACAATTGAACAATCAAGTATAAACATTGCTAGGTGAGCCTCAGACGGGCAAAGGGCAGGTATGTCAACACCAGGCGAGTAAAGACCTGAGCAAAGCAAGTCTGTTTGTGCTGACTTTAAAACACGTCAGCAAGGCACCAAAGTTTGATCAGAAACTATTCAGGGAATTACAAATGGAAGAACCAATGTTCAAAATCACAATTAAGACGTTTTTCACACTATCCTCTCCTCTTAAACACCTTCCTCAACCTGCTACCAGACCTCATCAGGTTCTTCAACTTACCATACTACAACTCCAACTATGCCTAGGACTTTCAGCGTATGTACAGTCTGGAAACCCTATCGATGTTGAAGCTTCTAGAATAGACCATTTCCTCTGCCCCATTGGCCAAAAGATGCTAATTTACAATCAGACACTGACCTCTTCAAAAACAGACATTCTCATCTCTGGTTGATGGAAGAACTACCTTCCTATGGCAATCTACACTTCCCCAGCAACATCTGCTTAAGTAAGAAATCTAGGAGTACTCATAAACACCAGCCTATCTCTTGTTATTCCATTAAACCAAAGGCACCAGAAGTGCCCTTTTCACCATGCTAACGCTCCAACACATCTTCCATAAGCTCCCGCCTACTTTTTCTCTAGTTGTGTCTCTGTACTATGCAAATGGACTCCTCTGATGCACCACTATATGTACCCTGAATACTTCTAAGAAGCGGAAGCTCAGCTGCTTGACAGTTACTGCACCGACCGTATCGTCTCCGCCCATCCACTGAGCTCAACTGATATTACATCCTTGCTTGTCCTTTCCCAACAATGTTGTATTTACCAACTCCTTACTCTGTATGCTTCCAGCTACACAAGTGTGTATTAACAAAGGTACCCTCTTTATTAGAGGTGTGCTAAACTTGCCTGATTGACTTTCACGCAATTATGCAAAATTGTGAGAAAATTCCATGGAATTACACTAAGTGCAAATCTGGCATGTAGTGCTATAATTTAGCGCAAAATGCGTGCTTCTGTCAATTTTTGATGCAAGGGCGCATTCGGCGAGAGAAATTGATCCAAAAACACAAGTGGCATGAGCAAAAGCTGCTTGTGTCCTGCTTGTTGGCGCTATTCCCTCATGCTTGTGGGAATGTTTTGCTTTGAACGGTGTGTGTAATTATGCAGTGTGGCATAATTTTTTCAAATTAATTACAAGTAATTCCTGAAATTGCGCAGAATCATAACCCCTTTGCATTCATTTGTATTAAATGAGAGTAACACCTTAATGTTTGGTTTGTGTGTGTGTTTGTGTGTGTGTGTTTGTGTTTGTGTGTGTAGTGTGTAGTGTGTGCAAAGTATTGTTTCCTTTAACAAGTGTGGTTGCACTTTACTGGATCGAAATGCTCGCAGGTGAGTATAGAGTGCAATCCGCCTTTATAATGACCTGGAAGTTGCTTTTGTTCTCTTCCTGGATTAATTTGCACCTTGCTTGGCAATGAGAATTATTAGAGTGTTTCTTAATATTCAGAGTTCCAAAACCTTTGTACAGATTAAGGATTAATGGTTAAGCAATTGGCTGTTATGGGGCAATTTTACTTTCAATCGCTGTGGGGTTTTTTTTTTAGCGGGGCGGCGGCACAGTCTTATTGAAAGTAGCACAAATTATATGCACGTTGTGCTGAAAAGAGAATGACACACAGTTGATGCATGGAATGCAGAACAAATCAAAACATTCACCCCCCAGTCAAGAGATCTGGGTTAAATCCATCATTATTTTGCTCACCATGCCACCCTAGTTTAGACCTGGCCATATGCAAATCAGTCTTGACCCTGTGCCTCATGGGTACAGTCCAGCCCGAACTGGCAAGCCAGGTCCTCCCTGGACCGGAATAAAGCATCCTAGGACCGGTTTCGGGGTTTCGCCCCTCATCAGCCAGGATAGCTTGAATCCAGCGGCACAGTGAGCCTGGGACCCACGTCTGGGCATACCCGGCGCACTTAGGGCGAGAAAGCAAAAGACACACAGTTGATGGACGGAATGCAGAACAAATCAAAACATTCACCCCCATTCAAGAGATCTGGGTTAAATCCATCATTCTTTTGCTCACCATGCCACCCCAGTTTAGACCTGGCCATATGCAAATCAGTCTTGACCCTGTGCTTCATGGGTATAGTCCAGCCCGAACTGGCAAGCCAGGTCCTCCCTGGACCGGAATAAAGCATCCTAGGACCGGTTTCGGGGTTTCGCCCCTCATCAGCTAGGATAGCTTGAATCCAGTGGCACAGTGAATCTACAGTGTAAAATTACTGCTTTGGAACATCTGGAGTAATATGTACGATAGCAACATGAGCAACGAAATGACACCAATAGACTTCTGTCTTTCAAAAGGGAGAGGGGACCTCTAGTCGAGAAGCACCTGGCCACCTGGGAATCCTTTTGCTGCTACTCCTTATGTTGAAACTTCTCCCTGTTGCAAACATCTGTACTTTGTTTCATTTCTATTAGTAGCAATTAATGGACACCATCAGGAAAGCAGTGATGCCAGGCTTCATTGTATACCCATGATGTAGTGAGGTCGAATCTTTCAATTAACAGTTATCCTTACATATGGAATATTTCAAACATGTAAGTGAACCGGGCATAAAGCGTAGGCAGTGCAGCCTCGATTTGTAGTCCCACCTTTTGATTAAAATATTTAGAAAATAGAATGTTAACTACTGTGCAGTTAAATAGCTTATATGTATAGTTGATGTTGGATATTGGCTCCTTTTCCATTCTCCACTCCAGAATGTAGGACTGCACAATACTTGTGGGCCGTTACAAAGCATTAAAGGCACTTCAAACAAGCAGTAGCCAAAGGGTGCTGACCCAAACAAGCCAGTGGTTGAAGGGTTGTCCCAAAGCGCCCTCTGTGAATTTGCCAGAGGTCATTTCATCATCAGAGGTAAAGCTGTCTGTAGACAGACATAGAAATATCTGAAAATAAACGCCCTCTGCTATTACCTGATCATCCTCTTCAATTTATACTAATAGAAATTAATGGCTAGGACCTACTCTACTCAAATGCATGGTTGGATTGTGCAAGATTCATTGATGGCCCAGGGGTAAGGCAGGTCCAGGAAGGAAGCCTGCATAATGGAACAATGTTGTCTTCTTCACTTGCATATTTATAAACAGACCTCTGCATGAAGAAGGCAAGGGCGCACCGATCCTTGCCCTTGCTGAGCAACTTTGATTCTACAGACTGCCCTCTTTGAAAGGAATCGGCAGCCATGGGTTTTGAGACTGCCTTACTTCACCTCTTCATGCCCTGCAGACTAGGAAAGACCTCCAGTATATAGTATGGGGATAAAAGGCAGCTTTCAAAACAGCAGGGGATGAGTGAGGGCTGTATTCTTGCCCATATGGTTATCAAATTGTGCATAAACAACATTAATACGTCTCTTTAGCAATGTGTTTTGATGTATGTACTAAGGCTAAATGGTGAGTACATGTCGCCATTGTTTTCTACAAACAGTTTGGTCAAAATGGCCAGGGTGGAACTCACAGCTGACACTTGGAGTGGCAGTAACTTATAATTATTTATTTAACCATTGTTGCAAAGTCATCCTGTGCCCTGGGCACCCCCCAACTTTTTGCTGACTGGTGCTGGTGGTAACTGACTCTGACTGACCCTGGGCTCTGCCTAACCAGGCCCAGGGCCAATGCCAAGCTGAAAGGAACACATTAGAATACAGTTAAAACACCTAACATACACTAGGGTACACTATGGTATGGTGGGGTACCTATGTAATTGGCATGACCTACCCCATAAGCCCCTAGTATATAATAGGGCAGGGGATTGAAACTACCTAGAAGTCCCCAGTACCCTGGGGCATGGCAGTTTAGAGGCCAGCAGCTCTTTTTGCACTTGCATGTGTGCACTGCTGAAGCCTGAGGTCAGTTTAAAAGCAACCGTGGGTGCCAGGACTGCTTTTAAAAAGTAAATTGTGCCCAAACTCAACTTTGGTGTTTGCGGCACTTAAAAATGGATAACCTACAATGTTTTGGCATATTGGGGACCCCCAGGGTCTCCCCTAGGTATCCCAGGGGTGCGGGGTCAGATATTTATAAGGTACACCCTTATAAAATGAGTTTTTATATGCCTGGGTAAAGTGAAATTTCACATTTCACTCCCACATTGTGGTAAAGTGCTGCCCAAATTCGACTTTGATGCCAGGAGCAGTGTGAAGTAAGGTTCTGCAATATTTTTGCAGATTCAGAACCCCTAAAGTCTCCCCTAGTTGCACATGGGGTGGGGTTCCTGTAGATATAAGGCAAGTACTTATAAAAATTTGTTTTTGTAAGTCCTGGTGCTGGAAAAATGGCCCAAGTCATTTTTCCCATTGCAAATCCCCAGTTACATAGGTTAACATTGCAGGAAGTTATTAAATAATAACTCCTGATAGGAAGGGGATAGAGCTACCGTTCAAAGACTTCTCAGAATAGTAATGCTAAATCCAACAATATATTGTTGAATTTCTCCTAAAGTGTACATACAAGAAGTTATAAGACTTTCTTGTTTGAAAGTCCAGATTCAGCCTTCCAGTGGTCTGCCCTGATTGGTCAGATTTAAGTGGATTAGCCAGCCTGCCTGGAGAGGTGATAAAGAGCCCCTGGGGTTATGCAGCTGGGCTGGGAGGGCAGTGTGCTGGTCCACAGGAATGCCAGGCCAGGGGGAGGGGTCGTAAACCATGGGCTTCAAAGGGAAAAGCAGAACCCAGTGTCAGTTTACAACTCTGAACTTTATCCCTGAGGCAGATGGGGGGGATTAAGGAAGGTATGAGCAGATGCAGGGGGGAGAGTCTAAGTAAATTAGCCATCCTAGGGGTGTGTTTAGCCAGAAGTGGTCATATGTTTGAGGAGTTACCCTGCTCCCATTGGTCAGGAGTGACCTCCTGTCTGACCCAGAGAACATGGAATAAGTATCTGAGAGGGGCAGAGCCCTCCAGATCTGCTGCTTGAAACTTACTGAAGCAAGATTGCCAAGCTGAGAAGATTTTGCTGTGCAAAGATTTCTAAGGCCTGACCTCTGAAAACTGCACCATCTGAAACTACAGCCCTGTGGATTATTTTGCTGAAAACGAACTAAAGAGTGGACTCCCTGAAAACTACAGGTTAAAAGAGTTCATCTGGAACATCACCAACTAAATCTGCACCTTGGGGAACCTTGTAAGGGTGACGTCCCAGTGGATTGTGGGAACTGAAGTCCTCAACTTTCAAGGACCATCTTGGAGCTTCCAGACCCTTGGAGTTAGTTTGAGACACTTTGGGACCCTTTGAGGAACTTCAGGAAGAAGTTCAAGAAGTTTGGAGAACTTTGGAGGAACTTTGAAAAAAAGCTCCATAGAGGGACCGACTCAACCTGGTCAGCCAAGCCGCGAGTCGGCCAAGCCATGCAGGTTCGTCCCGCTAAAAGCTCCGTCAGTCCGACTTCCAGAGTTTGACCGGGAGTAGAAGAAATCTGAAGCCGGCGAACCCTCACCGGATCTGGCTACATGAGGAGCATCGAGAGACCCCGCGAGAAAAAGCTCCAGAAAAGTTTCTAAGTCCGCTCGTAGAAAAGTCGACCAGGAGCAACTGCGAGAGCCAAGCCACCTGTCTTCCATCGCGTGTCGGCCTGGGCTCCTGCGTTGCCCCGCTGAAGCGCTAATGAAAAAGTTTCTAAGTCCGCTCCAGGGAAGTTGACCGGGAGCTCGTCGAAAGGCAATCCGGCGAACCTTCACCGGATCCGGACTGGCTGGGAGTTTGGAGGGACCTCGCGAGAAAAAGCTCCAGAAAAGTTTCTAAGTGTGAAGGTAGAAACTGAGACCGGGACCTGCCGCAAGCTGTAGCCGCCCAGGGCTCCATCGTGGTCGGCCTGAAACTTTGACTTTGCCCCGGTCTATCGCGAGCAGGTATCCCAATATGGTGCTATAAACTTCTAAGTGCTATATTTTATTAAATCTTTAAAAATTCATATCTCCGGTTCCCTACATTGGATTTTTGTCGTTTTGGTGTCATTTTAAAGATAAAAATATTTCCTATTTGTATAAATTGGTGTTGGAATTTCATTGTGTTGTGTCTTAATTATTTACTGAATTGGTGTTTTTAAATGCTTTACATACCTGTCTTTGAAGTTAAGCCTGTCTGCTCGCAGCCACGTTACCAAGGGTTGAGCATAGGAATAATTTTCTAAGACCTATGCTGAGTCCTATCATGTGTTAGTGGCCTTATTGCCAGTGGCAGACCTACATTTGCCCCTACCAATAACCCACTTTCCAACAACCATCTTCCTTTCAGTTCTGCAAAGTTGAGATACGTGGGAGTAGGGGAGGAGCATTAAAAGTACCCAAATGCTGTATGGCCAGAAACTTGGTAGGGTTACACGATTTGACTGTCAAGGGGGTTTACTCTTTCTACAAATAGATCATAAAAGCAACAGAAAACAGCAGACCACCTGTGTAGCAGGCTGAAGAGAGCGCGCTCATATTTTATTGTAGATTAGCAGCAATAAAGGGCCCTTCAAGTCCATCAGCCAGAAGTAATCTCAGCAACCCCTTTGAGGCTAAACTCAGTGGGGAAGCTTGAGGGAAGGTCCATTACAGCAACCGTTTTACTAAGGTTTCTGGAAGAGGTTGTGAGGGAACCACAAATGACCGCTTTCAGAGGAGAGCTGGGCATTGACACTGCTGAAGACTACGTCTTAATGAGGTCACTGATGTTCTGTTCCTGCTTGTGGGTGAACCAGGAGTCGCGTTGTGCTATTGCGGACCTTTTGGGTTTGAAAAGTGCAGGTAGAATTGTATAATTCGAGGTAGGACTCAAGCGGCTTGGAATAATGAGAGAGAAGCAAGTAAAAGAATACCAGCAGAGTCTAGCAAGATGGCCAAGGCCCATGCTGATGCCATATCCTCAATTTGAAGCTTACAGTTGTCCATGATCTCAAACGCAGCAGCAGGGCTGCATGTCGTGGGCAAGGACAGAGGAGTGCTGGTGCCTTTTCTGACTCCCACTATTTTCTTTTTTTTAAACAAAAGGGAGTGCAAACCTTCTAAGATACTTCGCATTTATCCAGAAGTTTTGCCAGTACTTGTCACTGTCCTGGCAAGAAATGACCCCAGTTTTTGCTTCCTGCAGTGAGATTTCTCTTGCAGGAATTCTGTAATATCCGCGCTAATATGAAGTAGTTTTGGTATGTGTTTACTCAATTCATAGAAACCATGTATTGTGTATTTGTATTCTCTTATTTCTGATTACCATAGTTGTCATTTGCCCTGTGTGATGTGTTACTATCATCATTATTATTGTTATTAATGGGTCGGATTTATGTTTTCATTTTCTCTGTGCAACCAAACACTGATGATGTCGAACTGTGCTTAATGAAAATGTTATTTTCCACAGATCCCATTTTACAATTTGAGTAATTTTACCATTCAAGCACCCTTCAAATGCATGTTTACAAACCTAACGTTCAGACCAAAAAATATGTGTTCAGAAACTGAAGTAGATGCGCAGGTTTCCTTCACATACTACTGCTGTAACTTGCTTTTTGAAAATTGTAACTGCACGGCACATAACAACATTTTTTCTTTTAGATTCTTATATCAGCAGATGATGAAATGGAAGAATCTGAAGTGGAAGAGGATCTCAGGAGGTTAACCAATTCGAAGCCAGTGAAGAAAAAGAAGCACCGCTTTGGATTGCCTGTATGACCCTCTTCCTGTTTGTTGATCCGGAAATACTTCAGGGTCGGACTTTTCCGTGGTGACCAGGTTTTTTGTTTTGCCATAGTGGTGGTCCCTTTTTGTTTCCTTCAAATCACACGCGACATGTCGAAGGTTGAGCAAGTGATCGGACAGAAACGGAAGGCTGTACAAGATTTTCGGATTAGTCGCAATACACATATACTGACCAAATATGAAAGAACATTTTTACGGCACATGGAGAACATATTGTTAAGGACCACACAATGAAGTGATTGTTTACACCATTATTGGAGAAGACGATGGAGTCGGAATATTCTTGACATATTTTTTGGTTCAAGGTTTATGGAGTACGATAAGTATCATTTTCAGGCTTGCTGGAGATGAGCCTGTACGTTTTATTTCTAAAACTGGCTTTTTCCAACTTAACAGATCCCTGCACAGGGATAGATGTATGGCTAATTGTTACAGACTATAACTTAATATTATTTTTTTAAATTCCCAAATTGTGTAGTACCTGACCTGAGGTACCCATGGAACACATACGCAGAACAAAGATTTCCCAATCCACTTTTGTCCTGCTTGACAATTTTCAAAGTTTTTTTAAGTTATATTTTCTTACTGTATATTTAAGAATTTTTATTATTTGCTTAAGAATGTGCAAATGATGGTTCGGTTTCTGTTTTTCAAAGAAAGACAAACATGGTGACATTAATACATTTTTTTGCCTACAGCAAACATTAATATGTAGAGGAATGCTGGTCTGATTCAGAAAGGTTGCATCTGTATTCCCTAGTTCAGATATCATACATAATTCATTATAGTTTTGCTGATTTGACAGCTGTTACCATTGAAGACTCAAGGTTCTGGCTACATTTTTACCTAATGCACTTTGTTCTGCAATTGCTCATTTCCTAAAATGTGCAGATGATGTGGTTTAAAAGGAAAACCTTCTTAGATTGTCTGTGTACCTGTCCTAATTCAGCTCTGTGTTCTTGCCTAAACGCAAACATGGAATTTAACCAGCAGTCTTACCAAACAAACCACCCCTTGCTGTTACAAAGTATCGAGCTCTGTTTTAGTTGCCTAGACGCTAATTCAAGGAAGAAACAATAGAATTCACCTCTGGGACAGCTTGATTTGCATTAACAAATTTGTAAAAAGACAATAAAAATTTTGTAGCAAAAATGTATAAACTATTTTGAATTTAAATTATCAGTTTTGTGTAATGCAATGCTGCTGCAACATTTAATGCTTTTTCACATCACTGTTCCTTTCTTTTCTGCTTATTTACCCTTTGCCTAGTACTGTAAATGAGAGCTTACTTTTGAAGATTGTAACCTTTATATCTTTAGGTCTCGCCTATGCAGCGCGCATGCGCTGCCTAGGAGGGCCTTTAGCCGTCGCTCTGCTAATTTTCAAGCACACACTCGTGCTTGTGGCGGCATCCACCTTGCGGGAGCGAGCAGGGGCGCGCCACAAGCACAAGTGCAGTGCTTGAAAAGTGAAGACTGTGCACGCACCACTCCCGGGCTTGTTTTTCTTGGCCTCCTCTCACCTTCTCAGAGCGCGGCTATGCCCCTTTCTTTCTTGGCCTCTTCTCCCTGTCTCAGACTGCGGCCATGCCCTTTTCTTTACTGGCCTCTTACCCCTGTCTCTGAGATCACCCATCTCAGACATTTTCCCCCATTTACACAGCAGTTCGCCGTCTCGCCCTGTCTAGAGGCTCTCTCGTGCTCTGTGCTCTCCTCCCTTCCCCCTCTCTTCCCCTCCCTCGCGTGCCTAGCAGAGTTCACTCACGCGCCCACACACTTATATTCCAACTCCGAGTCCTTTTACACGCACCTCTCCATTTCCTTCCAACCGTTTCTCGCCCATCTCACAAATCCTTGGCTCGCATAAGGGCCACTTCAACTCTGTTGTTTTTTTCCCCACCCTCCTACTCTCACTCATTCACTCTATTTCCATAGGTCCATCTTCCACAGTCTCACGCGCCCTTTGGAGAGTACATTCGCATAGCCCTATTCGCAACCAGTTTCCTCTCTCAAGTCTCCTCCTGCACCTCGCTCATTGTCTCACCCTACTCGCTTCTGGTATCACACACCATTGCCAGAGTTTCGTCCCCACCCTCTGTTTCTCCTCTTCCATTCCCATCTCATTCTTGGTTTTCTTTCCCCACGTTTCCTTTCTCTTCCATGGTCTCACACACGGCTCGCAGAATTCTTTTCCCACCCTCTCCGTTTCCTTCTCACTCTCCCCTTTTCTCTCTCTTCCACTCACACACGGTTCATCTCCCTTCCCTTCTCTCCCACTGTCTCACACATGGCTCACATTTCTTTCCTTCGCTTCCACTGTCTCACACATTGCTCACCTCCCTTTTCTCTTTGTTCCATGGTCTCACACACCCACACTCAGTGTTCTTTTTTCCCACCCATATTATATCACTGTCATTCCGTTTCCACTATTTCATATTTTCTCTCTTCCAATGTCTCACGCGTGACTCACCTCCCTTTCCTTCTATTCCACAGTCTCACACACGGCTCAAAGTTTTTCCCACCCTATATTATGCCCCAATCATTTTATTCTCACTTTTCCATTTTCTTTCCTCTCTCTCCCATTGTTTCGCACACGGTTCTCCTCCCTTTCCTGCTCTGCCACGGTCTCACATACGGCTCACAGAATTCTTTTTTCCCGCCCTCTGTTATGTCCCTCCCATTCTCAGCTTTCTCTCCTTTCTATCCCCTCTCTTCCGCTACCTCACACATGGCTCGCAGAGATCTTTTCCTGCTTTTCGTTTCCCCTTCTCTACTTGTCTCTCCAACCATTCTTTTCCTTCTAGGGTCTCACGCGCCATTTTCAGAGTTCCACTTATAAACACTTTCTTTCCCTCTCCTTCTCGTGTTGTCTCTCCGCACTTCTCGTCTCACACATCATTGTCAGAGTTCTTTCGCACGGAGCTTCCGCTCTTCTTCTTCTCATTGTTTATTTGCCCATCTGTTTTCTACTCTCACAAACCATTGGCAGAGCTCTTTCCTCGCCCTATTTCTCTTCGCCCTTGCCCTGATTTCCTCCTTCTCCCCCTTCCACACATTAATTGGCATAGTTTTATTTCCACTCTTTGTTGGTCCACTCGCCCCTCATTTTCTCTCTTCCTCCTTTTTTCTCCTACCTTTCATGTACCAAAGTCTCACACACGCTTCACAGTTCCTTCCCCACACTGTTTCTCTTCTCCCTCTCCCTACCTTTCCTCCATCTTCCACAGTCTCACACATCCCTTGCAGTTCTTTTCCCACACTGTCGCTTCTTTGTTTCATATAGTCTTCCCCTTTCCTCTATCTTCCAAAAGTCTCACACACACTTCGCAGTTCCTTTCCCACATAGTTTCTCTTTTCTCTCTATTATTGTCTAGCCACCCTTTCCTCAATCTTCCACCGTCTCATACATCCCACGCAGTTATTTTCTCACACGGTTTCTCTTCTCCCTCTTCCATTGTCTCACCGCCCCTTTCTCTCACTTCCAAAGTCTCTCACATGGGTTTTTATCATGGCTCTGTTCCCAGACTGATTCCTATCTCCCTCTCACACTGTCTCTCCGACCTTTCTTCTCTCTTCCACAATCTCACACATCCCTTGCAGTTCCTTCCCCACGCTGTTTCTCCTCTCCCTCTACACTGCAGCCTCCCTCTCTGAACTCAAACAAGTAGGCCACGCCTGCTAAAATTATATATAAGAAAAAATACATTAAACTTTCTGTTGAATTTGAACTAAACAGCCCCGCCCACTTATGGATTCTGTTTTAACCGATCTTTGATTCTCCAGGTAGGTAGCATATATTTTCTGATACTGCACTGTGGCTTACTGCTAAAATTATTCGGCGTGACGTTTTCCGTGTTCATATCTTCTCGCATTCCTCCTACCCGTTCAGCAACAGAACTGCTTCAGGGAAGGGAGCGACTGCATGATGACTCCCCGTAGGAAAGTTTATTTCTTAACCTTAGCAGTTTACAATGGTAAGCACCAGGACTGTGTTGTTAGATTAACACAGAAGAATAGCTTTCTTGATTGGGTGTGAACTGACCCACAGAGAGCACAGTTAGCAACAAAACAAGCATTGGCATAGCCAATAGGTCTCGCCTTTGGGACCTTATAAGTGTTTAGCCATGCAACAGTTGATGTTGTTGCACCAAGGATATTGTGCTGCATAACTAAATACTTATAAGGTCCCAAAGGCGAGACCTATTGGCTATGCCAATGCTTGTTTTAAGTACTATTTTCAAGACTTTGGTAGCAGCTGGAAATGAAACCTGCTTTGCGAACCCACAAAACTAGTAGCCAACTACCAACACATCTTTAAAAAGACTGTCTTGTCTGCCCCCCCCCCACCTATTTTTTGTTGCTATATTTAGATTTATTATTTGGTACTTGCAGTTGCAAGAACAAACAAACACCATAATGTGTTACCAACTAACTATGACCAGGGAACAAGGTCTCCAATGGAAATTTACCATCCTTAACTCTCAGGGTCGATGCAAAAGAGCAGTGGGTTAGCTGAAGGGAGATGATGTTAATTTAAACTAGTCTAGTGCAACGGTGTTCTCATACATGCAATAAAGCCAGGAATGTCCAGCCAGATTTAGATTATTGTATTGCACAACACTTTAGTAGTTTCACAAAGTATATTTACAGTACAAATTGAGGACAAATGATGACACGCATTTGCAAAGCCAATAGGTTGTGCCTGTGAGAGCCATTGGCTTTGGCAATGTTTTGTAGCCATGTTGTACAGCAGCACGGATGCTTTGTAGTGTGGCTAAAACTAATATTTAAAAGCGCTATGATGCAGCCGGGCTAATAGTCCTTTTTATTATTATTATTATTTTTAGCCATTCTGCATATATTTTGTCTGCAAATCTTTGCCAAAGTCGGCAACGCCCATGCTGTAAAGCATGAACAAAAGGCAAAGGCGAGAACTGTTGGGTTGGCCAATGCTTGTTAGGTCTCGGCAGAACACGCCTGTATTCTGAACCAATCAGTTAATCCCCCAGTGTGTGAAACAGAATATGACATTTGACAAACAAAATCTTATAAAGCAATTGTGCCCATGTCAGTGTCTTAGTGAAAATACATTTGGAAGCAGATAACGTCTATTCTCACAATAAAAGCAGATAATGTCTATTCTCACAAAAGCAGATGACATCTGCTGTCACAATAAATATCTTTGTTTTTTTTTGACTTAGTAAAACATAGCTACAAGTGCCAAGACGTTCAGCAAGTGCCAAGACGTTCAGCAAGTGCCAAGTCTAGCTTTCAGAGGTCTATAAGAAGGTCCCCTGATAGGGCAGGATGCCAAGAGCCCTGGGGCCCATGCATCAGCTTTCAGAGGTCTGTAGGATAGAGCAAGAGCCCATGGCCCAGAGGTTCAAGCATAGCTTTTCAGAGGTCTGTAAGAGTCACTGATAGGTCATGAGCCCATGTGGTTCAAGCATTGCTTTCAGAGGTCTGTAAGAGGGTCTCCTGATAGGGCATGAGCCCATGGCCTAGGTTTCCAAGAACAGCTTTTCAGAGGTCTGTAAGAGCCGCTCATAGGGCATGAGCCCATGTGCCAAGCGGTCCAAGCATAGCTTTCAGGGGCTCTGAGTCCCCACCCCCAAAAAGGCATGATGGCAAGAGCCATGGAGTCCAAGCATTAGCCTGCAAAAGGTTGTAGGAGAGGACCCGGATAGGGCATGACACCAAGAGGGGTGGAGGCCCCATGCATTAGCTTTCAGAGGTTTGTAGAACATGCTGCCTTAGGGAGATGGGGTACACCTGTGATAAACCTGTGAGATTTTCCCAACAGACATTCCGGTGCCTCTGAAAGGCAGGTAGGTTTGAGGCTGGTGAAGAGCCACTCACATACCGTAAAACACCAATCCTCTCAGCCCCTCTCACATTTCCTATGGCCTGTTGTAAACTGTCTCAGACCTCACAGGCTTAACACACACATTGACCAGTTGCCTCTGGAGGTGGGCTGCTAAGAGGCAAGGTTAGAACTGGGGGGGGGGGGGGGTGATGATACGGAGAGGTGGATAACTTTGTAGGAGGTTTGAATGGCAGAGATAGGTGGAGTCAACAGTAACAGGGACCATTTTCGGTCTGTGTATGGACTACGGGAAGGCAGAAGGCCCAAGACACTGGACGTGCATTCACACAAACAGGATGAAAGTGAGACAGGGATTTAGCGCAATATTAGTATTCAGAGAAATGCACTAAGAAGGAGCAGGGTTGGGAGGGGAGAGTTGGGTGGACACATGGATTATGATGGGAGAAGCAAGGGAGGTAGTACAAGCGTACTCTGTGAGAGAAGAGAGGGTAGATGCTGGCCTGAGTGTGGACGTGGTAGAGAAGGGGGTGCCTGGTGCCACAGGTATGACCAGAGATAAGGGGTGTTTGTGTGCAAGGCAGCCCAATACATACCTACTTGCATGCATGCAGTTATGTATCTGCTGAGTGCCAGTATGCACATGCATGCTAATACACATGGCATAAGCGCACTACAAAGCTACACAATCTCTACCACTGGCAGAAAGCAGGGAACGACTAGCACGCGGTCTGCCTCCCTGCACCCTGAATTCGGAGCATTCAACAAGCACTGAGATTTCACAGCACAACCAAAATGCAAGAAGTGCTAGTTACCACCAGACACCCTCTCCAGACACCAACCTTTTCCACGCTAATCCTGGAGCTGCCCCCGCATTACACCAGTCCTCGTCCTCACACACCAGACCCTGGCCATCTCCCCAAACAGGAAGGGAACTGCCTGATGCCCAACTGATCCGCCTGATACTCAACTCCTAAAGGGCTTTCGAAACACCTTACAAACTTTCAGTCATTGTCTAGATCGTCTTTTATTAAGAATAAGCTGACGTGGGCTAATAACTGAGCCAGCCACTGGCCCACTGAGGAGATCAGAGGCCTGCTTTTGACAATGATAGCAAGAGGCACCACCGTCCACTGCATGATAGTGCCCAGTACTGGTGCCACCTGGGGACCTACATGCTGACTGCTCCTGCCTATGATTATACCTGAATACGGATGAAGACTGGTAACAGAAAATCGGTTAGTTGGAAAATACATAAAACCATGGTCTTAAACAGGGATGCATGTTGGCACCACTTTAATTTATGCTCAGCAGAGCTCTCACCTACATCATGACGGTAGAATCTTTCCACCAAGGTGGATTATATACAAATTATGTATTAAGAATGACTAAATTATGCACTTCCTCAACACATCAGAACTGCTACTTCACTCCTCAACATCTACAAGAAGCTGAAGACCTGGCTGTTCAACTAGGAGCACGTCTTGGCCCGCACTCCTGCTCCATCACTTGGATACCCTCACAGGTGATGAGCAGCGCCATACAGATCCACCTACCATAGCATAACACTGGCAGGAATCAGAGACCACTTGTACAGCGACAAAGGGGAAGGAAACCAACTTCCGATGCTGATATCTGCCTGTTCTATTGCCAGCTCATTGGTCCTGTTGATACTGACCCCCCTTGGAAGCATGAAAGGCTGAACTGACCTGGCTGAGATTCACCCCAGTGACTACAGCTTAAACGCAGACTTGTGTGGCAGGTGCATTACCCACAGAGATGCCTACTGTTACTATTACCATTACCCAGCGCAGGGTTCTTTATAATGACCATGGAAAGTTAAAGGCCGAATCCGTTCAGCTCATGGGATGTGTGGTAGCATAGCTCAAAACACATAAGCATTTGAGTCAAAGCCAAACATAATAAAACAATAAAAAATAGCATTCAGACATTTTGAGTGTTGAAAACGATGATGCCAGTTTCTCAATGAGGTGTGCTCTCCACTGAGGGACTTGTGGGTGGCGGGGTAGGAAGCAGAAAAAACATCTAGCTAGAATGAGTTTTGCAGCATGAATCTCTTCTGGATTCACCTGCTGTGCATTATTCCGCCATCTAGTGGTTAGTTCTGGAATTCTTCTTAAACATTTGTCCTTTTACTCTTTTTGATGTTGGTGTGTTGACAGACCTCCATTTGGTGTCCTCTTGTGATGTTGTTGTGCTTCCTCCTGACGCTCCCACCTTTGGTCACCATCTTCAGATTCTTTTTTTCTGCTTTTGGGTCTGGATGTATGCTTCGGGAGCACCAACTATCGGAAGAAAACATTTCACAAACAATTGGAAGAAGTCCACCGAAAGTCGACCGGAGGAAGGAAACCTCTAAGAAGGTGTTAGAGAACGTTTTGCGAAAAGTTTGAGGTTCTTTTCGACGGTACCGGAGAATGCACGTACAGGGAGCTCCCTGCACATGGTGATGGAGAAGACTCAGTTTAGCAAGAACTGCCATAAGGTTGCCCAAAAAGACCAACATCCAGTCTGCAACCTGTGCATGCCTGTAGACCACTGAAAGCGATCACCCCCAAGACTCTGGGAGTAAGAGAGTGGAGAGAAGGGCCTAACACGACATACAGTGCCAACATCCTCCACCATCACTCTGATACTTTGCCTTCGCCATTGCTTGAGAGACCAATGTCGACGAAGTGCCAGATGGGGATACGGAGGCAGATACCCACATCGTGGAGATTGTCACACAAGGGGGCAAGAAGAAACCTCGAACCGAGGGAAGAGAACAGTCTTTCTCAAAACATTTACCTGAGTCGAGAAGATCCAACTGTAAAACTTTGAAGAGAGCCTTGGCGTCAAATCGCTCGATGTCTGCAGTTGCATCCGGCGAGACAGGTACCCTCGTATCTTTTGAAAAGGACACCGCAGTGGTAAAGACCCCCGTGGTCGAGGAAAGGATGTTTCGACGTCGAAACAAGTGGTCCAAACCTGAAGGACACTGTCTGTCCACCTCTTCGTCGTCCAAGAGGAAACTCGAAAATCTCGACGCCGAACAACAAACGGCCGAATTGGAGAGGAAGAAGAGAAGCTCGAGGCACAAATGGCAATTTTTCTACGAAAGGAGAAAGACTTTGATGAGGTCTGTTGGCTTAGTGGACAAATGCGTCCACTGTAGGGGCCTGTGTTCGACCTCATGGTCACAGGTTTAAATCCTGGTGGGTCCACTCAGCCTTTCATTCATCTGAGGTAGATAAAATGATTACCATTGAGTTGGGTAACAATACAAATCTGTTATTCAATGCCAAGATACTCTTGCTGAATGTGCCCTTTACAAATACACGTTATGTTATAAATAGGGCTCCCGGTTTTATGGTATTTATTTTTTTGCCATTTCCATCTGTATTTATCCATATTTATTTTTGCCACAAGCAAAAGACGACGCTACAACTAGTATTTTTCCACATTTATTTAAATTGACAATGAACGCATGCGCTCGGTTGTTATTGGTCAACACAATACATTCATCTGAAAACTTTGCCATTGTAGCACAAGCGCATGTGCATTTCAAGAGACTTTGAGGACATTTAAGCTCTTTCTGGTTTGTTAATGAAATGAAGGCCACTGAAAACGCGTTCAATATTCACTGATGATACTGGAACGGCCAAAAGATTCAAAGAAAGATTACACCGTGTTGGCCATTCTTGCTTCTGAGAATGCCAGTATGTCATTGCACTGATGTCTTTTTGTGGAATAGGGTGCATTAAATATTTGTTGTATTCTTCTTCAACAGCATTCATTAGGTCATCAGAAGCTCCAACCAACATGAATAAATCTTTGTAATCATTGAAATCCTGACTAAACTGAACTTTCTTGAATGGATCCAGGATTGTAACCCGTTTCCAAAAAGAACTGTAACTCATTTGCCCAGTTATGTTACGAGCTAGGACAGCATCCCACTTGTTTTTCAGTGCATCTTTAAAAGTAATCATCTCTTTTATTAGGGTATTTGTTTTTTTTCGTGGCAACATTTGCAATAGACTGGTGATCATTGGGTCTTGCATATAGTCTTGCGCCAATGCCATCTCAACATCTATGGCTGAATATATTTGGTGGACATGTGTTTCTTCTGACTCCAGCTTCTGAATGTTGAGGATACCAGTGAGAGTTTTAACAATGAAATGCAACTTCACATAGAAAGATTGGTGGTTTGCACTGTTTGGGCCGAGTAGTTTTTCGTAGGTGATCAATTTTGGATCCAGTGGCTTCTTCATTGTTTACAAAAGCAAGGAGATAGTGCCATATTTCTCATTGTCAGTGAAATTGCTCTCCCACCCTCGCAGCTCCACCATTAAGTGAGGCCTGCCCCTGCACTCTCGAGTGTTGGTGATCGAGGCCCTCCTCCACCCGCAGGTTTCCCTGCGCCTCATCTCTGGTGGTCCAGTGGACCTCTGTCTCCTTCCTCTCACTCTGCTCTTTCACTCGTTTTTCTACCCTTTTTTATCTTTCACCTTTCTGCATCTCTGCTCTTTTGTGCCTTATTTCTGCTTATTTTCCCTTTTTTCTTTATCCCTTATTTCCTCCCTTTACCTTTCCCCGCCGCTGCTGTCCCCGCGGCCCCTCCCCCCCCCTGCGCAACCGGCCCAATTCAGCTCCCCTCCCCGCTTCCGCCTCCCAGCTGTCCAGCCCTCCCCGACCCCTACTTAATGGCGGCCGCGCGTCGAAGGCAAGCCCGTCTGCGCCCGACTGCGACCAGCGCCAGGAACCCTGGACCTCCGCCCCGCCAACGCTACGACCCAGCAGCACTCCATGCACTCAACCCAGGCCGCAACAACAACTGCAAGCTAGCTTCACCAGCCGACACCCACGGACCCTTCAGCTGTCACCGCTGCCGGCACACCTGCAGCACTGCCAAGAACACGGATCCAGCACAACCCGCACACAAGAACACAACCGAACCGAAGACCCTGCAATGCATCCTCCTCAACGTCCGATCCCGCCACAGAAATCTGGGACCTCCTTGACAGCACCACCCCGGACGTAGCGTTCTTAACCGAAACCTGGACCAACACCACCTCTGGACCGGACATCGCCATCCCCCAAGGATACAAGATCTCCAGGAAGGACCGCCCCACCCGCCCAGGAGGAGGAATCGCCATCGTCCACAAATCCAGCCTCCGCCTAAGCACACTCCCCGACCAGCCCACAGAACTGATGGAACACCTTCACTTAAAGATACTGGCCAGCCCCACCGCCACCCTCCAAGGAACCCTCATCTACCGACCCCCTGTACCCTTCGCCAACTCCGTCACGGACATTATCTCCCTGCAGGACATCGCATCCACCAACTACACCCTGCTGGGAGACCTCAACTTCCACCTCGACAACCATCTGGACCCCAACACCACATCCCTCCTGGACAACCTCCACAACATTGGACTCCGCCAGATCGTGACGAGCCCACGCACTCAGCAGGACACACCCTCGACCCCCTCTTCACTACAGGAAACTCCATCACCTTCAGCCACACCACCGAACTCCCATGGACCGACCATCGTTGCGTCCACTTCACCTTCAGAACACCCACCATTCACAGACACCAGCACCTGCTTCCACGAAGAAACTGGACCAAAATCACCGACGACCAGCTCACCTCCTCACTCAACAACTCCACCCCAACCATCGCGGAAAACGACGACCCCAACACCGCAGCCCGAACCCTGCATAGATGGATCTCGGACAGCACCAACACCATAGCCCCCCCTCAAGAAAAACAACAATACCCGCGCCAAGAAAGCCAGATGGTTTACCACCGAACTTCGAGAGTCCAGACGCACATGCCGCTGCCTCAAAGGCCTGGAGGAACACCAAATCCACAGAAGCCCACAACAACTTCAGAGCCGCCACCAACGCCCACCATCAACTCATCAGAGAAACGAGGAAAAAAGCGATTGAAGACAGAATCTCCACCCACGCGCACAAGAGCAAGGAACTCTTCAGCATCATCAAGGACTTCGCCCAACCCACCAGCGAGTCTACCGACATCCCTCCCTCACAAGACCTCTGCGACAAACTCAGTACCTTTTTCCACCACAAAATCAAGAGCATCTACGACCACTTCGACGAAGACAACCAACACACTGAACCCTCACCAACCACCCCCGACACCCGGAAACCAGCGATTGATGACTGGACAGCCCTCACCACCGAAGACACACTGAAGACAATGAGGTCAATCCCCTCAGGGGCCCCCACGGACCCCTGCCCCCACCACATCTTCAACAGAGCCGCCGACACCATCGCACCCATGCTCCGCCACACCATCAACCGCTCCCTGGCGACTGCCTCGTTCCCCGACGACTGGAAACACGCCGAGGTCAACCCCCTCCTAAAGAAACCCTCAGCGGACCCCACCGACCTCAAAAACTACAGACCCATCTCCCTGCTCCCGTTCCCAGCGAAAGACATCGAGAAAGCCATCAACTGCCAACTCGCCACATTCATTGAAGAACACAACATCCTCGACTCCTCCCAATCCGGCTTCACAAAAAAACACAGTACGGAAACCGCCCTCCTCGCTGCAACAGACGACATCCGCACCCTACTGGACAAAGGAGAAACAGTAGGCCTCATTCTCCTCGACCTATCAGCGGCGTTCGACACAGTCTCCCACCGCACCCTAATACGCAGACTCTACGAAGCAGGAATCCAGGACAAGGCCCTCGACTAGATCCGCTCCTTCCTCTCCGGCAGGACGGAGCAGGTCAGACTCCCCCCTTTCCTCTCGGACCCCACACCTAGCACCTGCGGAGTCCCCCAGGGCTCCTCCCTCAGCCCGACGCTCTTCAACCTCTACATGGCTCCACTCGCCCCCATCGTCAGAACCTACGGACTCAACATCGTGTCATACGCAGACGACACCCAGCTCATCCTCTCCCTATCCAACGAGCCCAACACCGCCAGACGCAACTTTCGAGAAGGCATGGAAGCCGTCGCCAAATGGATGAAAAACAGCTACCTACAACTAAACACCAACAAAACAGAAGTACTCATCATGGGCCCAAACCCCGACGCCTGGAGCGACACCTGGTGGCCCCCCGCCCTCGGAAACCCGCCAACCCCCACGGACCACGCACGCAACCTGGGAATCATCCTGGACTCCGAGCTCAAAATGGACTGCCAGATCAACTGTCTCGTCTTCCTGCTTCCACACCCTCTGCCTCCTTCGTAAGACCTTCAAATGGATCCCCCTCGAAAACCGAAAGACCGTCACTCACGCCCTGGTCACCAGCAGACTCGACTACGGCAACGCACTCTACGCCGGAATAAACAAAAACCTCACCCGCAAGCTACAGAACATCCAGAACGCCGCCGCAAGACTGGTCCTCAACCTGCCAAAACACTGCCACATCTCCCAGCACCTGCGCACAATCCACTGGCTCCCCGTCGAGGCGAGAATCACCTTCAAGATGCTCACCCACGCACACAAGGCCCTCCACGGCACCGGACCAGCATACCTGAACAGCCGACTCAAATTCCACGCACCCCAAAGGACCCTACGATCAGCCCAGCTCTCCTACGCCGTGGTCCCCTGCACCAGAAAGACCAGATAGGGAGGCCGCTCCTTCCTCGCAGTCAAAGCATGGAACGCCCTTCCGCTCCACCTCAGACAGACCACATCGCTCCCCATCTTCGCAAGAAACCTCAAAACCTGGCACTTCGACAGACCCCCTCCTTGATGGAATGGAACCTGCACCCCCCCCCCTGCACCACCCCCTAGCGCCTTGAGACCCTTACGGGTGAGTAGTCGCGCTTTAACAAACCCCTGATTGATTGATATTTCTAAAAGTCTGACTGCTCCCTCATACCAGCTGAACCATCGGATCACAACAACCACCCTTGGATATCTAATTCCCCCGTCTACTTTTCCTTGCGAATAAATGCGTTTTATGTTTCGCGCATACTTAAATACTGCTCCAGCCTTTATAACAAAATCATACATGTCTCTGTTCTCAGGCTGAGACAGAGCATAGGAAACTGGATTCAAGCAAGCCTGGCTGATGACGGCTGAAATGCCAGAAACCGGTCCTAGGATGCTTGTTTCCGGTCCAGGGAGGACATGGCTTGGCAGTTCGGGCTGGACTGTTCCCATGAGGCACAGGGTCAGACTGATTTGCATATGGCCATGTCTGAACTGGGGTGGTGGAGTGAGCTAAAGAATGATGATGGATTAAACCCAGATCAGTTGACTGGGGGTGAGTGTTTGATTGGCTCAAACGTTCCGTCCATCATCCCCTTTTGTATCGCTTTGGTCGCCCTAAGTTGGCGGGGGTATGCCCAGACGTGGGTCCCTTGCTCACTTTGCCACTGGATTCAAGCAAGCCTGGCTGGTGACGGCTGAAATGCCAGAAACCGGTCCTAGGATGCTTGTTTCCGGTCCAGGGAGGACATGGCTTGGCAGTTCGGGCTGGACTGTTCCCATGAGGCACAGGGTCAGACTGATTTGCATATGGCCATGTCTGAACTGGGTTGGTGGAGTGAGCTAAAGAATGATGATGGATTAAACCCAGATCAGTTGACTGGGGGTGAGTGTTTGATTGGCTCAAACGTTCCGTCCATCATCCCCTTTTGTATCGCTTAGAGCATAGGAAACAGCAGCATGTATAAGATGACATGGATCTTTTATATGAATGGAATTAATCCTCAGAGCAGCGCGCAAATCATTTACTGCCTTTGTCCCAGTGGCGGATGGTGACATTTGAAAGTGGTGAGGCGTAAAACAATTGCCATACTGCACTGTAGCGAGCGAGCTTGAACCACCTATGGGGGTTCGGGGGGGGGGTTCTTCCCCGAGAAAATTTTGAAAAAGAGTGGGCAAATGGTGCATTTTCAAGCAAATTTGAGAAAGCAGGAAGGTGTCAACCACTCTGAGGTCTGATGACCCCGTCCAGTCCCCGGCCCCTCCACACCCCGTGGGTCCTACTAAGGGGTTCTTAAATGCTAATCTTATCCCTGCAGTGTGGGTCCTCAATGCTGCGCCATGTTTACTTTCTCAAGGGTTTGGCAACCTAGAGCAGTTTCCAAGTAGCCTGTGCGGCTAATAAACGATCTTAATAACATTCGCCCAGCGGTGCGGATGGTTTTTGTACATACATGTTTTTAAGATACTTTGCTACATAGTCCAAATCTTGTAATGGTTTGCGCAAAAAGCCGCGCTGTGTCACGCCACTTGCATTTTCTCCTGTTGTGGAAACGTAAACGTGTGGTGACATTTGAGCTTGGGAAACAGAGTTGTTTGGTGAGCACTGACATTTCAAAGTTTGCCAGTCAGTGTTTTTGCAGCTTTCACCCCTGTTGGCTTTTCACAACAACTGCATACTTAATTCAGTGTAAATGGCTCATGAACACGCACAATTCAAAGGAAGGTGACAGGAAGGAAAGCACATCATTCAAGATGGGTGTGTGGACAACGCTGGCGGCGTATGATCCCCGAGTATTGTAAGAGCCATTGCCAAAGGTTTAACAACCCCAAGGGGGCCTACCATAAAAGGAGCACCTGTTTCTAAGTTAAAAAAAAAAAAAAAAAAGAACTGCGTGTAAATAGATGACACACAAATACAGTATTTGTCGTCATCTAGTAGTCTAGCAGTGGCCCCCAAAACTTATAATTTCTGTTTTTGTATCCAACCGGTTTAGTTGGCATTTTATTTTAACTGTACAATTGCTTTGTTTTTGCAACTGCACATTTTATAGAGCGCGTCTCGTTTCAGTTACTTCAGAGGCCTAGTTGGACGACGCACTAAGCCACAAGTCGACCACAGATCTTTACAGCAGGCCCGATCCATCAACGGACTCTTACTGCAGTAATCTGCAGCTGAATTACAAACTCCATCCGATTGTAACCAATTCAATCTTACACGAATTACTCATGTTCATTTCCCCACAAATTCGTAATTCAAATCGGACATAATTCCAAAAAGTGCTAAGCTCATTGTAAGCGATGCCAGAATCCTGCAGTGCTATGAATATGCGATACAAAAGGGGATGATGGACGGAACGTTTGAGCCAATCAAACACTCACCCCCAGTCAACTGATCTGGGTTTAATCCATCATCATTCTTTAGCTCACTCCACCACCCCAGTTCAGACATGGCCATATGCAAATCAGTCTGACCCTGTGCCTCATGGGAACAGTCCAGCCCGAACTGCCAAGCCATGTCTTCCCTGGACCGGAAACAAGCATCCTAGGACCGGTTTCTGGCATTCCAGCCGTCATCAGCCAGGAATCCAGTGGCAAAGTGAGCAAGGGACCCACGTCTGGGCATACCCCCGCCAACTTAGGGCGAACAAAGCGATACAAAAGGGGATGATGGACGGAACGTTTGAGCCAATCAAACACTCACCCCCAGTCAACTGATCTGGGTTTAATCCATCATCATTCTTTAGCTCACTCCACCACCCCAGTTCAGACATGGCCATATGCAAATCAGTCTGACCCTGTGCCTCATGGGAACAGTCCAGCCCGAACTGCCAAGCCATGTCTTCCTGGACCGGAAACAAGCATCCTAGGACCGGTGTCTGGCATTCCAGCCGTCATCAGCCAGGCTTGCTTGAATCCAGTGGCAAAGTGAGCAAGGGACCCACGTCTGGGCATACCCCCGCCAACTTAGGGCGAACAAAGCGATACAAAGGGGATGATGGACGGAACGTTTGAGCCAATCAAACACTCACCCCCAGTCAACTGATCTGGGTTTAATCCATCATCATTCTTTAGCTCACTCCACCACCCCAGTTCAAACATGGCCATATGCAAATCAGTCTGACCCTGTGCCTCATGCTTGTTTCCGGTCCAGGGAAGACATGGCTTGGCAGTTCGGGCTGGACTGTTCCCATGAGGCACAGGGTCAGACTGATTTGCATATGGCCATGTCTGAACTGGGGTGGTGGAGTGAGCTAAAGAATGATGATGGATTAAACCCAGATCAGTTGACTGGGGGTGAGTGTTTGATTAGCTTCAAATGCTCCGTCCATCATCCCCTTTGGTATCGCTTTGTTCGCCCTAAGTTGGCAGGGTATGCCCAGACTTGGGTCCCTTGCTCACTTTGCCACTGGATTCACGCTAGCCTGGCTGATGATGGCTGAATAGCCAGAAACCGGTCCCAGGATGCTTGTTTCCGGTCCAGGGAAGCCATGGCTTGGCAGTTCGGGCTGGACTGTTCCCATGAGGCACAGGGTCAGACTGATTTGCATATGGCCATGTCTGAACTGGGGTGGTGGAGTGAGCTAAAGAATGATGATGGATTAAAGCCAGATCAGTTGACTGGGGGTGAGTGTTTGATTAGCTCAAATGCTCCGTCCATCATCCCCTTTGGTATCGCTTTGCCTCTTTGATTTAACACAGGTACCGTAAGACTGTCCCGATCACTTGCCAGTGGGCCAACTGAAAGGGGGGGTGACAACTGCCCACTTTGCCCATGCCTTACAGCATCTCTCTATTTCAACACACTTATAAACCAAGAGGAGTGTAAAAGGGGGCATACTGAATGTATATGCAGTACTTCACTCCGAATAACTGATAACCAGCTCATCTAAACCTCCTCCATTCACTGGCGTAGAGTACTACAATATTATAATAATGGCAAACAGCGACAAAATAAAGGTTGGAGAGTATGCAAAAACCCAGATTAGTTTTCGCCGAATATGTTTGAATGAAGAGATGCTGCTCTAGAGCGGCATTAGCGCTGTTGCGAATCACGTCTACAGTCAAAATATCAATTATTCTGACCCATCATAGCCTTTTTTGTTATAAACATTTTAATGATTTTGCAGATAGCAAACATGTGACAGGATACAAATAACACAACAAACTTAGCGACTATATATAATTAGTCACCTCGGAAGCGGCTGAAACAGCATAGGCTTTAAATGAAGGGTCTCCAAATAGCGAGCTTCCTTAAAGACAAAAGTGTATTCAATCACCGACTTGCGTTCACCAGAAACATAGGTGGGGTATTATTACTGGTCACCCCTGTGATCTCTATTGCATTACACAAATCAAACGTGGGGACATTAAGAGACGGGTAATAACCTCTCTGATCTTGTCCCTGCAGGGTACACCCCGCACGTCTGCTCAGGGTGGGCTTTCACCATAAACAGAGACTTCACTGTCTAGCTTAGCATTGAAATCCGCGGCCAAAATCACGTTCAGCCCACACCTCTGTGATTGCAACTCCCCTATAGAGCGTTAAAAAAAAAAAAGAAAAGCAGGGCAAATTTGGAGTTGGAAATACATGTGAAATTGTTATTATAAAAGTGTATAACACACAGATTAAAACCATCATCCCATACCAAGTGGAAAGCCTGTGTTAAATCTGAATCGGTGTTTAGTGCAGCAGTGCTACATCCCAGAGATGTTTTGAGCCATGTAGCTAGCCCTGCCCGTGTGTTACCAACCAACAAGAGAGTAGCACGGCTGAGTAAGACTAGTAACCCCAGCAAAAAAACTCATTTGTCGACCACGTTTCCGGAAGCAGAACTACGTCAAAAGTCCTCACATACTCCCGTCGGTTATCATTCGTCAACTTAGTGGCCAGAACGCGACATTGCTGCTAAGGATTTTCCGTGACCTTTGATTAAAATGGAGTTATCTAATCCACTCTGGTTAACAATTCGGGCATCTAGATGCCATTCGGTGCTTGGAGCGGGCGAAACCCCCTTTCTTCCATGCTAGGCAACCGATGGTTTAAGAGCACTCACGATAGAAGTGTAAGCAAGGTATGCAGTTGCACGCAGTGCGTAACCAGCATGATATGGTTTGAGAGTCCTCGCGGGAACAAGGTTGGTTGAGTATATGCTCACTCCCATAATGCTTACAAGTTACCAGAGCCATCTAACACTCGCAGGAGTAGAAGTATGCGCAAAGGCGTGGAAGTATCATTAATCTGAGGATGGCCAATAACTGCAGGCTTAGCAAGACTAAGCGAACCTAATAAAAACTTTGCGTACCCTTCATTGTTCCCTTTCATATTAAAAATCAGCCATTCAGATATTCCGAGGATTTAAAGAAGCCAGTGCCTTGTTTTTGCTTCAGCCGGCCAGCCGCATTTCAGCAAACTCTAATTAAGTGAAGTCCCTTTCTCGTAAGAAGAACAAATGAAGAAGTGATCATATTTTTCACTTTGTGTTCATTGGTGTTAATCAAAGGTCTCTACGGATGGGTCTGCCTTTTCCTGGCAATTCTGAACGATGAGTGTGCATTTGACTCCCCTTGGCTCAGAGTCCAAATTAAAACATATTGAGGGCCAGGCGATGTTTCCTGGAGCGAAGAGCCCATCCCTCAGTCGCGGCTGGCAAAACGGGTGGGTTCGCTTCGGGGGGGAGGGAAGTGGGATGGTAATCAATATAAAATTAAAAACGTACCTTCCTCCGCGACCGCATCACGCGCCGCCGCTTCAGCTCCTGCTGCTCCTGGCGCGTTTTAGGCAGCCTCCCTCCTCCGGCTCTCCTAAGCCAATCAGAACGCTGCAATGGCAGCGTTGCGATTGGTGCGGTGCAGCGGACAGCGCCCCAGCCGGGCGCCTGTAGGGAGGCCATTTTCTCTATGAAGGCTGCATGCAGCCTACATAGAGAAAATGGAGAGTGCGCATGACTGCTTTGGTCGGCCCTGGGGCCGACCAAACAGTCAGGGCCCATAACATTGGACAAGCCACCTCCCCCCCCTGCCCTAGAGCAGGACCGCCCGCCCCCAACCAGGCACTTCTGCTTTCTCGCAGGACGAGAAGCAGAAACATAAAATGGTAGTTTTACCATTTTATGTTTCTGCTACTCGCACTGCGAGAAAGCAGTGGGGCGACGCCCCAATGGAGGAGCTGCCACTGTCATATAGGATGCAGAATCAGAACATATTGCAACAAGGTCATGCCATGATTTACCCAACTTTTGCAGCATATTGTATTCAATTAAGGCAATTTTAGCAGAATTACACTCATCAGATACAGTGATGTCAACTGAGGCTGAGCGCGACCCTTTTCTTCATCATCACTGTAATATGTGACCAATGTTCCAATGGCTGGGTCACCATGCACCTCTGTGGTTTCGTCAATTGTTAAAGAGATAGGGACATTTGCTACAGCTTGACGTATGTTTCCAAGCTGTGCTTCAAACACTTCGGGAGATATTTTTCATACATTTGGCTGGATTTGCACATTGTCCTTGCTGCAGGGCACAGCTGCCTAATCAGCTCTCCAATTGGACCATCAGTCTGGTGAAATGGAACACCACCGTCACACACAGCTTTCACAACCTTGTGTGGGATATCCGCAGCCTCTTCAATACTTTGGCGTGCACGAGTTGTGCTTTGCTCCATGGTCATTTGCTCCATACGGGCCTTCTTTACGACTGGTGAAGAAAGTCTCTCATGGGTTTTTCTCCGCAGTGGGCTTTGATATTATCCGCTGCCCTGTTTTCAATGTCAACAGTTGTTCGCCATGACTTGCAGGTGAACATTTTCATCCCTCTAAGGGAGAAGGCTTCAAATTCTGCATACTCCTGTACGTAATCATCAATGTCCTTATGTTTGCGGCCCATCTCTATAAATGTAAGGATTCAACAATTAAGCAGTCATTGGTTTGATGTTTAAAATACTGTTATGTGACCAGGCAAAAACACTCAGCCATTATCTGCACTGCGGAATTGGATACAGATATGTAGGAATTTACCTGAAAGACATTCAAATCCATAAATGTTTCTTGTTGATCTTAACTTGTACATTTTTAGTTGTAAATAATTTCTTCTTTATCAAAATATGTCCACGCCTTTCAAGATAACCAATTAGGTTTCAGGTTTTTGAGTAGCAGAGAGAAGCCAGCTCAGTACAATTGCAGATGCCAATAATATGTTCACATATACCAATAGTTTCTTCGTTGATGTATTCACACAATCACTCAATGAGTTGATTTATAGAGATCAGCTTATCACCCAAGAGGGTGTCCAGGCACTTGCAGGGTCCGAGAGACTCATTCAAATAGCCAGGGCTTAAGATCATTGAGAAATTCCAGAACCGATGAGGCGGTCTGGAGCTGGAGGGGGAAGTTGTTCCATGTCTTCGCTGTGAGATAGAAGTATCCTGCGCTCGTGCTTCTGTCATACCACAAAATTAAATGATGCAAAAGGACATCATGGCCAAACTATGAAAAACAATAACTTTTGAAATTGGCCCCTTAGGGCAGAAATGTCAGGTCCTTGCAGCAGCAGGTGAGTCAGGAGAGTGCAACACACTGAAAGCAAGACACACAAAGTGAACACAGACCCCTCACATATAGTGCAGAATGACCTACAAACACCATACGTCACATGTTACACCAGTATAAGTTGCAACATAGTGCTCCATCCCGCACACAGCGCAGAACCAGGACGATGTGCAAACCACAAACACAACGACCACATGATGTGCACGACCGAAGCCAGCAGACTGCATACACGCATGAAAGCACCACAAACAGTAAATACCATGAGGGCATTAAACGCAGAAGCGTTAATATGGGTGAAGTGTGAGAATCTATTACAGACATTTAGATCAAAACATACCTCACCTATGAAAAATGGGTCGGTGTCACATCGATTATTTTCAGTAATATATACAAATAAGCTGCTGCTGTGTTACAACAATATTGAAAACACACCTTACAATCATAGAATAATAGATGTAAACACATTTAGAATTTGGAGGAGTGTTCCTGCGCGCTCTAATGACCTGGCCAAAGAGGGCACAAAAAAGCTGAAACATGCTGCTTCCATATTAAAAAGAAATTAAATGAAAACTTTAGCTAAGCACTCTTTTTAAGACATATTTAAAGTCATTAGGGCAATACTGCAGAACAGAGCTGGCTCTATCAGGGGATCCGTGAAAGATGTGGAGTCTCCTCTGGTATCAAAGTTATCAAGCAATGTTCCAAAGACCATCTGTTTTTGCTGGTTATGCTGTTTTTTTTGCTCAGAAGTCCTAAGGCCAGCTTCAAAATTGGCTGCTGCTTAAATGAGGGAAGGGGTAGAGACAAAGTCCTACGAGTTATATAAACTGGCACACATAGATAAAAAAGCAAACATAAGCCATGAATATTGTAGTGCGATCTCATCCCAGTAGGAAATGATTATTTTCCTTGTAAAAAGATGCCAATATAGTCATTTATCTTAACATGGAATATGAAACAGAATGGGAGCATCATTTCTATTTTTTCTGTGTTGTAAGAGCAATCGGTATACTGAATATTAACGTCTAGTTGGAAAAACAGTTCCGTGGGTTAAGGTGCCTGCCACAGAGATTGCTGGGTAATGTGGTGGTCACCGGTTCGAATCCTGCCATCTCCGTTTCAAAAAAATAAAAAATAAAAATGTAATTCTCCAATAAAAACAACGAATATATGTGTTTGTCAAACAATATAAAAATAGCACATTACATATTCTCCTTCTTATGTAGCTATGGAGAACTTGTGATGCCTTGATTGCAAATGTATTCGACTTTATACCGACGGCTGGTATGCAATATTTGAAGTAAGGCAACATTTCAAATTACTGTTTGACTGCAGGGTAACAGCCAAGCAGACAGACTGGGGGCCACAGCATGCGTAGGGGGGAGTTGCAGCAGGGACAGCTACCGGAACAGAGGGAAGGCTCCAGCACAAACACGTGCCAAAAAACACATGTGCAACTGCCTCTACACTGACACAAGAGCCGAGAGAACAACAAACTAAAATGCCATCGCAACTTAGCACACACCGATCACAAAGTAAAAACGACACCACAAGCTCCCCCCCCCCCCAACCCACATGAGGAAGGAGGACAGAGGATACGAACCCCTGGTGCTGCTGGTTTAAACGTGGGGGAGAGAGGGGGGCAGGAGCCCGAGGCTGCAGAGGGACAGGCAGAGTCAGGAGCGGCTTTCAAGGGGTAGTGTCCAGGGTCGATGTGAGGCCGCCATTAATCTGTCCCCTGAGGCCACAGACAAAGAGGAAATGCACTTACCTTGCGAGTAGAAATGGCGGCGGGCTGGTGCAGAGCTCACTCGAGCAGCGGTGCCCTGGAGATGCCGAATTCGAGAAGGGCTGGGGCAGCAACAAAAGCTGATGGTGGCAACAGGAAGGTGTCTTTCTTCAAACCTGGTGGTCCGTAGTCAGGCAAAAAGGACGGGTGAGCCCCCCAAATAAAGGGCAAAAGTTATGAGGGCGGGGCTGGAGGTGTTAGCACGCCCACACAGTGACGCTTGGATACGACCAGGATTGGCTCAGGGCCACAGCTGTCACTAAAAGACCCTGAGCCAATAGGTCCACATTAGGTCACTAAAAGACCCTGATTGGGAGGAATTGAAAGGAATTTCCAGCATCAGGAACATGGGCATGGCGAGGCAACTCTGAAGCACGGCAGCTCTGTAACATTTACTGGTATTTTGCCATTTTTAAATATAAATACAGACAAAGGAAAAATAGTTTTCCGTCTGTATTTATATGTAAAAATCTGTTTAAACAGAAATCCAGGAGCCCTAGTTTTAAATTAAAATAATTTTGAATCCCTACAGAGAGCTCAACATCAATGGGACAAAGATGTTGTGATATTGAGCCACCATTAACTCCTGAACCTCAAGAAAGGTTGGAAGAATAAATGTTCTATGAGGAGGAACAAATTTACCAGGGATCTGCGGCTTCAGAATACCAGAAGACACAATGGCAGGATCTTGAAACAGATTCACCAGAAGAAGGGGTTGATACTTATCCTTCGAGGCCATTTTCAACTGACAATATTGGGGTTTACAACCAAGTAATTAAAAAGACAGCAGACGGATATGGGGTCCAACTAGAGGAGGAGAAACCCCAGTCATATTTTCTATTAGAGACACTCCTGCCTACACAATCAAGAAACCAATTTCTCCCAATGCTTACAAGTGTGTTGGATCAAGGCAAGGAAGCTTATAAAGAACCTGCAACATGTAGGGCAGTTACTCCTAGAGCAGAGAAGAAATACAAACATTCTTCCAAGGATCTAATCTACATAAAGAGTACAGTCCCAGCAGATTCTATAATAATGCCAACTGTTTGAAAAAGGGCTTAACGTCCCAAGCACTACAGGGCCTCCCCCTGATAAAGAGAGTGAGAGGATGGACCTCATGAGTCGAAAGGTGGAGAGAAGTGCAGCATATCAATGGCGCTTTGCAAATTTCAATGCATTGCTAAATCATCAGGCCCATCAACATTGGGAAATTGATGAAACATGTCACTGAACAATACCAGAAGAGGACAGCACACCTTGTGGGTGGGGGCAAAAAACTCACAAACACATGCTGAAAATCTGCTGACACATCAAGCAGGCAGAGGATGATAGGTGTCACAGAAAGAAAACATGCCTGACTACAGATTTCAGGGTTCAAACCTGAAATACAAACTAGTATTCTAAATGCATCATTTAATGAAGAACAACTATTTGGGAGTGCAGTAAACGGAACTCTTAACCAGTTGAAAATGGACAATCAAACTGCAAAGTCAATGGGGGCTTTGCAATTCAGTGGTAATATATGGAGAGGATTACTCCCATCTTAAAAGACCCTCAGTAAGGGGCACCTTTCATGCAGGAACCTCCCAACAAGCATACCAGCAAACATATCCGGGAGGAAGTCAGGCAAACCAACTGCAGCAACAAGGTTGGCAGTACCAGCAGGGAAGGCAGTCCTTTCGTGGAAGTCCATGCGGAAGAGGACGACCCCAACGGAGTAGAGCCCTACCAGAAAGTAAGTGCCTCAATAAAAACCACAAAAGACACTTCAAAGAGATCAAGGAGTGTAGTAACAAAACAAAGAACCTTCCAAGGTACAAATATACAACGTCAAGACCTCCTTCACTCAACACCAGTGGGAGGAAGAATCAAAAACTTCCATCAGGAGTCGAGGAATATCACCACAGATAAATGGGTTTTAAACAAAATACTATACAGTTATTGCTTAGTATTACACAAGACTCCTCCAAACAAGGGTCCAAATAGAAAGGTACTTTCAAAAGAGAAAACCACGTGTCTTCCCAAGGAAGTAGAGGAAATATTGGCAAAGGATGCAATAGAATTATTGCCACAAATTGCAAAAAACAAGGGAAATTACTCAACATATTTTGTAATCCAAAAGGTAGATGGGACATTGCTCCCTATACTAGAATTAAGGTTTTTAAACAAGTTTATAAAAACACAAAAATTCAAGGTGACAACCCTGCAAGAGGTAATACCACAGCTACATGTCAGGAATTACATGGCAACAATACATTTAAAAGATGCTTACTTACACATTCTGATGAACGCGAGCCACAAAAGATTCCTTAAATTTGTGGTGGACAAGAGACACTATCTATTCAAAGTGATGGCATTTGGAATAAAATCAGCACCAAGAGTATTCATGAAGTGTCTAGCAGCAGTAGCAGCACACCTTCAAAGGCGAAGCATACACATTTATCCCTACCTAGATGACTGGCTGATAAGAGCAAGCTTACACATAAAAAAGAGATCACATTCTGCAAATAATGAAGACTCTATATCAGCTAGGGTTCTCAATAAATATGGGCAAGTCCTCCCCAGAACCATAACAGAAGATTTTCTTGGGGGCCAGGATAAATACAATCCAAGGGAAAGTATTTCCCAGCAAGTAGAGAATACTGGAAATACTGAAGGAAACTCAACTGTACTAGAAGGAGCAACCTCTGAAAGTGAGGACGATGTGGAAGCTACTAGGAATGATGGCTTCCTGCATTCCTTTAATATCAAACACAAGATTACACATGAGACTATTTCAGGAATGGCTACAAGACCAATAGTCCCAGGCAACGGGGAGTTGGGAAGATCTAGTGGTTGTCACGCAGAAAATAGAGATAGCCTGGTGGAACAGAAAACATATAACCCAAAGAAGAACATTTACAAAACCAACTCCATAACAACGGACACCTCACAGAAGTGATGGTGCGCACACATGAGCAATCTCCAAGTAAGGGGAGTTTGGAAGGAGCAGTAGAACACATCAACATCCTGGAACTAAAGACATTGTTCCAAGACTTAAAAGTCTTTCAAAGAGAGCTTTGGGGAAAGACCATATGGATTCCAACGGACAACACAACCACCAAGTTTTACATAAACAAGCGGGGGGACAGGACACAGTCTCTACTTCTGTCAAGGTTAGCTCAGGCACTCTGGACTTGGGCAATTCAAAGGAAGATGGACATCTTAGCAGTCCATCTACCAGGAAAGGACAATGTAGAGGCAGTCTGAGCAGACAGGCTTCATGATCTCACAAATGAGAACTGAATCGTACAGTACTGAAGAATGGGGAACTGGATCAGACAATGCTTCTAAAAATGGGGGACGCCGGAAATAGATCTGTTTGCAACTCAACAGAACGTAAAATGCTAAAACTTTGCCTGCAGACAACATTGCCAATAGTCCCTGGGGAATGCACTGTTGATGAATTGGTCAGGGAGATTTGCAAACGCCTTTTCCACGATACCACTAATTCACAGAGTGATCACCAAATGCAGGATCAGCAACATGACCTAATAGTAATTGTGCTACAGTGGGCGAGGCATACTTGGTTCTCAAAACTAATAGAACTACCCCAGGGGGATATTCACAAATTGACAAACAGACAAGATCTGCTATCTATGCAAGAAGGAAGGGTGCTTCACCCAGAACCAGTCTTTAAGCCTAGCAGCATGGCTCGTGAAGACTTAGAATTTGGACATTTATAGTTACCAGAGAGTACAATGGTTGTTCTGAGAGAAGCTTGAAAATCTACGACTAGAAAGTGCTTTATTGCAGAATGGAAAAGATATTCACTTTGGTGTCGTAAAGAAAGATTATAAAAAAGCAGTACAAGAGAAAAGACAGTGTTAAAGTATTTAACCCCTCGTCTGAAATGTAAGCTCGCTTATGCATCTTTAAAGGTCCATTTAGCAGCAATAACGGCATACACAAGAGGCCACACTGGGAGAAGTTTCTTTACAGCGCCAGTTATTAAACCGTTTCTCGAAGGAGCAAAGATAATTGCACCTCTAAAAAAGTGACCCTCATGGAACATAAATATAGTTCTCACACAACTGATGAAGGCAGCATTGAACCTTTATGCAAGGCTACATTGCAAATGCTCATGCTAAAGACAACGTTTTTGGTAGCCATTACCTCACTGCAGTTAGTGAATTACAAGCACTGACTCTTCGTGAACCATATTTCCAAGTACACAAGGACAGGATTGTCCTGAAAACCGATCCACAGTTTATGCCAAAGGTTATATTACAGTTCCACATGAATCAAAGTATGCAGATACCAATTTTCTTTCAGAATCCAAGGACACACGAAGAAAGGACATTACACACTTTAGATGCAAGACATTTGGTAATGTAATACATCTCAAAGGGCAAAGACAGACCGAAAGATAAAACAGCTGTTTGTGTCATTTGCAAATAGTCTTCTGGGAAGTCCAGTCACAAAAAACACAAATGCAAGATGGATAGCTCAAACAATTCAGTTGTGCCATAACACCGTAGAGAAGTTATAAAAAGACTCCAAGTGCACATTCAACAAGAAAAAGGAGCAACCATTGCTTTCCTGGCAAATAGTCCATTACAAGACATTTGTATGGCATCTACCTGTTCATCAGTACACACATTCACAAAACACTACTGTGTATATAATCCAAATGAACAACGAAGCACAAGTAGGAGAAAGGGTCTTACAACATCTGTTTTCCAATCAATGCTCATCTTCAACCCAGCCACCACTGTAGTAACAAACTGCTACAAAATCAATGCACAGCACGTGAATCCAGAAGATATTCATGCAGGAAACCATATAGTTTATTGCCGGTCGGTGTAGTTTTGCAGCTTGACGAGTTTTCTAGATTCACAAGCGAACCCACCCACCTCTGCCAAGAAGGTGAAAGGAGGGAACAAAACAAAAAAAAAAGAATCTGAAGATGGCGACCAGAAGTGGGAGCTTCCAGAGGAAGCATGACGTCTCAAGAGGATACCAAATGGAGGCCCATCGACGTCACCCCAAACCAAAAAAAGTAACAGGACAAACTTTTTTAAGAAGAATTCTGGACCCAACCACCACATGACAGAATAATGCACAGCATGTGAATCCAGAAAATTCTTCAAGCTGCAAAACTACAACCACAAATAAGAAACTATAATGTTATTAATTTAGGTCCTCATCTCGTACACTACTGTGCCTTTTGGCGGACATTTAGCGGGAATGATGTTAATCTAGCATTTTTACAATGCAAGATAGCTTGGTGGATTAACGTGCCTACCACGGAGGTCTACGGGAAATGGAACGTTCATATCTGGCAAAGGTCTGCACTAACTAATGCCATCTGTTCTATGTCAATGAGATGGGCACCATCATATCTGTTACTAAAAAATACACAATATTATAGAGGGGCAATATAAATATGTACATGCCCACAGAAGTCTACACAAATCAAAATAGCAGTGCATGCACGCAGCTCTATGCACCTTTAGGGATTGTGCACGACAATCATTTAAGGTACAAGTTTCAGAGAAGATCATTTTGTTTAAGATTTCCGGCCAGCACCTTACATTAGGGAAGGGTTACTTTAGGCACCAACTCATGAAGTCTATATGTGTCTGGTAATATATAGACTTAATCAGGGCTACTGAGTTTTGGATTTGGTGGAAACAGACGGGGACACGAGAATACCTGTTACGTCTGAACTGCCAACTAGCACGTCTCTTTAGGGGACGTTTATCTGCCCTAGATAGTTGAGCAACAGCACTTTGAAGGCTGGGATTTGTAGTTTTGATTTTCAATTGGACTCGGGGCTAACAAATTCTGGCAGAGGGCTATTGGTTCAGCAACCCAGGAATGGGTAACGTGACCCTGCCTCAAGGGGCCACTTAGAAATTCTGTTATTTTCCAACGGAATTTTAGTAATTTTACAGACACCAGAAATAATAGTGTTTGTATTGCCTATGCCAGAACATGGTTCTGTGACACACGCACACAGCACTCATCTCGACAGCAGGTGTCCTAACATTGCTATTTAACCCAGATTTGTGAATAAAACATCTATGCAGCAGGTGCAATGCCCTTGATCCATCTGACAGGCTTTTTCAGATTTGAATCTGTGCACTTTGGAGAAGATATACTTGAACCCCTGGGATCACAGTGCAAGCAGTGGATGAACACTACTTGAGAGTAATCAATTTGTACTTCGTCCATGCGCCACACAAAGAAACAGAAGTGAGGCAACAACGGACGCCTGGGATGTGCTGCCGAATTAGAATGCAAAAAGAACAATTGATGGACAGAATGCAGAACAATGTCATACATTCACCCCAGTACAGAGATCTGGGCCTAAATCCATCGTTTTTTTTCTCACCATGCCATTTCAGTTTGGACCCAGCCATATGCAAATCAGTCTTGATCCTGCGCCCAATGGAACAGTCCAGCCCGAACTGCCAGGCCAGGTCCTCCCTGGACTGGAAACAAGCATCCTAGGACCAGGTTCGGGCTTTCAGCCCTCATCGGCCAGGATAGCTTGACTCCAGTGGCATGGAGAGCACGGGACCCACGTCTGGGCATACCCGTCCCACTCGGGGTGACAAATGCAAAAAGAACAATTGATGGACACAATGCAGAACAATGTCATACATTCACCCCAGTACAGAGATCTGGGCCTAAATCCATCGTTTTTTTGCTCACCATGCCATTCCAGTTTGGACCCAGCCATATGCAAATCAGTCTTGATCCTTCGCCCAATGGGAACAGTCCAGCCCGAACTGCCAGGCCAGGTCCTCCCTGGACTGGAAACAAGCATCCTAGGACCGGTTTCGGGCTTTCAGCCCTCATCAGCCAGGATAGCTTGACTCCAGTGGCATGGCGAGCACGGGACCCACGTCTGGGCATACCCGTCCCACTCGGGGTGACAAATGCAAAAAGAACAATTGGTGGACAGAATGCAGAACAATGTCATACATTCACCCCAGTACAGAGATCTGGGCCTAAATCCATCATTTTTTTTCTCACCATGCCATTCCAGTTTGGACCCAGCCATATGCAAATCAGTCTTGATCCTGCGCCCAATGAGAACAGTCCAGCCCGAACTGCCAGGCCAGGTCCTCCCTGGACTGGAAACAAGCATCCTAGGACCGGTTTCGAACTTTCAGCCCTCATCAGCCAGGATAGCTTGACTCCAGTGGCATGGAGAGCACGGGACCCACGTCTGGGCATACCCGTCCCACTTTGGGAATTAGAAGGTAGCAAAGAAGAGTGATAATGATGCCAACCAATGGTAAGTAATGGGCGGGCTAAAAGCCCCTTTTCAGAATTTTTAAAATAATACAATAGGTCGCCAAGCGACAGCAGCTCATGTGCGCTACCTGCTGGCTAAACCTAAAAAGCACACAAATTACAATCAGATACTAATGTAATACATTGATAAAAGTAGGGACCTTGGCTGTGAAACCTGTGTTCTGTTTAGAGTCCCTTAAAGATTATGAAGAACAAAACACCTGAAAAAAAGCTGGAACATTCAACACAGTACAAACGTAGATACTGTAATGAAGGAATGGTTCAAACAAGTTTCGCAAACCTCTAATGTTCACAATCATTACCCATTTGTGACTATAAAAAATGAGGAACATAATCCTCCCACCAAAATTTAGATACTTTGTTAAAGTACACAAAGTATTAGTGCTTGAAATCATAATGAAACAACGAAAACCAGTTCAATCGAGGAGACACGCTCCAGCAATTGAAATACAGTGCAATAGTTACCTAAAAGTGAAATAGACGGGGTCTTGGAATTCAGGAAAGTAAACTTCATGGTTCAGGAAGATAAGCCTTTATCATGGTTAATGGATAGGTGATGGTGGTTCTTTAAAACCGGGACATTTTATGCCCAGGCGCACCTGGTGGATACTGTTCAGTGGCATCTCACAAGGGGACCACAGTCTGACCCATGCATTTGAATGCATACCCCCAAGCAGAACCAGTTTGCACAGGACAATGCAGCCCTCTTCATGGGGGCCAATGCACTGTAGCTAAGGTGAAATAAATAAAAAAAAATAAAGGTGGGTGCTTCCTAGGCAGTGTCCACACTGTGCTCATCTGCACCTGTAGCTTCAATTCTTGAGGCTGCCCTCTAACTGTCTCAGGTCAAGGAAAAGGAGTACTACTTGCTGCTGTGTCCCTGTCTCTAGATTTATTGGGCTGGCTGTGGGCATGGACACAGGCATGCCTAGTGTGGTGTAGTAGAACTTCAATAGGGCATTCATGTCTTTTCCCAGCCATGAAGTAATGGGCAGCTCCCAGCTTTACGTTATTGAAGAACCGGAACATCAGGCACTATGCAGGTCTGTTTGAAAGTGGTGTTCAGTAAATTGGAGAGAAGCTGTGGCTTATATTTCCAAGTCCCCTCAGTTAGCAGCCCACTGCCAGTTGGAGACCATTCATCCATGAAAGTTCAAAAATCCAGCCAACCAGACTGAAGCAGTGTTTTTGTTCGGCTCAGGATACTTACGCAGGATTTAAATGGTACCCAACTCTGCATTTAGCTTGGTTTAGCAGGAGCGTTATTATGCACACTGATGAGCAGTCCATGAGATGTGACAGGGGTTAGGATGGAGACCCATGATGGAGTCACATTTTGTCCTGCAACAGGAGTGATGCTGTGGGTTCCAGGTTCAGCGAGCCTAAATGAGTATGCTTTTGTTATTTGTCTTTATAAGGTAGAGCAAGTATCTCCAAGACAACTACGAGGTTTAGCATTTGATTACAGTGTGACAACAGACGTTCTAACACTTGTGCCATTGTTCCTCTCGTTCTCTTGTACCAGGAGGGGAAGAACCATGTACACAACTAGGAGCCATGCCTGTCCCATGGGCATTGTCGCCGATGAGCCAGTGGCTAACAAAGTATAAAATTAAATATTTTAGTCTGCTGTGATTTTATTTACATGTCCTAGTGTTTATATTAAATTCGTGACTATTCCTATCTCTTTAATACGCAAGGGTATAATAAATCCCCACTACTCTATGTGCCTCTTGGGTGTAAACACTGATTTAGGGGTACGAAATGGGGTTGCTTCTCAGATTCTTTGCACGTTCTTTGGCAGGTCTGTTGTCCTCTGCATGCCTTTCTTTCAGTGTATATAGTGTGTCCACAGAGACGGAGCTAAACCCTCTTAGGGGAAAGTGAATTTAACTGAGATTTCTCTCAAGACTGGTAAGTACGTAACACTGGAGCTGTTCTCCTTGGGGTTCTAAGGACCAGAATTTCAAATTTCAGATGCACACTAGTAGCATAACAGAGATGATGATGAATCCTCCATGGGGTCAGTGTCCCTCTGTCCCAAGACAAATTAAATAGTTTCCTGGCACTTTAAAGCACATTTTAGAACATGTATGGATGGGCTTGTTACCGGGAAGGCATGGCCAGCGTGGGTGGGATACACCCCTTGTCCAGAAAGACATAACAGTTACTAGAAGCATGTTGCAAGAAGCTTAAAGAGGGCTTTAGAAATTTGAGATGATGTTATTGGCACAGTGTGAGAAAGTGCCATCTTTCTTGCATGGTATGCCCCCACTTTTTGCTGAATGGCTGATGTACTTTGACTGAGTGTGCCCTGGGCTCCTGCCAACCAGGTACCCAGGGCCTGTGTTCCTTCCCTAAAATTGCATTGATACCTACACTCAATTGACATCCCTGGCCACAGGTCAGCCCCTGGTAAATGGTACCATGGGTACCCAGGGCACTGTGACCAGGGAAGGCCCCTAAGGGCTGCAGCACTTGTTGTGCCACCCTTAGGGACCCTGCACCTTTACACACACACACTGCCTTTGCAGGCTGCGTGTCTTGGTGCAGAACAAAAGTGAAGAGTCGACATGGCTCACATCCCTGTGTGCCATGCCTACAAACCACTGCCCTGGCCTAGGTCAGCCACCCCTCTAGCTGGGTGCACTATGCCAGTGGTGAGGGCATAGAGGCATGAGCCCTGTGCCTCTACAGTGCCCAAGTCCATTCTTGGGCATTGTAAGTGCAGTGCTGCCATTAAGAGTATATGGTGCTGGGAGTCTGTCATTACGAACTCCACAGCACCATAATGGCCCCACTGAAGACTAAGAAGTTTGGTATCAAACTTTCTCAGCACATTAAACCCCCACTGATGCCAGTGTGGGATTTAATGTAAAACGCACTCCAGAGGGCATCTTAGAGATGCCCCCTGAAACCAACCCGACCTCCAGTGTCCGGACTGAGTGGCTGCCCAGGCTGCCACCACCAGACATGTTTCTGGACCCCTGGGTCGAGAGCCTCTGCTCTCAGGGGCCTGAAACAATGCACATCCCGGGACGAGGTGCCAAAGCCTCCTCCCCCAGGATGGGCAGGGGGAGCTTCAAAGGCCTGCCGCCTTTGGAGTTTCCCCAGACCATTTGCTGCTTCCAGCAAACTGGTCCCCACTGGTTCTACCCCACTCCTGGCGGGAGAACCGGTGGGAAAACCAGAAGCAGGAAATGGGTTGTGCCCACCTCTGCCAACTCCACCCCTAAGGTGGGGGAGGCGAGGTGAAGCACAAACTCGAGTCCCCGCCATCTTGAGGATGGGGGGACCTGGCCAACCAGGGACAGGCTCCTGCCCCCTCCCACTGGAGAGGAACAGAATAGGGGGTGTACCCACCCCAGGGAAGGGACCCATTGGTCCCTGCCCTTACCTACCTGTAACCACCCCTAAATTTAGTATTTAGGGGCTCCCTGAACCTTCCTTCCGGAGTTCCCAAATCCGAAAACAAGAAGAGAAGACGAAGCAAGAAGACCAGCCGTGCAGCTGCTAAAAAGGAGGCGACAACAACTGACTTGGCCCCAGCCCTACCGGCCTGTCGACCTCCGAACCTGCTCCTGCGGAATCCCGGCCTCAGCAACCTCACAAACCCCGGAGGACCTGACTTCTGTGCTACAGCCTTCGACCCAGGGACTCCCACGAGCAGTGGTACTGCTCAAAAGAAAACCTACCAAAGACCCGGCCCTGGCACGGAGCCGCGAAACCTGCACACTCTGCACCCGCCGAGTCCAGCCTGTGCCTGAGTGACCAAAGACCTCGAGGACGTCCCCCGGCGATTCTGACCTGGAATCCAGTGGCCAAGGACCCTCCTCGACGACCCAGACGACGCCTGCAGCCTCAGGACAAGGGACCCCTCCAACCGCGACCAGCAGGGGGTAAGATTTCCCGACCTCAAAAGACACCCCTGCACCCGGCGCCCCACGGCCCCCTGTGCCCAACTCCTGGGTGTCTACCTATCCTCCAAGACCCCAACTTACCTCCTGAAGTGTTGGTCGTCCCTGAAGAATCACCGTCCCCGAGCCTGCAGCCTTTCTTCACCTTTCACGACCTCTATTGTTTAACATTGAGCGCCCGACGCTTCAAAGCACCCTGCACCCAGCCGCCCGAGTGCCCCTGGAAGTGCAACCTCTATCCTAACCTACTTCCCTACTTGCCCTGAGCAAGTGACCAGGAGCCCAGCTCCCACAGTCGCGTGGCCTGCTTGCCAGCAGCCACCAACCCGGGGCCCCCCGCCTGCCATAGGATAACATTGGGCCTTCTCACTCTGCACCCGGCCGCCCCTGTGCCGCTGAGGGTGTAAAAACTGTACTTACCTGATCCTGGGGGACCCCTGAGTCTTACCCAGAACCTTAACCCTGCCAGTCAAGTACTTACCCGAAATCCGATAACTCACTTTTCTTCCATAGGGTTCCATTGACTGGTTTTCTGCGAAATTTCTTCTAAGTGTGGAGTTCTGAAACTTTAGAATATTCACCAAAAATCAACCGAGTCACGAAAACGAAAATACTCACCTAGTATTAGGAGGGGCCTCAGTGCTGGACCCGAGTGCCCAACACTGGCCCTAAAAAGTAATCGCAACGTTACTTACCGTTAACTCACTTTTCTTTCATAGGGATCCATTGACTGGTTTTCTGTGAAATTTCTTCTAAGTGTCGATTTCTGTATTTTACAAATATTCTTTAAAAATCGAACAAACTACAAAAACGTAATTACTTACCTGTTTTAAGTAAATGTCCCAGTGCTGAACCTAGGAGTCCAGCACTGGATTACAAAAGTAACGTAAACATACTTTGCTTGCACACTGTATTTCCTTTCATAGGATAACATTGGTAATTTTACCCAGAAAAGTTTCTAAGTGTCAGCTTTTGAAATATAGTAATATTCTTCAAAAATCACTACAATAACCAAAACGCTTTTTCTTACCTGTTTACAGGAAGTGTCCCAGGACTGAATCCAGGATCCAGTCCTGTGGTTAGAAAAGTGCTCTGCAAAGTAATCAATTGTAATTAAGCATAATTTTCCATTGAGCTCAATGTTGCATTGAATTTGACCCTGTGTTGCCTCTTGCACCATCTGTGATAACCACTATCAAAAAGTCTACTGCCTATCTGTAAGGTGAATAACCAAAGCATCTCATACTGAGAAAGTATATTTTGATCCTATTGTTGGTTCTAAAATAAAACAAGCATATATTTTTTTATATACAAACCATTGGCCTAGAGTTCAGTTCTTGAGTGTGTGGTTTCATTTGCTGACTGAGTGTGTACAACAAATGCTTTACACTGTCCTCTGATACTGCCTTACTGCTCGACCAAGCTACCACTTTGGAGAGTAAGGTTATATCTAACTTTAGCCTCTGTCAACCCTCTGGGGACTGTGGACTCTGTACACCCTGAACCTTACTTGGGTACAGTATATACAGAGCCACTTTCCTACATTGGTGGATCAGCGGTGGGATACAAACTTGCATTTGTTGGACTACTTGGTTACCATCTGATCACACGACAGAACTCTTAAATTGCCTTTAGAATTCTGATTTTTTTAGTTGGCATTTTTTTTACCAAATTACTAAAAGTCTTGTTAGGGCCTTGCTTAAGTCCCTGTAGCATCTTAGAAAATAAAAAGTCACTATAGCCAAGGTTAGAGGGGTTAGAATTTTTTTTTTTTTAAATGTCTCAAGACAAGAACCCAGCTACTAGTGAAGATAATAATGACATACAGGAACTGGTTGAGGAGCTCGACCTCACCCCTTATCTTCATTTGTCTTTCAAAGAGATAAGGTCCTTATGCAAACTTAAAGATATACCAATGGGCCAGCATCCAACCAAACAAGGGCTCCAGGAGCTCCTGGCTGAGTATGCTAAAGCCCACCCCTCTGAGCATGGTGATGACCCAACAGAGGAGGAAAGGAATGAGGAGGATGGGGATGGTAACCCACCTCCATCACTTCCTAGGGAAGATAGGGTCCCTGCACCCTTAACTCCAAGAATAGACCTCTGGGGACCTAGGGGCCACCTAGGTGGTCCTGGTCCCAGAGAGGACACTGAGGATACCCTCAGTGAGGAGGACAACTTGTTAGCAAGGTTGGCCAAACGACTGGACCTAGAGACCAGACTCCTGGCTCTAGAGAAGGAAAGACAGGAGATGGGTTTAGCACCCATCAATGGTGGCAGCAATACTAAAAATAAGGATAGGGAGGAAACTTCTGAACCTAAAATCCCCAAAGGGATTGTCCCCAAGTTTGAGGAAGGTGATGACATCACCAAATGGTTCACAGCCTTTGAGAGGGCTTGTGAAATAAGAAGAGTAAAGAAACCTCTGTGGGGGCACTCCTGTGGGAACTGTTCTCTGGTAACTGCAGAGACAGGCTTCTGACCCTCTCTGGGCCAGATGCAGGGTCCTATGACCTCATGAAGAGTACTCTGATTGAGGGATTTGGGCTCACTACTGAGGAGTATAGAATTAGATTCAGGGGGCTCACAAAACCCAGACCCAGTCCTGGATTGACTTCGTGGACTACTCAGTAAAGACACTGGATGGCTGGTTAGCTGGACATAATGTGCATGATTTTTCTGGACTTTACAATTTGTTTATGAAGGAACACATACTAAGTAATTGCACAAATGAAAAGTTGCATCAGCATTTGGTAGACCTAGGTCTAATTTCTCCCCAAGAATTGGGAAAGAAGGCAGACCACTGGGTCAAGACTAGGGTGACAAGGACAACCACTGGGGGTGACCAAAAGAAGGTGGTCACCAAACCCCCCAGGGGAAAGGTGGTGAGAATCCCCAAGATAAAAAGTCTGAGTCTTCCAAAGGGCCCCAAAAACCTGTTCAGGGGGTGGGTCCCAAACTACTCCCTATGTGCCTCAACCCTATAGGGGGAAGAACTTTGATCCCTTGAAGGCCTGGTGTAATAACTGTAAGAAGTCAGGACACCTCACTGTAGACAAAACTTGCCCCCACAACCAAGCCCCTAAGGCACCCAGTACAGCTACTCCTGGGGCAGCAAGTTTACAGATGGGATCAGAAGTGTACCCTGAGCAAATCTGGGAACACACTGAGGCAAGTCTGGTCTCCCTAGGGGAAGTGGAATTTGCCACTGTAGCTGTGTGGCCACCCAACTTAAAGAAGTATTTGCAATACCCCTGGGTGAATGGAACTAGAGTAGAGGCTCTGAGGGATACAGGTGCCAGTGTCACTATGGTGAGGGACACACTGGTTTCCCCTGAGCAATACTTGATTGGGAAAACTTACCCAGTCACCAATGCTGACAGTGTCACCACTAGTCATCCCATGGCCATGGTGACATTAGGCTGGGGGGGTTACTGGCCTGAAGCAGGTAGTGGTCTCTCCGACGTTACCAGCTGCATGTCTGCTAGGAAATGATCTGGAAACCTCAGCCTGGGCAGAGGTGGAGCTAAAGGCCCATGCAGCCATGCTGGGCATCCCTGAATTGGTGTGTGTAAAAACAAGAGCACAGAGCAAAAGGCAGGGTGAAGAAATAGTGTTGGAGCCTGAAATGATGGCCCAGCCTACCAAGAGAAAAGGAAAGAAGACTGGCGGACCAGCTTCTACACAGTCACAAGAGCAGGACCCCTCTCCTCAGGGAGAGAACCTGGAAGCCCCAGAGGGAACTGAGCCCCTAGAGCTTGACCCTTACCAGGTTGAACTCTTGGGCCCAGGGGGACCCTCTAGGGAAGAGCTGTGCCAGGGACAGCAAGACTGTCCCACTCTTGAAAGCCTGAGGCAGCAAGCTGTTTCAGAAGCCAAGGGAGATGTCAGTGGTACCCACAGAGTCTATTGGGAAGAGGGATTACTGTACACTGAGGCAAAGACCCCAACCCTGGAACCACCAGGAGAGTGGTAGTGCCCCAGAAGTACAGGGAGTTCCTCCTAACTTTGGCTCATGACATCCCCTAGCTGGACATCTGGGCCAAACCAAAACTTGGGAAAGGCTAGTTAGCCACTTTTACTGGCCCCAGATGCACCAAAAGGTGAAGGAGTTTGTCAGCTCCTGTGTTACCTGTCAAGCCAGTGGCAAGACAGGTGGCCATCCAAAGGCCCCCTGATACCACTACCTGTGGTGGGGGTTCCCTTTGAAAGGGTAGGTGTGGACATAGTGGGTCCACTGGAACCTCCCACAGCCTCAGGGAACAAATTCATACTGGTGGTAGTGGATCATGCCACTAGGTATCCTGAGGCTATTCCCCTTAGGACTACTACAGCTCCTGCAGTAGCCAAAGCCCTCATTGGTGTCTTCACCAGGGTAGGGTTTCCTAAGGAGGTGGTTTCAGACAGAGGTTCCAACTTCATGTCTGCTTACCTGACCCACATGTGGAAGGATTGTGGGGTGCAGTACAAGTTTACTACACCCTACCATCCACAAACCAATGGCCTTGTTGAGAGGTTCAACAAGACATTGAAAGGCATGATCATGGGGCTCCCTGAAAAACTCAAAAGGAGATGGGATGTCCTACTACCATGCCTGCTTTTCGCTTACAGAGAAGTGCCACAGAAGGGGGTAGGTTTCTCACCCTTTGAACTTCTGTTTGGCCATCCTGTGAGGGGACCACTCTGTCTTGTAAAGGAGGGCTGGGAGAGACCTCTCCAAGAACCCAAACAAGATATAGTGGACTATGTGCTTGGCCTAAGGTCCAGAATGGCTGAGTACATGGAAAAGGCATCCAAGAACCTTGAGGCCAGCCAGGAGCTTCAGAAGCACTGGTATGACCAAAAAGCTGCACTGGTTGAATTCCAACCTGGGCAACAGGTATGGGTTTTGGAGCCAGTGGCACCAAGGGCCCTCCAGGACAGATGGAGTGGCCCTTACCCTATCCTAGAGAAAAGAGTGAGGTCACCTACCTGGTTGACCTGGGCACCAGCAGGACACCCAAAAGGGTTATCCATGTGAACCGCCTAAAACTCTACAATGACAGGGCTGACATCACCATGCTGATGGTGACAGATGAGGAACAGGAAGCTGAGAGTGAACCTCTCCCTGATCTCCTCTCCCACAGCCCAAAAGATGGGTCAGTAGATGGAGTTGTCTTTTCAGACACCCTCACTGCCCAACAGCAGACTGACTGCAAGCAAGTCTTGCAGCAGTATGCTGGGCTCTTTTCCTTGACCCCTGGTCTGACAAACTGGTGTACCCATGATGTGGACACTGGTGACAGTGCACCTGTCAAAAACAAGATCTATCGTCAGTCAGACCAAGTTAAGGAAAGCATCAGAGCTGAAGTCAGCAAGATGCTGGAGCTAGGGGTTATTGAGCCCTCTGAGAGCCCCTGGGCTAGCCCAGTGGTTCTGGTCCCCAAACCTCATCAAAAGGGTGAAAAGAGAGAGATGAGGTTTTGTGTGGACTATAGGGGTCTCAACTCTGTCACCAAGACAGATGCACACCCTATCCCAAGAGCTGATGAACTGATAGACAGATTGGGTGCAGCCAAATACCTGAGTACCTTTGACTTAACTGCAGGGTACTGGCAGATTGGCATGGCCCCAGGAGCCAAACAGAAAACAGCATTCTCCACACCTGATGGGCATTTTCAGTTCACTGTTATGCCCTTTGGTTTAAAGAATGCCCCTGCCACCTTCCAGAGGTTGGTGAATCAAGTCCTTGCTGGGTTGGAGTCCTTTAGTGCAGCTTATCTTGATGATATTGCTGTCTTCAGTTCCACCTGGCAGGATCACCTGGTCCACCTTGGGAAGGTTTTAAAGGCCCTGCAAACTGCAGGCCTAACTATCAAGGCATCCAAATGCCAGATAGGGCAGGGCACTGTGGTGTACTTGGGCCACCTGGTTGGTGGAGGCCAGGTACAACCCTTACAGCCCAAGATCCAGGCTATCCTGGACTGGGTAGCTCCAACAACTCAGACCCAAGTCAGGGCATTCCTTGGCTTGACTGGGTACTACAGGAGGTTTGTGAAGGGATATGGGTCCATTGTGACTCCCCTCACAGAACTCACCTCCAAGAAGATGCCAAAGAAAGTAAACTGGACAGTCTGTTGCCAAAAGGCTTTTGACACTCTGAAAGAAGCAATGTGCTCAGCACCAATTCTAAAAGCACCAGATTATGCCAAGCAGTTCATTGTGCAGACTGATGCCTCTGAGCTAGGGATAGGAGCGGTCCTATCCCAGACCAATGATGAAGGCCAAGACCAACCTGTTGCTTTTATAAGCAGAAGGCTTCTCCCCAGGGAGCAGCGTTGGAGTGCCATTGAGAGGGAGGCCTTTGCTGTGGTCTGGTCCCTGAAGAAGCTGAGGCCCTACCTGTTTGGAACTCACTTCCTAGTTCAAACTGACCACAGACCTCTCAGGTGGCTAATGCAAATGAAAGGAGAAAACCCAAAACTGTTGAGGTGGTCCATCTCCCTACAGGGAATGGACTTTGAAGTGGAACACAGACCTGGCACTGCCCATGCCAAGGCAGATGGCCTTTCCAGGTTCTTCCACTTAGACAATGAAGACTCCATAGGGCAAGGTTAGTCTCATCATCTTTCGTTTGGGGGGGAGTTGTGTGAGAAAGTGCCATCTTTCTTGCATGGTATGCCCCCACTTTTTGCTGAATGGCTGATGTACTTTGACTGAGTGTGCCCTGGGCTCCTGCCAACCAGGTACCCAGGGCCTGTGTTCCTTCCCTAAAATTGCATTGATACCTACACTCAATTGACATCCCTGGCCACAGGTCAGCCCCTGGTAAATGGTACCATGGGTACCCAGGGCACTGTGACCAGGGAAGGCCCCTAAGGGCTGCAGCACTTGTTGTGCCACCCTTAGGGACCCTGCACCTTACACACACACACTGCCTTTGCAGGCTGCGTGTCTTGGTGCAGAACAAAAGTGAAGAGTCGACATGGCTCACATCCCTGTGTGCCATGCCTACAAGCCACTGCCCTGGCCTAGGTCAGCCACCCCTCTAGCTGGGTGCACTATGCCAGTGGTGAGGGCATAGAGGCATGAGCCCTGTGCCCCTACAGTGCCCAAGTCCATTCTTGGGCATTGTAAGTGCAGTGCTGCCATTAAGAGTATATGGTGCTGGGAGTCTGTCATTACGAACTCCACAGCACCATAATGGCCCCACTGAAGACTAAGAAGTTTGGTATCAAACTTCTCAGCACATTAAACCCCCACTGATGCCAGTGTGGGATTTAATGTAAAACGCACTCCAGAGGGCATCTTAGAGATGCCCCCTGAAACCAACCCGACCTCCAGTGTCCGGACTGAGTGGCTGCCCAGGCTGCCACCACCAGACATGTTTCTGGACCCCTGGGTCGAGAGCCTCTGCTCTCAGGGGCCTGAAACAATGCACATCCCGGGACGAGGTGCCAAAGCCTCCTCCCCCAGGATGGGCAGGGGGAGCTTCAAAGGCCTGCCGCCTTTGGAGTTTCCCCAGACCATTTGCTGCTTCCAGCAAACTGGTCCCCACTGGTTCTACCCCCACTCCTGACGGGAGAACCGGCGGGAAAACCAGAAGCAGGAAATGGGTTGTGCCCACCTCTGCCAACTCCACCCCTAAGGTGGGGGAGGCGAGGTGAAGCACAAACTCGAGTCCCCGCCATCTTGAGGATGGGGGACCTGGCCAACCAGGGACAGGCTCCTGCCCCCTCCCACTGGAGAGGAACAGAATAGGGGGTGTACCCACCCCAGGGAAGGGACCCATTGGTCCCTGCCCTTACCTACCTGTAACCACCCCTAAATTTAGTATTTAGGGGCTCCCTGAACCTTCCTTCCGGAGTTCCCAAATCCGAAAACAAGAAGAGAAGACGAAGCAAGAAGACCAGCCGTGCAGCTGCTAAAAAGGAGGCGACAACAACTGACTTGGCCCCAGCCCTACCGGCCTGTCGACCTCCGAACCTGCTCCTGCGGAATCCCGGCCTCAGCAACCTCACAAACCCCGGAGGACCTGACTTCTGTGCTACAGCCTTCGACCCAGGGACTCCCACGAGCAGTGGTACTGCTCAAAAGAAAACCTACCAAAGACCCGGCCCTGGCACGGAGCCGCGAAACCTGCACACTCTGCACCCGCCGAGTCCAGCCTGTGCCTGAGTGACCAAAGACCTCGAGGACGTCCCCCGGCGATTCTGACCTGGAATCCAGTGGCCAAGGACCCTCCTCGACGACCCAGACGACGCCTGCAGCCTCAGGACAAGGGACCCCTCCAACCGCGACCAGCAGGGGGTAAGATTTCCCGACCTCAAAAGACACCCCTGCACCCGGCGCCCCACGGCCCCCTGTGCCCAACTCCTGGGTGTCTACCTATCCTCCAAGACCCCAACTTACCTCCTGAAGTGTTGGTCGTCCCTGAAGAATCACCGTCCCCGAGCCTGCAGCCTTTCTTCACCTTTCACGACCTCTATTGTTTAACATTGAGCGCCCGACGGCTCAAAGCACCCTGCACCCAGCCGCCCGAGTGCCCCTGGAAGTGCAACCTCTATCCTAACCTACTTCCCTACTTGCCCTGAGCAAGTGACCAGGAGCCCAGCTCCCACAGTCGCGTGGCCTGCTTGCCAGCAGCCACCAACCCGGGGCCCCCGCCTGCCATAGGATAACATTGGGCCTTCTCACTCTGCACCCGGCCGCCCCTGTGCCGCTGAGGGTGTAAAAACTGTACTTACCTGATCCTGGGGGACCCCTGAGTCTTACCCAGAACCTTAACCCTGCCAGTCAAGTACTTACCCGAAATCCGATAACTCACTTTTCTTCCATAGGGTTCCATTGACTGGTTTTCTGCGAAATTTCTTCTAAGTGTGGAGTTCTGAAACTTTAGAATATTCACCAAAAATCAACCGAGTCACGAAAACGAAAATACTCACCTAGTATTAGGAGGGGCCTCAGTGCTGGACCCGAGTGCCCAACACTGGCCCTAAAAAGTAATCGCAACGTTACTTACCGTTAACTCACTTTTCTTTCATAGGGATCCATTGACTGGTTTTCTGTGAAATTTCTTCTAAGTGTCGATTTCTGTATTTTACAAATATTCTTTAAAAATCGAACAAACTACAAAAACGTAATTACTTACCTGTTTTAAGTAAATGTCCCAGTGCTGAACCTAGGAGTCCAGCACTGGATTACAAAAGTAACGTAAACATACTTTGCTTGCACACTGTATTTCCTTTCATAGGATAACATTGGTAATTTTACCCAGAAAAGTTTCTAAGTGTCAGCTTTTGAAATATAGTAATATTCTTCAAAAATCACTACAATAACCAAAACGCTTTTTCTTACCTGTTTACAGGAAGTGTCCCAGGACTGAATCCAGGATCCAGTCCTGTGGTTAGAAAAGTGCTCTGCAAAGTAATCAATTGTAATTAAGCATAATTTTCCATTGAGCTCAATGTTGCATTGAATTTGACCCTGTGTTGCCTCTTGCACCATCTGTGATAACCACTATCAAAAAGTCTACTGCCTATCTGTAAGGTGAATAACCAAAGCATCTCATACTGAGAAAGTATATTTTGATCCTATTGTTGGTTCTAAAATAAAACAAGCATATATTTTTTTATATACAAACCATTGGCCTAGAGTTCAGTTCTTGAGTGTGTGGTTTCATTTGCTGACTGAGTGTGTACAACAAATGCTTTACACTGTCCTCTGATACTGCCTTACTGCTCGACCAAGCTACCACTTTGGAGAGTAAGGTTATATCTAACTTTAGCCTCTGTCAACCCTCTGGGGACTGTGGACTCTGTACACCCTGAACCTTACTTGGGTACAGTATATACAGAGCCACTTTCCTACACACAGGGAACTGAAACTGGATGAGATCAATCTCAACCTACAAGCTGGAATTAGAAATCTATGATAGAGTGGAGCCATGTTCTAGGGTACACACGCAAGGTTTCGTATATTGCACACATCAAATAAGTACAATTCAATTATATACATAGAAACAATAGAACTTATGACCCCCAGGATGCTTAGCTAAAACTCGATTAGCAGACCCCAGATGTTCTCAGGAGGAAGTGGGATTCTACCGGATGGTGTGAAACTATACAGCCCTGCGGTTAAACTGGGAATATGTTATGGAACAGCTCGAGAGAGCATTGGCAAGAGGTCTTTTTTACACCAGAAGCATGTTTGCTGGGTCAGTTTGCATTTCCAAAATTGAAAAAAGCAGGAAATCGATGTTAGACATGGCGTTAATAATGGGCATGAGAGCTATTGTGATACTTGGAAGCCTCGTCAACTCCAGCCATTCTGCAGCAGAAAAGCTTGGTCAAAAAATGGGCAGCAATAGCAGCTGTAGCATTACACAGAGAAGAAGCAAGAGCACTTAGGAAAAAAGCCACCCAGTCGCACAAGGTGTTAATTTTGAAAGGGAGGCTGATCCCACAATACAATAATAACTTTGATCTGAATTAAAGACCCCGCTCGGTGTACTGGACAAAAAGAATACAGCTTCAATGTACTCTGCATGATAATTAAAAATCTAACTCAAAAGCTAAGAACCCTGCTCACACCCAATCAGGATTTATTTATGTGGTATATTACACACCTTCCCCCAAGCAGATAAAGATAGAACACAATGATTATAGGGCAAAAAAATAAAAGGCACAACAAATATTGTAAAGCGCACACACCCTGTCTGCGAGAATCAGCAGTTTCTAGTTGAATTTTTTGTTCACAAGTTTAGAAAATTTAATTGCAAGGATCCTTCTGATCATGCAGTAAAGGGCATGTTCGAGGTGGAATGCAGAGGTTCATGAACATGTTGCAATAAGATAATGTAAAACACTAGTGAATGTGTAACTGCCAAGGAAGACAACAACGATGAGTTGAAAATATAATGATTTTGCTGCACTTAAATGTAATATAAGGTGAATAAAAATAAACAGAAAAAAATCGCCACCTACAAATCCGTACATTGACAATCAATCCACAAACCATAAAGCTAGTAATGGGACATTGCTGACTAAGCAAGACAAACTGCCCTTCTGGTTTCCTTGTAAAACTCATCAGTAAGATGCTGTTGATAGAGCGCTGGGCTCACGTAAAAATTGTAGGGGTACATCATTTATTTATTTACGAGGTTTTATTTAGCGCTGGCTTCACCCTTAGGTATCAGAGCGCTTTACATTGGGAAGATGATAGAACATAGGTTACAAAAACACATGGCAACGAGAAGAAGCGTAGAGATATAATAGGCTTAAGCAACAAAGTAAATAACATATCTTGATTATGATACAAAGTGAAAGGAGGTAGTATATTGGTAACAGTTACAAATATTTAAGCAGTAGAAAGGAGCTAGATTCATATTTTGAATGAAACGGAAGGGTTAGACCAGAGTGGAGGGAGGGGAGGCTAAATTAAAGGAGAGGGGTGAACTGAGGGGACGCAAGAGGTGTGGAAGGGTAAAGGTGGGGGGCTATTAAGTGTTTGTGGAGTGCAGGAGAGGTGGGAGAAAGGGGGGCAGGATTGGGGATTCAAGGCGGAAAGAGAATGAACAGCAAGTATGGGCATAGAGTGATTATGTACCCCAATATTTGTTGAGCAGGTGCAATTTAAGGTCTTTTTTGAAACTGACGTATGAAGGATTCAGTCGTAGGTCTTTGGGGAGGGCATTCCAGATGCTGGGGGCCTTACCAGAGAAGGAGCGAGATTGTGCGGCTTTCTTTTTTAACAAAGGGGAGACGAGGAGGAGAGAGTGAGTGCTTCTCATCGAACGGGTACTGCCCGCTTTTTTGAGTTTGTTTGAAAGGTAGATCGGGGTTTTTTGATGGAGGGCTTTGTGAGTGATGCAGGCTAATTTAAAGGAGGATCTGCCTTCAATAGGAAGCCATTTAAGGGACTTTAGGGTCGGCGAGATGTGGTCAGAGCGTTTGAAACCAGTTGTAATCCTGGCCGCTAGGTTTAGCACAGATTTAAGTGGGGCCAAGTGAGTTTTGGGAGAGCCGATGAGAAGGGCGTTACCATAGTCAATTTTCGAGAGGACTAGGGATTGTATCATAATCATCATTAGTCTGTACCCTCATATATCCATTCATGTATCAATAATGGTTAGTAATTGTAGTCTTAATGTGCATTATTAGGATGGATAGGAGGGTAATTGTGGCATCATAATTGCAAATGTAATGTTTAACTGAAGGTGCACAACGATGTATTATTGAAGTAGGCTATGTGTAATCGAAATGTAGTAGTTTAAACGTGTACCATATTCAGTTGCACGTGTAGTTCACTTTTGCATATGAAATGTATTGGACTAATGCGTTATAATAGTGATTATAATGGTGTGTTTAAAAGTGTGTAAAGGCCTAACTGCATATCCGTAAAGGAAATGCCTGCTTCATTTTATGTTAGCGTATTTTAGCAGGAAGAAATGTTTCCCTTGGAAAGGCTCTCTGGGTACAGTTGGTAGACTCATGTAGAGGGGAATTGTTTGTTGAAACGTATCTTCTGTTGCAGGTGCAAGGACATATGCCTCGTTAGCAACACACTGGCTCTTTGTTTCACGAGTTAGGGTGGTGGGAGGCATTGAGATGGGAGTATACTGGAATGCAGGGATGATATTTTCAGTGGAGAAGGTGCCTGGGATTCAAGGTCATTTTAACCGTCCAGGATGAAGTAAGAGTTTCGATGGAAAAGTACGAGAAGGAAGACCTGGCCGAAGAGGCGTGACAAGGGCATGTTCAACTGTTTTGGAATTTTATTAGGGACAGTGCCCCGAGGGTGGAGGGTAGAGAAGAGGTAGAGGAGATCAGAGAGAGAGGACAGAGGGGAATGTTAAGAAGGAGCATCTCAGAACGAGCTCAAAATGCTCTGTGAGTGTACTTCTTAGGAAGACTTCACAGCTGACACCTTTTCTTTTACTCTTGCCTGGGAAATTCGTTAAGTAGGTATGTCACCAAAGTGATAGAGTAGGGACAGCAAATGTTTATGCTTATTTAGATAAATGAGGAATAATATAGAGATTGGAGCTGTTATTGCTTGCCTAATACTTCTGGAGTTAACAATTCTTCTCATCCTGAGTCGGATGAGACTCCTGCGTAGGATGCTATTTGTATTAGTGCCCATCTATTTCTTTAACCTCGTGTTAAGGTGCTTGCATGTGCAGTTATTCCTGGCGGTAATAAACCCTCAAAATTGAATTTGGAGTCAGTGGTCTTTTAAGGTAAACGGGGTTCTAAGATGATTGTATAACTGAAAGGATTTCCTTCCCTTTACACTATTCAGCAGGTAAAAAGATCCTGGCGACCTGGAGGTCCTTAGAAAAGATAAGATAAGGATCAGCGTTATCACTGTATACCCTCGGTCCACTCCTCAGGATAAATCTAGATTTATGAACAAGTGCCTTCCAATTAGGATGTCTCAAGTATCACAACAGTGTGTTAAATGTGAGAGTGTATTCACAATATTTTATACTACTATTGACCACACGCCTTTTGAGACTGCGCTGCTTATATGTGCTTCACCATATTCTAGAGGTTCATGGGGCATTTCCTGCTTTTGACCACAGCAATGTAAAAGGTGGCTCCGCCCTCCTGGCCGCACACCAGATGTTCAACGGAGATGCCTCATGATCATAAAGAAGTAGACCTACCCAAGATTATACGCTGAATATACACTTCCATCAGAAGGGACACTTTGGGAGAAGAACAACTGCAGCCTCAATTGAAGTAAAAAGGCAAATATGAGAGAACCTCTAAGGATAGTAAGAAGGAACAGAAAAAACCTTGGACAGATAAATCCAAAATCAGCAGCAGATCTGTTGACCGGATACCCCGTTCACAATATAAATGGGAGTCCCAAGAAGGATAACAGTTTAGAGATTATAAGCAAATGGAACCACCGGGTAGGTGCCAGTCTCCTGATCAGCATTACAACTTCACAGGATCCAGGAGAAATAAGATGCACTGATAAATATTCTTACTGTCATAGAAATAACCATCCTGACTGCCGAGAGACTCCATAGTCTTCCCAAGATAATGAACTTGACATGCCAAAGGACGGTCCTGACACACAGGACAACAGTATACAGAGAAATGGAAAGGAAAAAGCAGTGGCTAACAAGAAATAGAATGCCTCACTGAACGAGAGGTCTTCTCAAGGTTGAACCTTGAACCTTGAGAGGTCTTCTGATGAATGGAGATTGCCATTAGCGATGCATGAGAGTATAGCAGAAATCACCATACTTTACCAGACTCTCCAACCCATCCTAAACATGGCTATGACAATAATTTAAATGGAAACCCCAGATGACCTCCAGACCAAATATTTTGTTTTATTTTACTTGTTTGAAAGAAGCGTATGACGTCATAGTAGTAGAAGATGGCTGACCTTTTTGCTTTGTGATTGACACTCCTATAGGAGCAAAGATCATGTTTGATACTTTTCCACCACAAGTGCTCCAGCCTCTTTAGGATTCATATGCTACTAAATGCATTTGTAACCGGTTACAGCCCTTTACAAAATTGTTTAAAAATGGAATTGGGAAGCTGCACAGCTTGTTAATCCCTGGCACAATTCTTCATGAGTGTTGTATCAGGGCTGAGACACTCTATGCCATTCCTCTGTTAACATTCTGATTTTTCTAGTATCCATGTCCGATTGGTCTTTGCAGTTAAGAGTTTTATTATTGCAATGTCAACTCCCATTACAAAGCACATGGCGTTCAAACACACGGAGCGCAGTATTAAAGTCCCAAGTAACCCAAAAGAAATGGAAAAAAAGCAATTGACATTGCTAATTGGTTCCTTTACTTGGGCATTGTGCCTGAGTCACAAACCTTTACAACATTCACTAATGAAGTTACCCAATGTACATTCACCAGCTTAGCTCAAAGTTACAAGAATAGCTATAAGAATAATCCAGTTGTGTTTGCTTCTACGATTGAATGTTTACAGGCTGATCCTGAAGCTGTGTCTTAGATTGACAATATTTACCTTGCAATTATTTAGATGAATACGTACAGCGGGATGACAATGTGGTCCTATCCAAACAGAATTGGAGTATAAAGTGAACTTCAGGAAATCTAGAATTGCCTTTTCATAGGGAATTGTTCTGGGTTGTGAGTTCCTCTTTGATAGAAAAGGGCTAGTCTCTGACTTTCTTAAAGCGTGCTAAGGTCAACCTGCCCAACAAACATAATTCAGAAATAAAAAAACCTCAGGTGCTTTCCAAATGTTGGTTGACGTACTTTAAGTTAATAACAATCTAAGGCAAAGATTGGTCAGGCAAACACATTGTCATCCTAGGGAAGCTCCTTGCTGACAAAATATACAGCCCCGGCTTCTAATCTTAGTCATTTTGAGTGTTACTCAGTAAATCAGGATTCACGTACATTCAGTATAATGAGGGTATGAGGACCCCTATGAGGCTCTCCTCTTTACTGTCCATTAGCAGAAGAACACTGCTGCAAGTTGGGAAGATCCCCACAGCAATGGAACTCTGCTGCATAAAAAAGAGCGATCTACTGCCCAAGGCAATACAGTTATAGTTATTTTTCTGATTTCCACTCTGTAAACTTCTACCAAAGCTAGCATTCCCAAATGCAGTTGGCATATTTGGAGTATGACTCAACATCAGAGACTCGAGTGTTTCTGGGATATCAGCAGTTTATACTGATTTTAGCATATGTTCAATACTTACTTACATACGTATCATATCTTGATTCCACAGGTTACTTTTATTTCCAGGAGTCTGCTTCTTCTCTGACATGGCATAGTGCTGTATACTCTCTGCTGTGTTATCACTTCTTGAGTTTGATCATGATGCTTAGGATAGTGGTGTTTCTTTGAAAAATGTTTGGATTGCTGAATCTTGGCATATTCAGGGATCAGATACACTCACTCCTGCATGCATCCTCCAACAAGACATCACTTTTCTCAATCAAACAGTCCAACAGACTGCTTGCCTAGACTGTGCCACGGGAATGGAATTCTACATACTTTTAGGTCCTCAACAGAACCACTCACTCTTCCCAGACTGGCTCTGGGTAGTGATTTGTCTTCTGATGAAATGAATGCCTTACTAGATAAGGGTACTTTAAGAGCTTTAACTTGTTTTAAAGAAACTACATTGTGGGTGATCCAGATGAATGCATGTTTTAACAGTTTTCTTAGTATGACTCTGGGTCCCCTTCATCAAACTGCCCAAACCCAAGTTTATATACATACTAGTGGTGACATACAATATTGGTAAGCTTATTTAACTGTGGCCTCACAGCTGCTGCATTTTGTCTATCACGAATTAATACAATAAATGAAAATGTGAATATTAATATTTAGCTAGCGGGTCCTACGTGTTTGGTTAAGAGGTAAGAACTCGTAGCCCTTACATTAATGGCCTGGTGTGCAAATCTACCTAGGAATCCAAATGCATTCAGGATATTGAGACCAATAATACTAGAGCTACTCGCAAATTAATAGATAACAGTATTGTCTGAGATATAACCCGTGTTTGAACTCATTCCTCCGCTCTTGCACTGATCTGGGATGTTTTGGATTCCGATAGACTTGAGCTGTAATAATACACAGCCATCCTGAATCTTCGGTTATTTCTACACGCATTAAATCACAGAGCGCCTTCATCTCTTTTGAGTGACACGTTCTTCTTTCAGCCACGAGTGTTAAATGCTCAGCAAGTGACCTGAAGAAGACTAGATTCAACGTCTCCCTTACTGTCTGAAAACAAATGGAATTTCAACCACTTAAACCTCATCTGTCATGGTTGGCTCATGGTATTATTTCATTTCCATTTATCAGTTTCACTTTGAAAGTTGTTCAATGACAGACAATTTGGGTTGGCTTGCACATTTGGCTAATATTACTCTTCATTACCAATCTGAATCTCTTTACTCCTATAATCTCCTTAACAGTGAACCACTTTTTCTTTGTCCTGCTTTAAGTAACCCATTACCTCATGTGCTTCTATGTGGAGAAGGTGTTAAACATTCTTTTTGCAATTCTTCTGTGCCAGGGAGATTTTGCGCCTTGAAAGTGGCCCCATGACAGTTATGCAGCAACACATTTTCTGGTTATGGAATGGGTCTTATTTGTGTTTTCTCAACCCTCCTGAAATGAGCTAAGTTCTGGGCTTTTTTTTATGTAGTAGTAGTCTCAGCACAACTACTTTGTTGTGGTTTCACCTTCTTCCTCACCACAAAAAGCGACAACTTTCATGCAGTGTTCTTCGCACCAACTAACTTTGTTGCCTTTTATTAAGTTGCTTACTATATTTTCTTTTAAACGTTATGGACAAATAACCTCGGAAGCAAGCATTTACTGTCCATGCAGCTGCGTAAGTCACACACTGACGCCTACCAGTCTAATTCAATTGACATCCTTTCAAAATGATATGCTGCATCCAGTACCTGACCTTACTGTTTAAAACCTTATGCCTTGGGCTTTTTCAGACCTTCAAATTTTGTTTTGGATGTGTCTAAGATGGGCTGCTTCTCCGCTTACTTCTTGTTTGCTGCCTGACGCTTATTTTCTTCATTGAGCAGTTGTTTCGTTAATGAGTTTGTTGTACAAATGATGACAGTGTCATACACCTCTCTACATGAATTCCAGCTTTCCACCTCATGATCCATCGGTGGAGCCTGGCCACAGCTACTGATTATCATTTTGGTCAGGCCCCTATTCACCTGCTACCGATGTGCACTTTCCTTCATCATCGATTTGCCACTTATGTGCTCCACCTTGCTGCACGTTTTTGGTCATCGTGCGAGTCTTCCCTCCTTTATGCATAGGAATGAATGCAGTGTCTTGGAGTTATCATCCTTGCTGCTAGATACTTATCACTTAACGCGCCTGTGTCACTGCTGCCCATCTCTTCATTGGCTTCATGCACTAGCCTAGTTCTACCTGTGCCCTTTACCAATATCAAGTACACAGTGGGTTCCTCATAAGAGGATATCCTTTTCTTCAATTTCTTCTACAGATGTTCTGTGTTAACCTGTATTGCACGATGATCTGCAGGCTCTACACACTGCGGCCTTTGCTGTGCAACATTCATCTGTTCTTCGTCTTGCAGCCTCCCCTGCACCTCCATTAGTCTCATCATTTTCTTTTCAGGTTGTCCTTGAACCAAAGCCACACAGTCTTTCTACAATCACCTGTGCTGCTTTTATCACAGAATAAAATGGCAAAATGTTCTCCCTGGCAGTCCCACAGCTGTCTGAGGGCTGCAATATGTTTGGTGGTGCCCTGAGGCACCACCAAACATATTACGACCTTCCTCACCACCAACAGTGTAATGGAGGTTCTTCCTCCATAAAACTGTTGGCGGTGAGGAAAGAAAGGGGGCACTACAGGGCCCCCACTTGCCCCTGTGCCCGGGGTTGCATGCAGGGAGCACATATTGTAACCCCCTGTAGTTTTGCACCCTCAGTTCCTGCATGGGAAGGAATGCACGACAGGGTGCATTACTTCCCGTGTAGGAACGTTCACTGGCGGTCCTGCGGCAGTGCTGATTAAGGCTCACAATGAACCTTTATATAGCACCGCCGTGGGACCGCCACACTGCCCGCCTGCCAGACCACAGAACTAATTGTAATCTGGCGGGTGGGCGGCGATGAGTTTCGGCGGTCCTGGAGTGGGGCGGTGGCCTGCCGCCTGCTCCAGGACCGCTGAAGCTCGTAATCCGGCAGTTAATCATCTCAGATGGGCCCTTTGAACATTATTTTTCTCATTAGTTATCATTTTGCATGAGCATTTATTATTTGCCATTTTTGGACTTGGCCCTTTTCGCAGGGTCATCCCTGAACTTTTTGCCTTCCTCCTCCCTTTTTTAGGTCTCGCCTAGCGCAGCGCAGATGCGTTGCTCTAGGAGAGGGCCTCTTGCAATCACTCCAGACCTTCACTCGTGCGTGTGGCGGCCTGCAGCTTGCGCAGGGCGCCATCTGTTCTGTATCATGGTCGCTTTCACTTTCGCGGCCGTTGGCCGCGCTTGTTTACTTCCAGTGAATAACTGTGTTCAGACACGAGTCAGGAGTTTTACCAGGCAATTTCGTTCATGCTTGATGGATTACTGTAGGGCCTATCTGTGTATTTCAATTATCGTTTTCTTTCCATTCACCGAAATTCCATTAATGCTGCCAGTTCTGCGGAACTTTGATGTATGTAATGCGTCTCTTATGAGAAAGCGCAGGTTGCCGTCGCAGTAAATGTATATACATATGCAGTCTCTTGCGGCACTTTCGAACGGTAGCTTTGAAGTCATTACCTTTCGAGCTACCCCGCCTGCAGAGTGCGCATGACTACTGCTTTAAAACACAAAAGTGTCTAAAACTTGAGTTGATACAGCCGAATGGCCAGGCCTATTGAATTTGGAGTTGATGGACCAGGTTTGAGTCCCGGCGTCAGTTCAACAACCTGTTATTGTGCGCAAATCACGTAATGCCCCCCCCCCCCAAAAATCATATTTTATTAAATGTAATCTGGCCTTATTTAAAGGCTCTAATGCCTCTGGGTCAAGTTCGCACTTTATAAAAGTACAAAAATAAATTACCTTCACGCGCCGCTATAACTTTCGTAGCTGGCTCGTGCCTTCCAAACGGCGTTCGTGCTACATTAGGACAAAAGTAGGCAGCCTTTTTCACCGCAAGGGTGCACCAGATTACATCAAAATGCCTCAGCTGTGATGCTGTTGCTAGAAAAAACGGAGCACCACAACAGCAAAAATGTATTATGCTTGGGGCTCCGAAGCTTCTCGCGCCACAGACGTTCCCATAAAGAAATCAAGTCCCCGGTGATTCAGCCATGTGGTGATGCTTCTATTCCCTGCGTGTGCTGAAGTCTGATAACCAGTAAAAGGGCGCCATATGACTACATTCTGCGCCCTCCTCTTCTTGTTTGTGGCTGGAGGACATAGAGATGGGCTGGAGAGCCGAGCCAGAGCCGAGCCAAGGCACTGGGTAGGCTATTCGAACCCGTGCACGAACCCGCCCTGAAAATGTTTGGTATGTAAATAATACAACATACATCACATAAAACATGAGACACTCTCTACAAAACTTTAAAAAATTTATTTAAGTAACAGGTGGAAGCTTTGACATCAAAATGTCATATTTTAGCACTGCACTGTGAAGTACTTAAAAGCTACTTATTACATTTCAAACATGAACTATCAGTGAGCTAAGAGGCAAGACAGTTGTCAAGTAAACCTTGTCGTGGCTCAGATTATCACAGAGCAACAATATAGTCTATTAAATCAAACACCACCGGCTTTTGTACATCTTAACTCATGTATTTGAAAGTGCTTTCATACGTGATGATGAAAAAAGGAGTTTTTGTGAAATGAATGGGTATCCATTTCTCTTTCCTTATATTAAGGCTTTGTTTTTACCTCTTTGGGCATTTTTTTTTTATATATCACTAACACAACCCAAAGGTATTGGAGTACTTTACATGAGAACCAGTTATGTTACACAAGGTCACTTTCACTGTTTATAGGCACGAGAATATTAAGTGATCTGCCCAGAAATCACAGGATGTTGACCTGACACCGAGACTCAAACCTGGTTTCCCAGTTCCAAAATTGGCAGCTCTGGATGTAATGGAACATTGTGGGTAGAGGGAGGGTGGCAGTCAGAAGCCACATGAAAGCTCGGCTCGTTATGGGCTCGAGGTTCCAACAGAAAGTCGAGCTGAACCAGAGCCAGAGCCAGAGCCAGAGCCAGCTTCAGACTCGAGCCGGGCTCGAACTTGCAGTGCCTCGCCCACCTCTAGGAAGAGATACTACACGGTTTGAAGGGAATATTAAAAGGCATTTATCAGATTAGGGTGCACTCTTTCAGCAAGTTAAAATTCTCATAATTAACAAAGTAGTGAGTCGAATTGTGGCTTCTCATCAATTCACGTTCTCTGAACCAAGTGCTAAACCTAAGTAGATCATGGGGAAAAGCAAAGCCAGAAGTCACAGGAAGTCAGTTCTGGTGAGAAGCAGCATGCAATAACCTGTTTTAGCATGTCGAAAAAAAGGAAATATTTAAAATAATAACATCCCATGAAGTACATATTGTTGGTCCCATTCACAAAGCCATTGGCACATGGATATTTAACTTGCACCCACAGATGATTTGGTATAAAAGTACGAATTCATAGCTTGGCATTCCCGAGAGGTGGTACTATGTGTGTAAATGCATTTACTTAAGCATGATATTCCACCATTTTGACGTAATATCATATAGGAGTAAATTTACTGCAGTGAATGGAGGCTCAGTATTACAGAATGGAAGTGTGCTCACAACTACAATGTTAGAAGTGTCCAGCTGTTCACAGTCCATTGCTTAATTTGAGCCGGTGCTTTCCAGTGCTCAGCATAGGCACTTAATTGGTTTCCGGTGCTCAGCATAGGCACCCAATTGTCAATACCATACTTAGAATAGTCCACCACATGGTGGCGCTGCTCATCTAATTTAGAGATGAGCAGAACAACGGTAATTTAGGACAACAATTTACGCCCATGTACCACCTCCCTTGACGCTAATTAACGCAAAGCAGTGCTTTGCGCTACTTTTAGGGTACCTTACAGGGCAAAACAAGTTTTGCGCTGGAAACTAAATTCCCCCAAAAACATTTTGTGCTGGGTTAGCATCACTTTTGTGACACTAACCCAGCACAAAATGTTTGAAATTCTACCCCTGAGTGTCATTCCATCTTAAACACTCTGCTCAATTATTGAAGAAAACCTCAAAACCACTGCGGAACCATCAGTGTCCAAGCAGAAGTGGAGGAGAAGGTGCCACACCCAAGCGTCCACAACACCCAAGAAAGACCTAACTCTAGAGGATGCTAGGTAAATCAACAAGCATTGGCATAGCCAATAGGTCTCGCCTTTGGGACCTTATAAGTGTTTAGTTATCCAGCACAATATCCTTGGTGCAACAACATCAACTGTTGCATGGCTAAACACTTATAAGGTCCCAAAGGCGAGACCTATTGGCTATGCCAATGCTTGTTCTGACATGGTGTTGGTGGTTTTAGGACTCTGGGCACTTTAGCACTGCTGTCCAGTGTAAAGTGCGTGTGCTCTCTGTGGTAAAGATGGTAAGATTGGTCTACACCTGTTTGGCATATTTAATTTACCTGTCAGTCCCTTGTAAAGTGGTATCTCAGATACCCAGGGCCAGTAAATTAAATGCTACTGGTGGGCTTGCAGCGCTGATTGCGCCACCTACCAAAGTAGCCTTTCAAACCTGTCTCAGGCCTCTGCCATTGCAGGGCCTGTGCGCACAGTGTTACTGCCGCTGTGACATGACACCTAAAGTGTGTGCCACGTCTGTGACCCCCCTTTTTACTGCATGTCAGTCACCCCTAAGGTAGGCCCTAGCTAGCCCTATGGGCAGGGTGCATTGTAGGTAAAAGGTAGGACATGTACCTTAAGTGTGTGACATGTCCTGGTAGTGACAAACAGCCATTTTGGTTTCTCACTGCTGTGAGGCTGCCCTCCCATTGGAATGCATTGGGGATTCCCTGATAAGTGTTTCAGTGGTAATTCCTGATATGAGAGGAGCAGCGTGGTCAAGTTTGGTATGTTTGGAATAGTAATAATAAATGCTACGCAATGGTGTGCGCAGATTTATTATCACTATTTTAGAAATGCCACTTTTACAAGTTGGCATTTCTGTGTGCTATGTGTCTGCCTGCCTGATGTGTATTGCATGTCTGGCTCTGGAGTGACAGGGGCTGGTGAGGTGTGTGTGGCTCCAGGGAGGGCAGGGTGAGTCAGCGCTAGGCTGAATAGGGGATCTGCATTTGGAGTAGTGGAAGGAGTAGTCCCCTGACCCTGAATAGGTCTGTGCCTGCCTGAGTGAATGCTGGCTCCGCCCCCCTGTGGTGGGCTGATGACTGAGCCCCCACCTGACAAAGGCGAAGAGGAGCCCTGTAAACAGAGTGCTCCAATTCCCCCCAGAACCAGTTGAGACTGGTTCCCCCAAGCCCTGTGCCAGGGCAGACAAAGAGAAATGTGGTATAAATATTGGGGCTGTGACCCCATGTTTTTGTGCTTCCTTGTGACTTGCTGCTGCTGGGCCCCGGGAGGAACCGCCACGAGGGACTGCCTCCCTGCTGGAGCGCCCTGTGAGCTGGCCTGCCTGGGCCCAGCCTTTGCCCTGAAACTGTTGGGGCCTTAGCGCCTCATGGGCGCTCTATCTACTTTTACAAAAGGAGCGCGAGGGCTCTGCAGCGCTGAGCTGTGGCATCGTCAGAGGAAATCCCAACGTGGGGATTCCCCCGCATTGCTGGAAGGAAAGCGGGAGCCCACCCCGCATTGATGCCTTTTGAGCGGGAGCCCACCCTGCATTGTGTCCTTTTTGAAGGCGGGAGCCCACCCCGCATTTGTGGAGAGCGGGAGCCCACCCCGCATTCATGTTCCTTTTAGAAGCGGGAGCCTACCCCGCATTTATGCCTTAAAACGGAGTGGGAGCCCAACTCGCATTTGTGCCTTGCCGTGAAGCCGCCACCGAGATAGGCGACCCGAAAGCCAGGTGCCTGCTGCCTGACTCTGGGCGGGGCCAATAGAGGAGAGCAGGCGATGCGGCAACTAGGCAGAGCGTGCCTGGAGGAAGGCGGGCCCCCCGTGTGCCGGTGGGAGCCCCGTGTGTTGCCGCCGTGTCCTTCCAGGAGACTCCAGCCCGTGAAGAAGAGCCCTGGTGAGTGAGGCTGCGGAGGAGGGGTCCGTCCGGAGCCTCGAGGGCTCCCTGTGCAGGTCGTCTGAGTTCTTCTTGGCCGAGGAGGAGTCCCAAAAAGGGACCGGAGGAGGCGGAGTCCACGACAAAGCCCCGGTGAGTGGGGGCTGAGTGTGGAGCAGTGTTGGCACTCCTCAGGCACGGTGGGTGCCGATTTTGGGAGAGCATAGCTGCGCCACCCGAGTGCAGGCAGCTACAACCAAGGGGGCATTTCTTTGTGGCACCAGGAGGAGCCCAGTGATCGGGGCTCCCCAGGCACGGTTGGTGCCGAAGCTACATTTTCACAGCTGACCCGCCTGTTGGAGGGCAGCTGCAACGTTGGGGCCATTTCGTTTTAGAGTCCCGGAGTGGGGCTCAGGAGGCACTGCGGTGCCAAGGCTATTTTCCTCAGCTGCACCGTGAGAGCGCGGGCAGCTGCACCAAGGGGGCATGTTCATTTTGAGAGCAAGGAGGGGGTGAGACGCCCCCGCGCCCCAGTGCATGACGCACAGTGGCTTTGCTGCAAGGCAGCCAGAGGGCCAGTGAAAGGCCCTACATTTACGCCCTGACATTTGGGACAAAGGGAATTGGACCCCAGAGGAAGGCCAGTTGGCCTGGGGTCAGGTTTGGCCATTTTGCGTTCTAGTGGGGGCGCAAAGAGGATAAATGCACAGTGTAGAGTTACTGTGGTGCATTACTAATGTGGTGCCTATTGCATAATGTGTTGATGCTTAGGAGGTTTATGCATAATATGTTTTATTCCTAATGTGATGCCTACATAGGTTGCATAATGTGTTTATGCTTAGGATGTTTATGCATAATGTGTTTTTTGCCTAATGTGATGCAGACATAATGTGTTTATGTTGTTAGTGCTGATGCTAAGTACAGTATTGTACCAGTAGTTACTGGTTGTGTTATTTTGGCTACTTGTGCTTTGTGATGGTTCTGACAGTGGCCCGATTGGCCCTGTCATGTATATAATCACCTTTGAATATTGCCTAGTGCCAGTTGGCACAGTGTATATGTGTGATTATGATTCTAATGTGTTTTGGATAATACAAAGGCTATTTTTTATATAACCTTGTGTGGAGTTTCTTTTGTGGTGTGCCTAGTGTGTTGCTGCTGTGTGTGTGTGTTGCGCAAACGCTTTACACATTGCCTCTGGGATAAGCCTGACTGCTCGTGCCAAGCTACCAAGGGGGTGAGCAGGGGTTATCTTCAGCGTGTAACTCCCTTGCCCTGACTAGAGTGGTGGTTTCTGCCTGGTTTAGGCGCAAGCCCTAGCCAACCAGAAATCCCATTTCTAACAGGCATTTTTAACCTTGCAAAGCTATTAACAACTTCTCTTGTGCAACGCATATATTAATCTTTTAATATACACAGAGAAGGTTTACATGCCTTGGCAGATCGGAGAATGAATGTAGGATAGGATTCTCACTTATTCTCTTAACTATGATTTTATTTGCCTCTACAAGGATTTGTATTGTAATCATGATTATTCTAATGTTTACTTTCTGTGGTAGGTTAGGGTATATAAATCCCCATAGTATGATTGCTTCTTGTGGGTATATACTGATTTTGGTTTCTGAAATGGGGTAGGCTCCCCTTAATTCCTTTCGAGTTCTCTGGCAAGTCTGTTGTCCTGTGAATGCCTTTCTTCCAGTTTGGACAACTCAATGGGAGGGCTCTGAGTTACTTGTCTGTTTTCTCTTTAAGGCAATACATAGGTCCCTGCAGACTAGGAAAGAGAACTGAGTGTCCTCCTTACAAAATAGGGCTTCCATCAGCCTACCACTGACAGAAGGAAGAGGAAAGCCCTCCAGGGGCTGCTGCTGTAGATCACTCTGATGGTGACAGTTTGTCTCCTAGAGAAGTTCCTAGAAGGGGAACTATTTGTCTTCTTCCCAGAATGCATTATGGTTGCCACTGCCTACGTGCAGCTGGTCAGGTGCAACCGCCAGTGATTTGCTCTGGCGGGAAACCATGCATATGTACCAGGACCTCCCATGGAGACAAAGCAACATGAGAGGAAGAAGTTGTCGGTGATGGACATTTCTTTGTTGACCTCTGTGAGCAACAGCCATCATTGTTCTTGCAAATGCCATGCTTACAAAGATAAATTGTTCTCGAACAAATTCAGGGCAACCATTGCAGTACTATGGAATGTAAGCAACACTGTCTTGATGGCTCATCCTGTGTATAAAGATAGGCTGTGCTCTGGCCAAAAAGGAGCTCCTTGAGGCCTGCAGGCTCATTCCCCTAGGGTCAAGGCTGCTTCAACAGCATTACTGAGGGCTTCCTCTTTTAAACACTGCAAGGCTGCTACATAGACATCCGTTCACCAAGTTCTAGGTCATCAGCAGTCAAGTTTGTAGAGTGCACCATTTTTCCCACTTTGTACTGCAGGACCTCAGATCCTCCACCTTTTGGCAGGTACTGCTTTGGGCGTCCTTCAAAAGGTGAGGAATCTGCAGTTAGAAGCATCCATCAGAACAACAAGTTACTTTCCTTCAGTACTGCACATTCTGGTGGATGCTCGCTCGACATAACCCCTGACTCCACACTGCCCTGCCACCTCCCTCTTCTGTGGGGTGGACTTCTCTACCTGTTAGAAAACTCCCAAGTTAGATTCAACACTTTATCACCTCCAGTGTTGCATGGTAGACACCAGACGCGCAACGCCCATTGGGCTCAAAGGGCTTCAGCCCAAGTCGTGTGTGTCAGCTCGGCTGAGACAGCTTCCCGGGCACACACACTGCCGCACCCTAGTACTTCACAGGTCTTTAAAAGACCATTTACTTGCTAACGAGGCTTTGTTGTGTTTTTACCCCTTCTTAGAGCCCCTGCATCTCCACTCTGCATATTGCTGGAAGAATCAGCCCCCCCCGAAATTTTTGGTAGCCCTCCCCGAAATTTGGCTCTAGTTGCGCCTCTGGTAGACATGCATCTGTGAGCTCAGATAAGTACATGATGTTAACATGCAGCCATAGCTCTGTGGCAGATCGCTTCCGGGGCCCTGCAAGACTGCTGCACAGTCATATGGTGCCACCTGCTGGTGTGCGGGAGTAATTTGTTTTTTAGGAAAATCTGGATCCAGTCTGCCGCCTGGGATCTATTCTAAAGGGGAGGAATCTGGGGTTAAATCGAGTGTCGACCAGAAAGAGCATTATCTAAGGATAGTAAAACGCTCTTCAAGTTACAGTAATTTAAAGTCAGTAGTACCTTTTTCTTGTGCCAACAGGAATCTCAATTTTATGCGATGTGCATTAAAACTAAAAGTAGTTACTATACCTGTGGGAAAGTATGGCTGCCTGCTAAGAAGCTCGTGCTGTTCTACTTAATTATAGGCAATGATTATTATTTTTTTTTAAATTTGAGATTCTTAATGCATTTGACTGCCACCATTAGGGGACGGCATGCTTTTTTAACTCCTTGATATTTTGCAACATAGGATTAAAAGAAAACACAAAGCCACTAAAAAAATGTAACCATCACGCCTGCATGCTAAGACCAGACCTATTGCCTATGCCTGTGGTTACCAGATTTTTCCCATCTTCCTCGTCCCATCTTTAGCATTTCTCCTGTCCTTGCTGACTGCTGTGACTGTTGAAGGCTCCTAGTAGAATTCCATGAAATGTCAGGGCTGGCCAACAACATTTTCGCACCTTCCTGCTTTTTGTACGCATTAATATTTGGTTCCTTCAAACCTATTCATAATAAATGTTCTCAAAACTGCATGTAACAGTCGACAGTGTAGAACATTTTCTTCTCTATAACCGTGCTCATTTCCTTTCCTTAGCATTTCCTCCATATTTTTAATTGCAAGATTAAACCAGTCCAGGCCATCAGCCTTTAACTACATCAGGCTGATGCTTTTATTGCCCAAGTCTTCTCCTCCTAGTCCTTGTTCAAAAGGTGACCGCTTCCTCTAAGCTGAAGAATCTGCCCCTTCCAAAGCTTTCCCATAAGCAGAACACATCTTCTACCAAATACCCCATTTCATTGGTGGTTCTCTTGGAGTTTGTTAAAAGCAGGAAGCGGCAAAACTCTAGCAATAGCATAACAAGAAACACCCCGAATGCTGCACGAAAGCATGCCTAAATAAACAGAAATAAAGTCACTATTGCCTTTAGGCACTAGCTACACAAGGAATCTCCTTGTAATAAACATTTTGCTGATGTTCAAGTAACAGACTAAAACAATCAATGCAGTCTGCACTGTCTGACTTGGATTCTCAAAACAGCACCCAAGAACACAGCCCAGCCTTCAGATGCAACGCAAATGGCAGCAGTCTCCTTCCCTTGGAGATACATTCAGCTTGTACACACCAAAATATGTCAGTGTAAGTGAAGGGAACATTTCTTGCCATAGCAAGTAGGCAAGATTGTTAACAGTACTCATATGAAAGATGTGTGTATATATATATATATATAATATTTATTTATTTAATTTTATCCAGAATAGGATAGGTTGTAATCGACATACTATAATATCTAATATAAATGTTTTCCTTTTTGAATCCATATTGTATATGCACTTGCACTTTAGATGTAATCATTAGTGAGCATCTCGGCCTCCATGAATTTTAAGCAGGTTGTTGACTATGATTCTAATAGTCGGCACCACAGTATTATCATGAAGCACTAGCACTTTTTGATTCAAAATCCTCTCCTCGGTTCATGTGTTTAGCATATGTCTACACGTATTTTTGATATATTGGGAATTTTTTCCTTGTCCATTCTGTGCACTTTTAGTGTATTATACCTGATTTACTGTTTATTTATTTGTACAGGTTTGATATATTTATTATGAAGGGTTACATCTTTTACTGTGTTGACTATATGGGGTTTGATATGCCTAAACAAAATGCAACGCATAGTATGTTTTCCATGTTTACTAGAGGGGAGGAGTTGGATCTGCACTGTGTCACTTTAAAAATGTTCAATGAGGTTCAGCGCGTCGTGTGATCAAGCTTGTGGAAACGCAGGCGAAACGCGTAATGCTGGGCACTTGCCACAATTATCTCTGATGCACTGATATCACCGAATAAAAGCACTTTTTTCTAAGGATTTGCCCCGTGTGGTCCGTACCTGCTGTGAAGTTGGCGCTTTAAGGACTTTTGGTTTTCCATTTATTCTGGTGAAAATACGGCTGTTTTTCACGTAAACGGACTCCCTCTCTACTTTGCTGGCTGACAAGGATTGCAGTCGTCATCGCAGAAGCGATCATTTGGTTACTCGGAAGGAGTTTTCTTTGAAGTCAGCCCCCCGCAGTTGACAATCGAGTACAAGGTGGTGACCGGCGTTTCCCTAATGAGCGCGGCGGATCGGAGGAGTCGGAGGACGCCAACGAACCAGCTGGTGTGATTAGTGGTAAGCGAGGTTTCATCAGTCTCGCAGACTAGTAGCGGGTGAGAGGTGAGGGCATTGTTAAAGACTGTGCTTATCTAAATACATTGTTGCAACTTATATTCGGTGGTTTAAACATCATGACAACGTCGGCGGATGCGCTACGAGACCGGGAGGCCGTAGCAGATGCTTTGTTTTTAAATATACCGGAATTCAACGACGGGAAATTTAATGAGAAATCTATCACCAATACTGCTCATAATGATGTGAAGAACTTGCTAAAAAGATTAGAAAAGCTTTTAAAAACAGAAATGACAAAGTGGTGGGAGAAAAAATCTTTAGATAAATACAGGGAAGCCGGCAGGATACCGCGAGGATTGCGAGTGATGATAGCTCCGTCCTTTGAGAATCCAAACCCTCTCATGCTGCAAGAATGGGCAGCGAATAACCTGGCAGCTAGTATGAATATGGTCTGTATTTTAATCAAGTACGCCGAGATCGACAGAGTCAAAATATTGAAGGAAATAGATGACCTAAATCAATTACTTGAGCAACACGAACAAAAGGAGCAAATTAAAAAAGGTGGGGAGGAAATTGACAAGCGGTTAGCCAAGCATGAGGAAACCATCAAGGCACGAAAGATTTATAAATTTGCTCGTGATAAACGAGATTATGAACTAGGAAGAATTTTTACGTTTTCAAAGAAATTTGACTCTGTGAAACGCCAAACACTTATATCACAAGTTTCAACAAATGGAGCTCCTATCCAGCAAAGTAATGAACCTTCAGATTCTGATGTCAGTTCAGCAGCTACTAGTTCTGACTCTGAAGATGGGAGAAGAATAAATGAACAAAATCAAACAGTAACTAATTTCTCACCATCTGAAGAACTCGGTTTTTTAGTCGAAGACCGTCGACAAACATTACGATTGCGAAATCCTGCGAAGAAAAGCGGAGAAGACGGAATAAACGCAGGCAACAAAGGAGAAAAATCAGGAAGCGGCAACAGAGGGAGAGGCTGGAGAGCGAAGAAATGGCCTCAACAACAGTGAAATTAACTAGCACTGACAATACAGTGATTAACTTATCTGATGTTGAATTATCAGTAGCAGAATTACAACTGTTATCGCTAGGACTTTCTTTTTGTCCCACCAATGGCTTCAAATATGTCCAAACCAGGATTGACATTTTCAAATTTATCAGGAAATTGAAACTAAGGAAACATTTTAAACTCAACAAAGCTTCAGAAAAAGCTGTGTCCATTTCGAAACAGGGAACTTGTGCAAGCAACCTTATGGTATCTGATATTGATACGCTTAGATCTTTACATTCTTTGGCGCTCGATAAGGAAGATGCCATCACCTCGACACAGGAAGATTTAAGTGAGATGGGTATATGTAGCAATATCCATCCAATGAGTCCTTTTCGCGCTCCGTCAACCTTTATTCCCATGATGCCGAAGGACGCAATAGACATATTTAATGATGTGGTCACAGATGATTTAAAAATCTTGAACCGGAAAATTCTCAACAAACAGCGTCAAAGAAAATATTCGGAAATGCAATATACCACTCTTATGCGAAAATTACAAGATAACAATGAGATCATTATAAATAAGGCGAATAAAGGTGGCAATACAGTGATATGGCCCAGAGTTCAATACATGGCGGAGGCACAACGACATCTAAATGATGGAGCATGTTACAGAAAAGCGACCTACAATGATCTGCGACTCATCAAAGACACTGTCTTCAAAGAACTTGCTCAATGGAAGCGAGATGGTTTGCTTAGCAAAAGTGAGTTTAGTTTCCTTAAAAATGAGCATCCGATCACTCCTGTACTTTATTTGATCCCAAAGGTACACAAACAAGTAACTCCAACTCCGGGTAGGCCCATCATATCAGCCCAAAGAAGTCTATTGGAAGCAATGTCCAAGTATGTTGACTTCTTTTTACATGGATTTGTTGAGGACCTTCCGTCATACATCAAGGACACGGGTCATTTTTTAACAAAAGTTAAAACAAGTACCTGGGATGATAACTGTTTTTTTAATTGTAATGGACATATGTTCATTATATACGAGCATTCAACATTCTGATGGACTTGAAGCAGTGAAGTATTACTTGAGCAAACGTAATATTGATATGTATCAACATAATAACATGCTCCTGAAAATGATTGATTTATGCCTTAACAACAATTATTTCCTTTTTAATAAGGAGGTTCATCAGCAGCTGCGGGGTGTTGCCATGGGGGCATGCTTCTCTCCCAGCTATGCATGCTTGCACGTTGGTTGGTGGGAGGAGCATGTCCTGAGGGGCACCCATAAAGCGCTGTATGATACCCATGTCCTACATTGGTGGCGCTTTATTGACGATGTGTGTGTTGTTTGGAAGGGTTCGGCTGAATCCGCCCAAGGTTTTGTGAACAGTATTAACAATAACAATCTTAATCTAGAATTTACTGCACACATAAGCAATGAGGTAGCCCAGTTCCTGGATGTCGAACTGTATATCAAAAATGGGGCTGTACATACAAAACTTTATAGAAAAAGTACAGCGGGGAACTCGGTTCTCCATGCTACCAGCTCGCACCATAGACATTTAATCAGGAGTATCCCTTATGGCGAGTTCCTCCGTATTAAAAGGATTTGTAGTTCTGAGGCTGATTTAAAAATGTGCCAGAATGAATCATTTCAGAGATTTCAAGCCCGAGGCTATAAGCCGATCGATCTCAAAAGAGCAATGTCAAAAGCTAACAACTATGAGAACACGATATGCACACTTAATTTAGACAACACATGTACAGAGATTCTGCCAGCTATTCCAGCAGTTCCCCCTGTGGTATCAGAATCAATACGGTTGATAACCACTTACAGTAGTCATCATAAGCAGATAAGAGGGATTATATACAAAAACTGGCCCATTATTAAAACAGATTTAACATTATCTCAAATAGTGCCAGAAGTCCCTTCGATTACTTTCAGAAGAGCACCATCAATGAGAGATGCACTGGTGAAATCAAGTCCAGAAGTAAATACTACTGTTAACTGGTTGTCTAATAGAACAGGGTTTCACAAGTGCTTTACATGTAGGGCTTGTAAATTTGGCATCAATACCATCGACTATACCAGCGCTTTTGATTCCAAACCTACAAAAATTAAAGGGTTATTTACTTGCCGTACAGAGTATGCAGTCTATATACTTCAATGTTCATGCCATCTTAGTTATGTAGGCAGCACAAAGCTGCAAGTGTACAACCGCATCTTGCAACATCTACGGGCAATAGTGAATTCTGACCCCAGCTACCCTGTTGCCCGTCATTTTAAACTTGTGCACAACAACAACCTTAATGATTTAAAATATTATGTTATTGATGCCGTGCCCAAATCACCTAGGGGAGGTAACCGTGAAAAGAAACTCCGCCAGCTTGAATACATTTTGATCCTCGACACGAAGATGCCAAATGGGCTTAACACGGGAGAGGATCTGCACAATTTATTATAAATTGAAATTATCTGGACAGTGTATTACTTGGTAATCCATGAACTATTTCTTAGTCTCTATTTGGAGTTTTTACTTTTGGATGTATAGTTTTAAGCCTGATTTTTTGGCCCGGTAATGAGACCCGTGCAGCTTAGTGTGCTTGGTTTTACCTGGTTTTATCAAGTTCCATGGATTTTAACTGGGTTTTACTTGGTTTTACTGGGTTTTACGTAGTCTTATGAGGGTTTGGATCTGGTTTTTAACTATCTTTGTAATCACTGGTTTACGTGTTCCCAATATAGTTGTTATTAGCTGGGTGATACTCATCTGGTATTTGGATGGTATTCGGATGACAATTTAGAATTTGAAGGATTTGTATTATCAACCTGTATTTAATGATTTCTCCCTTTTCATTATTGACTACTGTATATTTCAATATTATAGGTTGTTATGATGGTGGGATATATTAGAGTCTCTTGTATTCCCATCTCCTATTCCTAGGTCTGCTTATTAAAAGTGCACTTGCACTTTATATTTATTTATTTATTTAATTTTATCCAGAATAGGATAGGTTGTAATCGACATACTATAATATCTAATATAAATGTTTTCCTTTTTGAATCCATATTGTATATGCACTTGCACTTTAGATGTAATCATTAGTGAGCATCTCGGCCTCCATGAATTTTAAGCAGGTTGTCGACTATGATTCTAATAGTCGGCACCACAGTATTATCATGAAGCACTAGCACTTTTTTGATTCAACATCCTCTCCTCGGTTCATGTGTTTAGCATATGTCTACACGTATTTTTGATATATTGGGAATTTTTTCCTTGTCCATTCTGTGCAGTTTTAGTGTATTATACCTGATTTACTGTTTATTTATTTGTACAGGTTTGATATATTTGATATATTTATTATGAAGGGTTACATCTTTTACTGTGTTGACTATATGGGGTTTGATATGCCTAAACAAAATGCAACGCATAGTATGTTTTCCATGTTTACTAGAGGGGAGGAGTTGGATCTGCACTGTGTCACTTTAAAAATGTTCAATGAGGTTCAGCGCGTCATGTGATCAAGCTTGTGGAAACGCAGGCGAAACACGTAATGCTGGGCACTTGCCACAATTATCTCTGATGCACTGATATCACCGAATAAAAGCAAATTTTTCTAAGGATTTGGCCCGTGTGGTCCGTGCCTGCTGTGCTGCTGTGAAGTTGGCGCTTTAAGGACTTTTGGTTTTCCATATATATATATATATATTATCTACTGGCGGTCGCCAGTAGATAGTTATAGTTAGGACCTATTTTCCATAGGAAATCCGCAACATTCTATTTGAAATAACTTTGGCGCCGGTTGACGAATCTTCGCGAAATTTTCAAACTTTGTGGCCCGCTCCGATCTTGAAAGTGTTGGGGTGATTCGTCAAGCGGGGGCCGAGAAAAAAGGGGGGGGTCCCAAAACGTGTTTCCCCCATGCAATTTTCCATAGGAACCTTTCACGCAGCTACAGCCCGAACGGCTGAACGGAATTACACCAAATTTGGCAAAAAGGTAGCTCCTTGGTTCAGAGTCATGCCTTTTGCTTAAATGGTGTAAATCCGTTCAGTAGTTCCTGAGAAAATCAAAAGTAAAGACACATATATATCTATGGCCGAGTAGGGTCCGCGTACCCTCCCGATCACGAGCTGCATGCTAATTGGTTGTCAAGTGGCTGTCAACACTCCAAATCAGGAAGTGTTGGCAGCCATTTTATGCCTCGGTAGAACCGAGGCACAGAAACAAGTGCGCAAAACGCACAAAGTGGGCAGGGTAGAAACACCCTGACTCCTAGGTCTGCTCAGGGGTCCCACAAGGACCCCCTGGGCAGAAAAAGCATTTAAAAAAAAAATCAGCGGGATGCGCTTAGGGTGCGTGGATCCCGCCGAGAAAAAAAGAAACAAGTGCGCAAACGCACAAAGGGGGCAGGGGTAGAAACACCCTGACTCTCTAGGTCTGCTCAGGGGGTCCCACAAGGACCCACTGGGCAGAAAAAGCATTTAAAGTGGGAAATCGGCGGGATGCGCTATGGTGCGCGGATCCCGCCGAGAAATAAAAAGCGAAGCGCGGTCTCCCACGCTCGCTAGCTACTGCCCCGGGTGGGCCGGGGGCATGCGGGGTTTGTAAATTTATGTATGGGGGTTTCTAAGCCCCGGGGACCGCCACCCCCCGGGCTTTAAATAAATGGTGCGGGAGGGCTCGGCCCTCCCGCAGCCCCGGGGACCGCCACCCCCGGGGCTTCTTTTTTTATAATGAAATTACCTGTGTGGGGGGCTCGAGCCCTCACATGCCCCGGGGCTGCCACCTCCCCGGGCCTCTAACAATTTGAATGTGGGGGTCCGTTCGGATCCCCCGAGCCCCGGGACCACCACCTCCCCGGGCTGTGCACACGAAGGGAGGGGGGCCGCGCGGCCCCCTCCTGGAGCCAGTGATGGCCCTGGGGACCACCACCCCCAGGGCCGGCTCCTGCAGTGTCCCGGGGTGCTCACCCCCGGGACACTGTAGTTTGCTATGGCAGGGCTGGAGCCTCGCGGCTCCCGTCCTGCCATAGCAGAACTGCTTTGTTTTTGGAAGAGAGAGCAGGAAACCTGCTCTCTCTCCAAAACCAAAGACGACATTTTCCACACGGGGAGCTGCATCTTAGCAGCTCTCCATGTGGAAAAGCAATGCCGGCTCCCGAGGGACGCGGGGAGCTGGCGGGACCGTCGGGGGATTGGGGACCCCCCACAGTCCCCAACGGAGAGGGCCAGCCCCGGGGGATGGGGTCCCCGGGGCTACAAGTGGCCCGGGAGGGGGGCCATACGGCCCCCCTCCCCAAAATTAAATTAAAAAAAAAAACAAAGGCCGGCCCTGGGGGATGGGGTCCCCGGGGCCAATAAATTAGAAAAAGAAGGGGAACCACACAGCCCCCCTTCTTAAAAAAAAAAAAAAGACCGGCATCGCGCCGGAGGCCACGCCCCTCCTTGTAGCACTTCTGCAAACGCGCCCTGGCGCGTTTGCAGATGGGGAACGAATTCCCTTGAACACTGGGGGTCCTCGGGTTAACTAGCCCACCAGGAACCTCCAGTATGCGCTAGGGGCTGCGGTGCAGAGAGTGTACAGAGGCCACGCCCTTTTTACACCTCTCTGCAACGCAGCTCTGTGGTGCTTTTGGAGGTACATGGTGGGCTAGCTGGACTCCAGGGACCCTCAGGATTCAAGGGGACTTAATCCTCTACTTAAAACGCACCACGGGGCGCGTTTGCACAGTGGTGAAGGGAGGGGGCAGGGCTTCAGGTGACATGTGTGTAAACAGGTCCCGTGGCGCGTTTTAAGATGGGGAATTAAATCCCCTTCAATCTTGAGGGTCCCTGGGGTCCAACTAGCCCACCAGGTACCTCCAGAAAACGCCACAGAGCTGCGTTGCAGAGAGGTGTAAAGGGGCATGGCCTCCTGAACACCTCTCTGTAACGCAGCCTCCCTGGCGCATACTGGAGGTACAGGGTGGGCTATTTGGACCCCAGGGACCCTCATGATTCAAGAGGACTTAATCCCCCAACTTAAAACGCGCCACGGGAAGCGCTTGCACAGTGGTGAAGGGAGGGGGTGTGGCTTGAGGCGACATGTGTGCAAACAGGCCCCGTGGCATCTTTTGGTTGGGGATTAAGTCCCCTTCACCTAAGGGTCCCTGGAGTCCAACTAGCCCACCAGGTACCTTCAGTAAGCACAACAGAGTTGCGTTGCAGAGAAGTGAAAAAAGGTGCGTGGCCTCGGAACGCCTCTCTGCAACTCAGCTCTGTGGTCCTAACTGTAGGTACCTGGGGGGCTAGTTGGGCCCCAGGGACACTCAGTATTCAAGGGGACTTAATCCCGCAACTTAAAACGTGCCATGGGGCGCGTTTGCACACATGTCACCTCAGGACCCCCCTCTCTTCACCACTGTGCGCGTTTTAAGAGGTAGTTTTAATCTCCCTGCCCTATTATATACTAGGGACTTACAGAGGAGGTCATGCTAATCACAGGGGTACCCCAACACATAGTGTTCCCTAGTGTATGTAGGTGTTTTCACTGTATTCTAAGTGTCTTTTAGCATAGCACTGGCTCTGGTTACTCAGAGTCAGTTACCACCAGTACACGCTCGGAAAAGTTGTGGGCACAGGATGATTTTGGAACAAGGCCTCTTTCTGCTCCTCTGTTGGTTCTTTCTGCACATCTTTTGCTTCTTCCTGCACTTTTCTTCGTCTTTGTGGACTTCTGTTGCTTCTTTCTGCATTTCTTTGCTTCTTTCTGTGCGTTTTTTCTTCTTTCTTCACATGTCCTACCTCTGTAGGCATAGTTACAAAGTAGCATTTAAAAACCTTTAAAATTCACTGAAAAACCATAGGTTTCTGGCACGTTATAGTTAGAAATTAGCATTTAAAAAACCTTTGAAATTCACTGAAAAACCATAGGTTTTAGGGACAGTTATAGTTAGTTGGACATTGCACTCGTACAAAACCCGTGAAATTCCCCCGCTATAGTTAGTTCAGCTAACTATAACTCGCGCCCCGCAATGCACTGCTGATGACGTCACATATTACATCACTCATGACATGGTCAGTGACATCACTGATGACATCACTGATGACATCTCAAATGACATCACTGATGACATCACTGATGACATCATCCATGTGATAATTTGATGCATCTTCTCACACCCTGATATAACCTTTGATACACCCACTCTAAACTACAGACTGCCATTCTCAAAACCATACACACTCCAACACCAATAACTACATACCCACTCACTGATTCTTAGGTCTACACCCACATCCACTGTCTCACCAGTACAGTCACTCATACTTATGGTCACTCAGTACAGGACTATCATATGCACTCATACACCTACATACACACTCACACACCGCCACTCATCCATAGAGGTACTCACACACCTAGTCAGTCATGCAAATAATTAATCACACTGCCATTTACTCACCTATACAGTGATACACACACCAGCTCACTTACTCATACAAATACTAGCACATTCTTACGCTCTTATACAATCACTGATACAAGCACACACGCATCCATACAGCCACTCTCACAATCACACACTCTCACTTATAGCCTTTTAAATACTCTAACACACATATATACTGCCTTTACATATGTCGTTACTCACACATGTACCACTGAGATATACATTCACTCACTAACACACCGATACACACACTCACCCACCCAAGCAGTCCATCACAGATGCACTCTTCAAATCATGCACCCAGTGAATCACCCACTCACACATCTATGTACAGAGTCACACACACCCCACCCACACAAACACTCAGGCACCCATACAGATACTCAGACAACCAATCAATAACCCATATAGACACTCATGTAGCTATTCACACACCAACAGACAAATGGATACAGACATTCACACAGTTTAGTCAGTAACCCATGCATTCAGTAAGATACGTTTAATCACTCACTTGGAGAGTCAGTCACGCACCTACTCAATCATCCATTGAGACACTTATACACCCAGTCATTCTTCAATACGCCTTTGCCTATATATATTAAACATATTTAAACTTTACACAAACACAGTCACTGCATGATGTCATCAGTGATGTCATCAGTGATGTCATTGACCATGTCATGAGTGATGTAATATGTGATGTCATTAGCAGTGCATTATAAGGCGAGTTATAGTTAGCTGAACTAACTATAACGGGGGAATTTCACGGGTTTTGTACGAGTGCAATGTCCAACTAACTATAACTGTCCCTAAAACCTATGGTTTTTTCAGTGAATATATATATATATATATATATATATATATAGATGCATGGATGGATGGATAGATAGATATAGATATATTTACAGATCTCACACTCTGACCTCCCAATCGATGGCCGGATTTTGGGATACACACAGTAGAAGATTTGTAAGCACGAAACCAGATCCTGAGGCAACAGCCATGAATGTTTCCTCCAGGTCTCGTCTCTGGAAAGATCTTATACTTTTCCCTATTTGTCATTATTCTCAGGTGCCTATTACAGGGAGCCCCAAATACTTCTAGAATTGTCAGTGGATCGCCCACTTCTTCTCATTTTACTCCCAAAGCCACTAAGGACCCTCAGGGGCCTCCTCCCCAATTTACCTTTAACAGGCACTTTAGAACTACTGGCATTGGAGGATTTCTGTCTATTACATCAAACAGCTGTGGGTGCCATGCGCCACTTAAAATGATAAATCCTCTTGGGAAACCTAGAGCCTCATTTACAATGAATTGGCGTAGGGCAGAACCGCAAGTTTTTTGCTGCGCTGCCCTATGCCAATTCGCAAGGGCAGGAATTCGCTGGATTACAAGAAACGTTGCATTCCTGTCCTTTCAGCCAGCGCCAGGCACACAGTTTGTTGCCTAGCGCCAACGCAGGTACCCTTGCACCAGAGTGATAGGGTGTCTGCGTTGTTGGCACAATTGTATGGCACAATAGAATAGAAAGAGTTAAAAACGAGGAGAAATAAAGATATGTTTCCTCGTTACGCCTCCACTGGGTGGTGTGCAGTTTTGACTCATTGGCAGGTTTACAGATCCTTGTAAATCTGGGAATATGTTAAAACCCATGGGTGTTGCGAGGTAAACGTACCGCAGCGCCTATGGAACGCCCCCCCACCCGACGCAGTGTAAGGCAATGCAGTGACTTGCGCTGCATTGCCTTACACCATATCTAAGAGGCCATGAAAAGCCATGCAAAGTAGCTTTGCGTGGCCTCGTAGATATGGGTCTGCACGCTGCACCGCCGGAGCATCATAAAAAGAGATGCACCAGTGGCGCAAGGGGCTTGTAAATAAGCCCCTTCAACCAATCGGTATTTATAAAGTGCAGCTTATCACCCCAGCGGTATCCAGGCGCTGAGGAGTGGTGTGCCTTAGTTAAAGAGCCAAGGCTCGAGTCCCTTCATGAAGTTAGTGAGTGAAGGGGTGAAGTTCGTGTTTGTGTATTGATTGGAATATCAATGGCAATTCACTCAGGTGTTTAACTTTGTGAACTGTTTACGGTTATGGGAAGGCCATGTAGTATGGTTAATAGTTATTTTTCATTATGTTCTTTGGGACATTACAGCGTTTTCCGGAGACCAATTTTGGCTCCTCCACTGATGTGTCCCCTTATTCAAGGTGTTAGATTTACCTGATTCCCAGAGATTGTATGTCAGAATATTGTACGCAGTAATATCGTCTGATATACGTATAGTCCTAAATTTTGTTCACAAAAAATATTGCCCAACTGGGTGTAGAGTTTCTATTATTAACTCCAATGGGGTGATAGTTTGCAGACACTATTCAGGACATTATATTTATGTAAGACAATATTTTGGTAACACACCAACTTGAGGGGTTGACCCTATCATCTGTGCAAGCTTAGATACTGCATGACACCTGAACTTGCAGAATGTCCTGTAGAAGCCTACAGTCCCAAACCAAGCTAAGATGCTGTCCTTAAGTACCCATCAAGGCAATGTTACTGGCAAATATTTAGCACCATTATTGTGAATCTGCAGTTGTAGGACATGTCCATAATCTGCATATGCAAATTGAGTGATCAGATTGCCTAGTCTTAAACACACCACTTTACTGTATTCAGTCTTGTTTTATTCAGTTATGCCTGCATAAATACATAAGCACATACATTTTGCAATCTTGGATCTGATACAATTTGCACATTCAAAAAAATATACTGGTACAATCCTACTAGAGAGCAAAATATCCCTTGAAAACTCGGGTCTATTTGTAGAAGGGTGAATAAATTCTAGGGGCTATAACATAATCTGGTGCATATAGCATAACTGATTTTGTTTAATCTGTCTTCATGTGTTCTCACTATCAAAAATGGATCTTGCTCCAAAAGGTTTTTATGCTCACATAGATAATTTACTGATGAATAAAGTGCACCTTGTTCAAGAAGCAGCGGCGGCTCCTCCACTAAGGCGGAGGAGTGTCACCCCACAGGAAAGATCAGGGGGAGGAGCGGGGGGCACTCTCTTGAGTGCGCATGATGGTTTGGCCAGCCGTCTTGGGCACTTAGCATGTTCCCCACCGGCTGTATTGCGTGGCCTGGGTGGAGAACGTGCATAGTCTCCCACTCCCTGTCTGAGCGCCGAACCACGGTGCTCAGACCAATCATGACACTGCTGTCATGCTGGTGACAGCGAGCTTTGTCGACACAAGAGGATGGAGGAGAGGTGGCCGCCTGGAAGGTAAGTGAAATTTTCTTTATTTTTTTTTTCCCTTTTATTTTTTTTAATTCACTCCCCCCGCCTCACTACTACTATCCGGTAGCAGCCGCTACTGTCAAGAAGGGAACTAGGTCATATGTATTCCTCATCAAAGCTCTTAACTTATTCTAGTATTCCTTGATTATGTTTTTTTATAAATCACTGCAAACAACCTTCTGGTTGTCTCCAAGCATTTTGGGGTGTGGGTACTGTCAGACCTGTCAGGCAGCCTTAGGGTGGTCTTCTTCTAAACCTTTTGCCTTTTTCTATCCGTTTTAGCTGAAATTCATTTTTGCTGTCCTTAGGAGTCTGTGCACTTTACCACAGCTAACCAGTGCTAAAATGCTTGTGCTCACTCTCATAAACATAGTAAAATTGGCCTCCACCTAATTGGCATATTTAATTTCCTTATAAGTCCCTTGTAGAATGGTGTACCATATACCCAGGGCCTGTAAGTAAATGCTACTACTGTGCCTGCAGTACTTATTGTGCTACCCACTTAAAAACAAGTCCCAGGCCTGCCATTGCATGAATGCAGTTTTAAACTGCCAATTCGACATGGCAATATAACCCCCTTGCCAAGTCTTACACTCCCTTTTATTGCATATTACTCACCCCTAGGGTAGGCCCTAGGTAGCCCATATGGAAAGGTGCATTATAATTAAAACTTTGGACATTTACTTTTATGTTTTACATGCAGTAGACATTTTACTTTTATGTTTTACTTGACTTGGTAGTGAAAAACTCCTAAATTTGTTTTTCACTACTGGGATAACATTGGGTTGGTGTAATAAATTTCATTGGGTACCAGTAAGCATTTCATGTTTGGTATCTATGAAATTGTAATTAAATTCCTCTTTAATTGTAAAGTCGTATTTTACATTGCAATTTTGAAAATGCCACTTTTAGAAATTTGCCATTTTCCTGCCCTTTCCTATTCACTGCGGGCTACCTATCCTAGGCCTCATGACTGGATATAGTTGGCAGTTGGACTTTGTTAATTCTTCCCAGACAGTCGCATAATAGAGGGATTAGGTGTGCCTAAATGGGCCATCTGCTGGCAGCATGGGGGGCAGAGCTGGGCACAGCCCCTCTTGCAACTGACTTGGCTGTGCTCTGCCTTCACACAAAGGACTTGTCACCTCTGCATTGTTCCTGCAGCCAACTTGGAGCCAAGGCAGGGAAGTCAGGAAATTCCAAGGACTTCAAAGGAACCCTTCTAGAAACTTCTCCTACTTCAAAGAATACACCAGGTATAAAAATTGGACCCTCAGACCCACTCTTCAATTCACTTTCTGGACCTGCTGAAAGACTCTCAGAAGACTGACTGCTGCTGTGGCCTGCTGTGTAATTCACAAGTTTCATTTGCTGCCTTGAGCCTGCCTTGAACCCTCAGAGGCCTGCCCTGCTGCTTGAGCCCTGCTTTATCACTTGAACCCAGGACTACCAGAGTTACTCCAAGGGCCAGTTTGCTGGACTCCTGCTCAGAGCCACAGGGACATAAAATGCACCCACCATCTTGAACTCGTATCTGGACCCAGCCTGAGTGAGTCCTCAACTCTCCAGGTGGCGCTTCCAGTCCTGGACCCTTGGTTGTGGTGCTTAATGTGCCCAGATATTCAAATTCCAAGACTTGGGACATGGAACATTTTTAGCTAAAAATTGCTTTGTGATCCGAGAGAAGAAGGGGACCAACCTGCTCGTCGATCCTCTCGAGATGTGTCGCCGGTTGGCCTGACTTTGCGATAGCTCCCGTTATGTTCAGCAAAGATTCGTGTCTAACAAAATAGCACCTGGTGATGTAAAACCAGAAGCTCCATCAGGTAATTTGCGGCTGCTGTGGGCTGAATATGTCCCGAAAGATGACAAAGCCTTAAAGAGCAGAGTCCTGAAAGTTACGAATGAAAAATGCCTGCAGTATTAGGTGTCTGACCAGCCACTTTGATGATGATGATGATGATGATATAGCAATTCCCTCATACCCTCCATACCAGCTAGAGCCAGGAAGATCCACAGCTTCAAGAAACATTCAGTAGACATGACCGGGAGCAGGGAATGCCCTACCCCTCCTGAGGCAACCAGATGACCCTGAACCTTGCAAATGATCCCTGTAGAAGAGGTACCCTGGAAAAGGGCTCACCCTCAACTAGATTGGGGAGATAATGGACACAGAATAAAACCCCATGTCACCACAGGTGGAACTGCCAGGCACCAAGTGGAGTCCTGTCCACAGCAGTAGAAGGGCTTCAAGTCAGAAATAGATAGTCCAAGACATCAACAATCCGACGAAAAATTAATCGGTTATGCCCGGACGAATAGGAGGCACTGGCCACCACAAGACAAAGGTCCTAGTGTGGCACAACCCCAACAGATAGAGCATGAGCTTGGCAGGAGCATAGATCAAAATAAAGTTACCCATGAGACCCAATTGGAGGCTGTTTAGTGGACCAACAGAAAAAAAAAAAAAACACGAAGTAAAAAGGTGCCAACCGCAGATGCAATAGTCCACAGAATTTTCATTCTCAGTTGCCCAGAGGCAGACATCACCAACCTGAACGAAGTGAGTCACCAAAGCCTGCATTCTCAGTTGCATAAGAAGCCAACATTCTCAGGGCAGGCAGGCTAGCCACAAAAGATAGATCTAGCAAATGCAAACCCTACCTGGAGCAATCCATTAACAGGACACAGTAGCAATGAATCAACATAGTCCGTACATCTAAACTACAATAGTGCAAGAAGCCCAGGTAAGAAAATAAACAGTCCCAAGAGAGTGGGGAATGCATAATTCAAGAGAGTAAAGAGGGGAAAATGGTGTGAACCTTAACAGAGCTCCTACACGAGGACCCACATTAGGAAGAGCCTGCAATAAAGGAACAAGCCACCACATAGACCAAGCCACAAACCATGGGCTATATGAGCACAGATAACCAGATCCACCCTCGCAGAGTGAGGGATGCTAACAGAAACCATGCCAGGAGCAATTGCCACTCCAGTGCCACCTCAAAGAATGGATTGAAAACACCAATACAGATCTGATAATATGAGCCAAAAAGGTAAACACACCAAACTGAGAGGGGACCAGCCCAAGAAGCATGGACCCCCACCAACCTGCAAAGGGCCACCATGACATACAAGTCAAAGCAGCAACCCAGTCAACTGGAGTGAGTCAAAACACAATCCAGCCAAAAAATAGGGTACCCAGCACCGAAGGTCACTGAAAGCCACCTAAAAGAAGGACGAAAGGTTGGGACATCTAGGTGGACTAGGGCCACTGCAGAAACCACCATGGTGAGAACGACCAGAGAAAGCAGGACCCATACCCGGCAGCCCAGGTGAAGCTCGGTAGCAGAACCTGCTATAGCAGAGGAAGAACTCCCAAACATCAGATTCCATCTTTTAGACATGGTGAAACACCTTAATAGCAAACACACCTTTAGCCTGGAGAAAGAAAGCTCAGAAGAGACCCTCCACAAAGAAGAAAATTTAGCACAGAGCAGCCGTCAAGTGAACCCACGCTAACACACCCCCACTGCCCCAACTACAGCAAGGACATAAAAAGAAATAAGTGAAAAATGCAAGCCAAAAGTAACTCACCTAAAGAAAGGACGCAAGAGCACCAGACTGAGCAAAGGAGGAACACAGAAATGGCCACATCAGGCTGGGTGCCCAAATTGCCACAGGCTATGTAGGGGGCCTGAAGAGGAATTGTAGACAGGCCCAGTCAGAGAGCAAACAACAGGTAGCACAACCTGCAACACCGAAGTTTGGGAGAGCAATATTGTGAACCAGTAGATCGAACAGACCAGGCACCAATCAACACAACAGCTGACCCCTGCAACAGCCAGAGAATCATTAAGCATGCATCATTGCCTAGAACGTCCATGCCAACAACCCCAGGCTCTGTAAGCGCACAAGGCACTAGAAGGCAGAGGGGAAATGGATGTGCAATTTGGGAAGGTCTACCTCAGGCTCCAATGTCCCTCTAATAGCCAAAGAAATGATAAAGGTAAATTTTGCAGTGTCTTGTGTTACACCCATACTAGGTGTCCCCTCAACCCAGGAGAAAATGAACAAGAAACTATAGTGGAGATGCCAACACTTACAGTAAAATTGTGTGTACGAATTAATATCATCATAGATAATATCAACACGTACACAAATTATTCACAAGACCAAAAATGTTTGATTTTTGTCTAATTGTTTTATGTTGGTAAAGTTTCTCATTATTAATCCAACAAGCCACAGGTTTTTACACAATACATTCATTAGTGTATTCTCTAATTATAGTGGTTTGAATATCTCATATTAAGACCTTCCATTGTGCTTCATGTGAGATAAACTGAGAGCTCAACCAGCACGTGCTGCGCCCCCTGAGGGCTCTCAGGCCTGGGGCGTTTTCCAGGTTGGAATTTAATAATTTTATAGTACTCTGTTAGTGCAATATTTAACTTTTATAGATTAATCTTTGTAGATGATGACACAGGTGACACAGCAAACGTGAAGTATACAAGAGAAATGTTCAGTGGCAGGCGCCTAGGTGAAGAAATATTTGACTTATTGAAAAAAGAGAGAGGTAAGTGATTGGAAGGAAAATTCTAATGGAGGGAACACATAATGTGCCATGATATTGTATAGTGCAACCATTTGCTTAAGTGGTGTCGGGTCATTTCCCATAAAAAGGCGTAACATAATTATGAAATTATGGTCAAAAGAGAAAAACAGCTGAAAGAAATCTACTCACAGATGGCGAGCAACAACAGTGAGAAGGTCCGTCTCACCTTCAGTAGAGCAGATCCTCTCATTCATCTACATGCTCAAAGTTCCGTAATCACGTTAAAAACTTGCCAGCTGTCAGCTGCACTCTGTTCACCAGACAAGAAGTTTTGAAGTGCAGCAAAAAAGTGAAGTGACATTATGAAACAAACATACTGAATTGTGTACTTAATTGTAAATCACAAACCCACGTCAAGGGGGCAGGTCAGGCATTTACCGGCAGGAGCGGTTCAACGTAGTTTCATTTTTGGGGTGGGGGAGGGTGAGGGAAAGCAAAACTGAAAGCCCCTAAGCTGCAGAACCCAGTTCAGGAATGCATTTTAAGCAACATCTATAGTTTTTATGAGGCATTCTATGTCAGGCTGGTGAAAGGGAGGGTTTTATGTTTTTCAACCTCTTGCTGCCCTTCTGTATCTGTAAAATAATCCCCTACATGAGGCCTTTGGGCATCAGAGGCTCTGGGCTTGGAGAAAAATCATCCAGTTGCCCCTCCCCCCCACCTCCTTGTAAAGACATTTCTTCAGACACCCCCAGCTTTTCATTTAGAACCACAAGTCTACCTTCATTGAGTTTCAAAGACCACAACTGGCTCGATAGCATTCAGAAACAGCCATTCCACCATCAGAGGCCCTTAGTTGTCTGTCAGAAACACCCAATCCATGCTTCAGTATCCGATGGCACATAGGCTAATAGATTATAGCCATGTACTGTGACACTCCCAAAAGGCCTTTGGAAATCCCTCAACCATGCCTTAGAGACCCTTTACCAGCCTTCAGACACCCCTAACCAACTTCAAACACCTGTAGCCCACCCTCAGACATTCTAGATTAGAGACTTAACATTCGACCAGCATTCAGAACCCCCTATTTGGTAATTATATACATCACCAACCCTCAATTCATGTTGAAGGAACTCAGTTAATCAGCCACCACCAGATATCCCTCAGAAACTCTGAACATAATTTCAGGTAATACCAGCTTGCTGGAATAGACATATTGGAGTAGAGGGAAAGCTATGTTCAAGAGCTCTATAAACATTTTCATGTACCAATGGCTTAACTGTTAAATAAACAAGACTGAAAAGGCACAATTGCAGACCTTTGGGGAAATTATCACCAATAATTTCTCCAAACAGTGGCGCCTTTTAAGTGGGGATACATCAAAGACGGGCTTTGACATGGACAGAGATCCCCCTTCTTGCCCTGGCTCCAGACTCACTACAGGGGGTTAAGCAGTCCTTTGTGTGTGGACAGGGCACAGCCTATTCAAGTGTAAGTGTGAGGCTGTGCCCGGCTCCTCCCTCCCATATTGCCTAGGATGACCCATCAGGATCTGGATGGCCCTTCAGTCACATCTAAGGTCCCTTTGTGTGTGGCTGTCTAGAGGGAATGAACAAGGCCCAGCTGTCACCCTCCCCAGACGTGTATTGGAGACAGGCTGCAGGCACACAGGACTAGAGCAGAAAAATGCCAGACGTGGGTCCCTTGCTCACTTTGCCACTGGATTCAAGCTAGCCTGGCTGATGAGGGGTGTTACCCCGAAACCGGTCCCAGGATGCTTGTTTCCGGTTCAGGGAAGACCTGGCTTGGCAGTTCGGGCTGGACTGTTCCCATGAGACAAAGAACAAAGAATACAGACAATTGCTGCTAAGTTGGCTTTAAAGAGGACCCGAGGCGATTCTGCATCTGCGGCTCTTAGTGATCTTCACTGGCTCCCTCTAGTTCAGAGAATCCAGTTTAAATCACTATGTATTGTTTTTAAGGCCCTTTATGGACTTGGACCCCTGCCATTGCAGAAAAAGTTTGCCTGGCATGCCCCATCACGAAATCTTCGTTCTTCCACTGCCCACTTGGTCTGTACCGCCAGAATAAGAACCTCTAAGTTTGGGGGGGGAGCCTTCAGCTGGGCGGCTGCCGGTCTGTGGAACAATCTTCCGCCTGATATCAGACAAATAGGCGAATACCTACAGTTTAGGAAAAAACTTAAAACTTATCTCTTCCCTAGGAGGTAGTGCAGGCTGTACATCCGGTGGGTAAATATGTGCTTGTAGAGGAACTGCTGTCAGTCAGCGCCAGGATACCCGTGGGGTGATAGTGCGCTTTAGAAATTTTTATTACATTACATTACATGAGGCACAAGGTCAAGACTGATTTGCATATAGCTGGGTCTGAACTGAGGTGGCCAAGTGAGCTAAAGAATGATGATGGATTCAACCCAGATCTGTGACTGGGAGTGAGTGTCTGAAACGTTTCAGCGCTCCGTCCATCATCTCCTTGTGTTTGCTTTTTTCCATCTTTTTAAAGGTAACATTTTTAAAATTGTCATGATATATTCGACTTTACCATTAAAGATGATTTATAATTACAATTCTATAGGTACTAAATATGACAGATCTACCTCCTTCCAATTGGGTATTACACTTATTAGATGTAACCAGGAATCCCCAATGTTAACCTATGGGAGGGATAGGCCTCCCAATAGTGAAAAACGAATTTGGGAGTTTTTCACTACCAACACATGTAAAACTTAAAAGTACATGCCTTGCCTTTTACTTACACACCACCCTGCCCTATGGGCTATCTAGGGCCTTCCTTAGGGTGACTTATATGTAATAAAAGGGGAGTTTAAGGTTTGGCAAGGGGTTTTAAATGCTAAGCCGACATGGCAGTGTAAAGTGCACACACAGGCTCTGCAGTGGCAGGCCTGAGACATGTTTTAACGGGCTACTTCAGTCGGTGGCACAATCAGTGCTGCAGGTCCACTAGTAGCAATTAATTTACAGGCCCTGGGCGAATGTAGTGCATTTTACTAGGGGCTTACAGGTAAATTAGATATGCCAATTGTGAATAACTCAATCAAACCGTGTTAAGGGAGTGAGCGCATGGACTTTAGCACTGGTTAGAAGTGGTAAAGTTCTCCGAGTCCTAATCCCAACAAAAACTAATTCAGCAAAAAGGGGAGGAGGAAGGGAAAAAGTTTGAGGGTGACTCTGCAGAAATTGCCACTTTCAACAGCAGGCAGGTCACAAAATGTCAGTGCTCTGTTTGCACCCACTATTTGTGACCAGTCTCTAGGTATATGAGGCACCTGTTCATTAGCTACCTTGGTAAGCTCTTGGTGCACCTTCAAATACACCCAGCTGATCATTAAATTACACCAGATGTATATCTGAAACCTTCAGCCTGCTGTCTGACAGCTCAGCAAGTAACAACCCCAATTTTTTAGGGAGAGGCCAACCCTTCCAACCCGAGAGAGGGAGAGTGAAACCACGTTACAACTTCCCGCCAGGAGAACGCCAGACACGGCGGAAGTTTTATCAATGGGGCTACCAATACTAAACGTAATAAGGATGGAGGATAACCCTTTGCCTCCTCCTATGGAGCCTATTCCTATTTTCAATCTTTCGAGTCATCAATTAGCTTCCTCTGAGACAGCCCTTCTCAGTAAAGGACTCTCATATGTCATTACTGAAAAACCAGATTGGTTTAATATACAAATTGAGATTTACCAATTTTTCAGAAAAATTAGATTGAAGTCCTTTTTCTGAATAAAGAGTTTACACCCAAATATGACACCAATAGGGCTACGCCTAAATCCACCTTTAATCCCCCGACAGGTTGTTTACCCCCTGAGGTACTAACTTTTGAAAATTTAGTTCTCAAAGATCTAGACAAACTGAGAAATCAACATGACTTCATCCCCTATAACATCAGTCTTGACGAAAGGAAAAGTCTTTTTAACCTTAAAAAGATGGATAACATTATCATCAAGCCCTGTGACAAAGGTGGCGGCATTGTCATTCAGGATAAAATAAACTATGACAATGAGATCATGCGCCAACTTAATAACGCCAACCACTATGAATTACTCAACCAAAGCCCCTTATCTGAAATCCAAAATCTTATTCAGACCATCACCAAAGAGGCTGAGGAAATAGGCTACATTAGCCACAATGAGTTTCTTTTTCTCAATAGTAAAAATCCTAGAACACCGGTGATCTACACACTACCTAAGGTCCACAAAAATCAAACTAATCCTCCGGGTAGACCTATCCTGTCAGGTTGTGGCTCCATTCTCGAGCCGCTTGGCAGGTACATCGACTTCTTCATTCATGATATGGTACAAGACACCGTAGCCTATGTTAAGGACACTACGCATTTCATTAGACAAATTGAGCAAGAATTGTTTGATCCCATATCTGAGCTTCTTGTCACATTGGATATAGAATCCCTTTACACTAACATCCCGCAGGATAAAGGCACCTTGGTTATTAAAGGCCATTTGGATAACAGACCTAGACCTCACAAGGTTCCCAGTGAATTTATTATTTCACTTCTGGAGATTGCCCTGACTAAAAATTATTTTATGTTTCATGACAAATACTACAGGCAATGCAAGGGCACGTCTATGGGGGCTGTTTTTGCCCCTAATTTTGCCATACTCTTTGTTGACGACATGGAGAAAACATATGTCCTCAACCAAGTTAACCCCTATCACAATAAAATCAGGAGTTGGCGGCGCTATATCGATGACGTGTTTATGATCTGGCAGGGTTCCACAACTGAACTTGATTCCTTTTGCACATGGCTTAACAACTCCCAACCTGACCTTAACTTCACATATGGTTCCAGTACCACACAGATTAGCTACCTAGACGTTAACGTCACATCTACAGAAGGTGGTTTGTACACCACCCTATACCGTAAACCCACGGAACGCAACACCTTACTTCATTACAAAAGTAACCACCCCAGAGCACTCCGTGATGGTCTTCCATATGGACAATTCCTAAGGATACGTAGGAATTGCAAATTCAAAGAGGATTATTTCAGGGAAGCAGATACCCTATGTGCCAAACTTATGAGCAGAGGTTACCCTCGCCGCTTGGTTAGGAGATCTATGAAAAGGGCTTGGTATACACATAGGGATACTCTACTGGAACAAACCCCCAAAAAGCCTATGACACGCATTCCGTGCGTTACCACATTTGGGCCCGCCAGTAATAAAATAACTAAGATGATTAAAAAACACTGGCCCCTCCTGACTTCCATTAATATCACTAATGAGGCCCCCTTGTTCTCCTTTAAGAGGGGACGCAACATTAAAGATCATTTGGTTAGGGCACATAAACCCTTACCAAAGGCCAATACTGTGCGCTCATGCTTCGGTCTCCCCCAGTTATAGGGCACTTTAAATGTGGTAATTGTGTTGCATGCCCTTTCACAAAAAACACAAAAGAATTTGTTTTTGACACTACTAGTCACAAACTGGATTTCTTTTCCAACTGTAATTCAGTAAACGTGATCTACTGTATTCAATGTCCTTGCAACCTCCTCTATATTGGTCAAACCACGCAGAGAATAAAAGCTCGGATAGGACAGCATAGAAGCAGAATTCGCTGCCAGAATATCAATGCACCGCTGGTGGAACACTTTATTGAGAAAGGACACTCCGAACAAGATCTGCGTTGGCAAGTTATTGACATGGTACACCCCAATCCAAGAGGTGGTGATATTCAAGCTATTCTCAACAGGCTTGAGTGCCTGTGGATGTTCAAATGCCGCTCAATTGAAAATGGACTCAATACAATTGAGGAATGGAACTTGATACTATAATTGGTTGTGTCCCTAACATTTTGTATATAAATGTCTGTATACAGCTAACCTACTGTCAGCTGTTTTTAATTCATTCCCTTGTTATTTTTGTTATGTTTCCTTTATAATTTTTATATCTTCTATTGTCCTTTACACTTAATTTTCAGTCCTCCTGCTCCTTATCTGCCTCATTCAACATGGCCTCCAACCCCGGACGTTCTTAATTGAACCCGGACACGTCATCACGCATGCGACGCTCTTTTCCCCACCCTTTTAAATTCGCTCTTCCGGTGTTTTCTAACTACACGTTGAGTGATTCATTCTCCCAGACGCCGGCACCATTCATTGTAGCTGCCCTGGAAGTAGCAGGATCCTGTCCCTCTTCCTTCAATTTCAATTCCAAGTAAGTTGTAATTCCCCGCTTACTGTAGCCGAGTCCTGCTTCCGCGTAGCGACCCACCCCGGCTGTGCCTTGGTTTAACTTCCCCCGCTTCTCTCCACAGCTGGCCCGATTGATTCCTGGTGGTTGATTCCTCCCTGGTTCACGGCCAGCACGTACCCCGCTGAGTGGCAAGACCTCTTACTAAACATTACTACGTAAGCTTTCCACACATTAGTTGCCACTACACTTGCTTTCACACTATTGTAGTATCTTGCACATCTTACCGGGCTACCTCTCCCTTGCAGATTCGGTTGAACCCGACTATTGTTACCCGCTGACGATTCTTAATTATATCGTTCCGCTACAAGGTACCTCCTTCCTTGCTTCTCCTTGAATTGCCTTCTCACTATCTAATTTACTCACTGACCGTGCAGTCCCTTCCATGCGGTAATTGGCCACTTTACGCCATGGCATGTCGGCATTACTCGCGTTATGTGCCTTTTCTCTCATCGCTCTTGCCCACTTACATGGTCCTTCTCATAACTGCTAGTTGTCCCACCATGTATGTTCTTCACCCTGCACATCCTCTCCTTGTGCATGCACTATGTAGCTACAGCTTTTTCCTTACCAGTAGCTCCTTCTGTCTCTTGTAATTGATTAATTATTAAGAAATTCTTGTAAGTAACTGTATATCAATGTCTATGATCCTACCTTCAGTGTAGCTAATCGTCCATTAAGGAATTGGTTGTTTTTAGTTTTTTTAGTATGTTGATTTATGTCCCCTGGACCAATGGTTTCTTTTGTTATCTAGATCCTATCTGCTCACACGCTTTCTCGTCCTGATGATGATCTCAACCTAAGGAGATCGAAACGCCGTCGACTTTCACAACCGAAACTCTTTAAATATATTTTATTAATTATGGAGTTTTGTATAGTGTTGTCAATGCGATGTAAATTTTAAGTCACTAGCACTTATCACTTCACGCACTTTTCACCTTTGTGTGAGCACCAGGACTAGTTCCTAATGTGATTGATACTCATTTATGATGTTAATAAATGTGGTATCATTCAAACAACCTTGTGTCCCTGCATACTCTGTTCTCCAAATTTTGTTGGCGCTTTGTGTTCACTAATAATACCTAGATTAAGACTACCTTTGTATTAATAATAGCTCCGGCTATCCGAGGACCTATCTGGCCTCCTTCTCTGACCGTTGTTCTTTACAAATAGTCTGACATTCCAGGCAGGCCTTCAGAGACTCCCACTAGTTCCTCTTCTAGCTACTCACCTGGAATTCCTTCTCCCCCCCAACCCCCTACCCCTAATAAAACTAGTTAACAGATATTGAACAAGCATTGACAAAACCATCACATCAAGTGTTGGCTGCCATCATGTCGTACTTTGTAATTATATGTTTTGTTTTTTCATGATTTTTAAAAAAGGTAACTTTTGGGAAAGTTGCTAGGCCCTCATTAATCTTAAAAATAATTGGCCAAAAGCAAAAATATTTCTTTGGTGAAGTGCTTTGTTGCAATGTTATTGAGTTGTATTGTAACAGGTACATCAATGAAAGCAATAAAATGCATTTTAAAAAAAGCGTCAGTGAGGCCACTGAATGCAGACTTGTTATCCCTTCACCAGCACTGCTGACTTTAACAAATCCACAATATGAAGTTAGCTTTAAGCCTTTAATCAATACTTTCCTCTAGATATTTGGGGTAATTATATCTAATATGAATGGAGCAAATCATTCAGTTTCACAGATCCCTTAGGTAAACACCTTTAAGTGAATGAATGAGGGAAATTTATAGAGCGCGCAGCTAAATTATGGAAAAGACTAGTTTATGAAATGAACGTAGAGGGCAATTCACCAAGTCTTTTGTGAGAATGTGTATTAGTACTCCTGCAGTTCTACTTCCTGTACTCATAAATACCATTCTCCAAAGTATTGCCTTTAGGTCTGTGTCTACTCCATTCTGATCTCTTACTTGCCATGTACTTTGCTGAGGGTATGTAGAAAACCACAAAGCTATTTCTGCATTTTAGGTATAATTATGTGAGTGGCAAGGGAGAATGGATGGAACTGGGGAGTTTCTACTACTAAGTAGGAGGAGGAATGGGGAAATCACTGATTAGCGCGAAGTGGAGCATGCAAATACCAAGGCACTGCTACAAAGGCTAAGGCATTTACAACTCACAAAAGGTACACCCACAGCCCAAAAAAGGCTCAAATCTTTTCGAGCCAATCCTTGGAGTAAGTCCCACAACACACACCATATGGCCACTCACAGGTATTGCATGTGAATCTCACTTACACTAGTCGTGGCAGGAAGCAGCCCTACCAGAACAAAGACATAAACCTAAAAGAAAAAAAAAAGGAAACGTGGTCATATCTGTAGACACTGCAGACAGCTATTCAAATCACATTGTCAAAATTGTTTAAAATTAAATTAAATTTAAATTAATTTTGAAATGGTCATATACGTTAAGACCTTTCAGCACCTATATAGATATCACTGTAAAAATGGAAACCTAACAGATGCACGTACTTAGAAAATATGTAAATTGTTAATTATTTTAAAAAAAAGACATATCTGTCACTATACACACACTCAGATACATCATAACATATTGCATATCCCCCAAAACACCTCACACACATTCACACACATTCAGCTCCCGTCCCACACAGCTGTAGCTGATGGCTGGGTACCTGACATCTCAAAACATGTCTATCTGCTATTTTGACTCGGCTTTGAATACACACCAGCAGTACAGTTTGAGCCTGTTTTAGCACTGCTTGTCTGGTCTGAATGACTATTAAATGCATCATCTCTTGAATTTAGATTATCAAAATGGAACGGCGATTTGTACACATCATACATCGACGAATGTGGCTTAAACAGATTGATGAATCATGTCATATTCTTATGTTTTGTTTTAATCGGACACCTCATGCAACTCGGGTTAAAGGTCAGATAGTAGAAAATGATTTTGGCCTATTGAGGTAAAAATGAATATATAACAGGAACACCGGAGTGTTCCAACATTAGGGAAAGAAGTTAAAATGTATAAAATAAAGTGTCGTGTAAAACGAAACATGTTATCATAGTGACTACAGTGAAGCTTATTACGTGTGAAATATAATTTGGGTCAGCTTGACAGCCTTCCAAGCATGCAGTGGCGAGTTTGAATCCCTCCAAGGCCGACTCAAATTTCCATCCTGACGAGGTGGGTACATTGAGTGCTGTAAAATTGGTAAAACTAACACGAGTTATTTATAGCGCTTAGAAATGAACGAAGCCCGGTATGGAGTCCTGCAGCATTTCAAAACCAAGGATCGTCATTATTCAGACTGAATGTATAAATAACGATCTATACAGTTGTATCAGAATTCTGCAGATGCATAGATGCACATGTATTACCGTGATGCTCCGTTTGTAAGAAGTGATTTTAAGAGATGCAATAGAATTTAATTTGTCGGCTACAATTAAGGGCGTCTTTTTAGTTCAAGACTATTTTTTATGTCACAAAGGTAAAATGACGGTAGGATATAAAATGAACACAGCACAGTGGGTGTAACAGACAGTGTCGTGCGTCCTAAATAGTTCACAATGCACACTCGGAATTGTAGAGAAATACAAGAATCCATCTGGAGCAAAGCAAATGTGGAGGGCAATTATTGCTTCGTACAAGTTATAGTATCAAATATTAAAAATCAGTTTGTCTATATGCCTTGGGAATCAAACGTTGAACTGCGAAGAGCATGAGTATTGAGCGTACGCAAAACAATATACCATAGACTTATGTACAACTGGCGTACTAATCTTTCAAAGGGGGGATGGGGTTGTTTGCATTAAAGTAGTTGAGCGTATATCAGATTGAATTCCAAGGAGGAATTTGCAAGGAGATATTACCCGCATCTCTAATAAAATAAATCCATTTTTTTCAAGTAGCAAAGGTAACACTGGAGGTATTTTTCCAATTTAGGTTTCTGCACATAAACAATCATTAAAACAATGACGATTTGCAACTTCTATGTATGCTGCAGAATGCAACACACACAGAAGTTTCAAATCACCATTTGTGATTGTTTATGTGCAACAAAGAGGCTTAATGGTGTTTTGCTGTTTCTATGTGTGCTGTACAATGCAGCACACAAAGAAACAGCAAAAACGAGGAGAAATAAAGCATTTCTAGTAACTAGGGGGCAGTGTCAAAATCAATGGGTGTTGCGGCAGAACGCCCAGCATAACACCCATTGCCCACCACTTTCACCCTAAACATAGCGTGAAAGGTTGCCTTATTTACAAGGCAGCGTTTTTAACGTGGCTTAACACCACCTTGTAAATAAGGTGAAGCCCCTACCGGCACAGGAACGTCATTGAAAGTGACGTTCCTGTGGCGATAGGGACTTGTAAATATGCCCCTAAGGGTCTTAGTTGTTTTTGATGAGGACACTTATGAGAGGGCACATAATGAACCCTTTCCGTTGCCAACTCCTTGTTGAAATGGCTGCCTGTTTTAGGGAATCAAGATTATAGAAAGGTGATGCGGGAGCTGGCAAAGTCTTTGGCTCCTTCAGGTATTCCGATGATACGAACGTTCCCCCTTCTGTTTCAGTCCTCTAACTCAGAGATTTCTACCTGGAGAAATGCTCTCTTAGATTTTAACAATAAGTGGTCTTTTTTCGCGTTAGTTTCTGACTGCTGATTATGTTTTCTGTTTCCGCAATTCTGTTATTAATCAATTTCATGTTTGATCTAATTGAGGAGATTTCAGTCTGCATCCCATCTATACTAGCTTTGGTGCACTTAGCTAATTCGTGGACCTTCGCTAATTTATTTAAAATCATGTATGGCTATGATATTATTGATATCAGTTTTGCTTTTTATAGGGGAATCAGGGTTAGGTGGTTCCACCTCGGATTGTTTAGGCCTTGCTTTGAGTTCCTTTACCACCATTTTGTTAAAAGTCATTTAGCAGAAATCGTCTATAGCAGAGGTTCTGAATATGTTATTGTCATGCACTATTAATTGTGGATAGAGGCTTCAATAAGTGTAGTGATCGGTATGAGGGCTGTACGACATACACCACATGTAGTTGTGCTTATGACGTACAGTGTGCAGATTGATTATAAGATGGATTGAGTTTTTACATTTCAGAGGGAGCTTGGTAAACACCAGAGAGTAAGTAGGATAGTTACCAAAATTACTAGCCCACCAAGGGTCTAGAATATATGTTGCGCCAAAGTGTACTTATGAACAAATAGATATTTCGGACAATTAAACCACTGTTGGTGTAGCGCAGACATATAATGTGGGGCATAATAGGATTCTTTTGCCAACAGTTGCAAGTCCTGTAGTAGCTTTGGAGTAAACTATCCACACATATGCCGGGCAAAGAAACATGGAAAGAAGTTACACAATACACAGGCAATTATACATTGACTATTTCCAGTTTATCAGAAATCTTGTGCGAGAAAATAAAAGCTTATAGCCGTTAATCCTGACATTGATGAGCAGCCAAACCTCCGAGGTCCAGGGATTGTGTGCACCAGGCTAGATTCTCTCTGTTGAGGGGAATTGAGGCATGAAGGGAATGGCACCATGCAGACGGCACTTGGGTAAATTTATGACTCACGGTTACAAAGAGAGTGGGGTGTGTTAGATCTGGAGCCTCAGTTGGTAGCTTCTTCCCCTCTTTTCACTTAAGCACTCATTTCTCTTCTTGGTTCACCGCTGAGGGTGCACTTGTTTTTTAGCCACGTGCATTGTCGCTATCTCGGGTGAGGCTTCCATCACAGACCCTGGCAGTATGCGTGCCTAACTTTCCTTTTCCTCCTCCTACATCAAGTTAAGTTGCCTCAGTTATTACCTCAAGGTCTCTGGCATTGTGATCTAGTGAGCAGGCATCTAGAGAGGTGCTCTATGAGGCTGCTAAGGTAAGATCATGGTACACACTGGAAGGAACTGTTGGGTTACGCCACCATTCTCCTCTTCGTTCAAACCACGCCCCACCCCCACAATGAAGGCCATCTTAATAAAAGGATTTGTAATCTCAACATAAGCGACTGTGAATCGTATATTATTTTAAGAGTTCAAATACAACAGCTGCAGTGGAGAGGTGTGGTGCAGCGGCCAGGGCAGCTGACTTCGGAGCACAGGGCTCGATCCCCGGCTCAGCTCAGCACCATGTGACTCTGGGCAATAGCTCACTTAATTTCCACAACGGCCCCCAGCGCCTTGAGACCCGTAAGGGTGAGTAGTTCGCTCTTTACAAATACGGATTTACAGTCAACCGCAGACGTTTTGCAGTGTTATTGTGGTGTAAACTAAAGAAGATCAGTGCTTTTTGCAAAAATAATAAATGCTGCAGCCCTCCAGCACTACTGCGGAGTGTCAGGTTGCCTAGTAACAAGGCTGTCTAGTTATAATTTCACCCCATACCTCTTTCATCCACCAATGTACTTTAACTGCCCATCTATCTCACTCTTGCAGCTTCCTTTTCATCTCTGGTTTTTCCCTTTGTTACTCTTTTTCACTCTTTCTCTTCTTCTTTCTTTCTTTCCCCCTTTGCTGCCTTTCCTTCTGTTATTTTGGGACAAAGTCTGATGATTAAATGCAAGTCCTAGCTGCCAAAAAAGAGTGCCACCTGCAACCACCAACTCACATTAGGACTGGAGAAGATCTAGCCCTTACACAATATACTTGTAGAGGACCAGATCACATCAACTGTGGGTGCAGGATCAGCTGTTTTAAGGTGAGTTCTGTGACATTGTGTTAGGCAGACTGGTGTCCCGAAAGGTTTTGGTCCTGGAATTGTGGTGTTACCATTTTCTGCAGCGTATTATTTTTACAGAGTGACTATAATATGGTGTACTGACTTGATGCTGGGAGGGTACCAATATTTCTTGTTGTCTCTAATGAAAATAACACCGCAATACAGAAGCATACTAGCACAGCACAGCACACCAAAACAACCTGAAATACAACACAATAATGCAAACCAACAGCAACACAAGACAGAAGCACGCCAAAAACGCAAAATAATACTACTCAGCAAATCAACCACTGCAGTCATACAGGACAATAAAGCAAAATACTATGAAAACACAGCCACAAAGCAGCACAAAACAACAAAGTAATAGCTGCAACAACACAACAATCAAACAGAAAATACAAGAAAACAGAACCACAAGAAAACTCAATGTTAATATTAAGCAACAACATGCCACAGCAACATAACATATCACAGCAACACACAAACATGGCCTTACACAATAAAACAACACAATTGTATTCTTGTGCTCCTTTATTGCTGTGTGTTTGTGTTGACGTATGGCTACATTGGTGCTGGTATGTTTTGTGTGATCTTATGTTTTTATTTTGTTGTTTTGTTTAGGTGTGTTAATATGGTGAGTTGGTGTGTGGTGTTGTTTTGTTGTATTATTGTTTTGTGCTGTCTTGTGGATTTGTCAGTGGTTTTGTTGTTTTATTTTGTGTAGGTGGGTTGTGTGGTTTCAATGTGTTGATGTGTTGTTTTGCTATTGTGCTGTGTTTCTGTGTTGTTAAAGGAATGTGGCAAAGTTTTCTATTGGTGTAGGATTGAATATGTTCTAGTATCTTACATGCAGTCCACCTGCTTAAACGTAAACAAATATTTCTCTAGTGGTAACTAAAGCCAACATATCCAAGCACCCAATACAAAGGAAACAAACGTTTCAGCAGCAGCACAAGGCGTGCAGACCCGGAAGCCCTATGCAGTCACATGCACGTAAGGGGTCAACTGAGATGGGATTCGGGTGTAGGGTAAAGAGCGGGGGTTCATGCAGGCCAGAACAGAAGCTTTGTAAACACGTTTTGTAGCCTCTCCAGAAATATTTTTATGACCGTGGGACCCATTATATGTCTATGTTTAGCTCGACTCCATTAATGTGATTAATCACAGAGGTTGCTGTATTCGCATTCAAATTAAGCAAGTAACAAATGGCCTATCTGAGACTACATGAAATGCGTGAGAGGCCTGCCCAGGCTTCCCCAGTGTTTGACAGATGACAACCAGCCATGCTTGCACTTTGGAGTGAGCAGAGACCTTCTTGCTTATGTACTGATTTAGGGTATTTGGGAAGCCCTTCAGAGCACAAGTTGTCATCTCAGACAGCTGAAGTAGCTGGCAGGTAAATAGTGGGAGACAATTAGAATATTTCATCAAAAGCTGTGCCATGCAGGTAAGAGCATGTGATGAAAATTATGAAGAGATTTCCATAAGGTGGATTTTGAAAATGTCTCGAACAGCGGCGGCTTCTCTGCTATGGCGGAGGAGAGTCGTTCCCTCCTGCCAGCAGCGTAAAAAAAAAAAAAAAATAATACTATAATAAACCCAAGTTTATTATCGTTTTATTTTGTTTCCTGCACTAGTCTTGGGGGCGGGGCTAGGGGGATGACGGGCACCAACGGGGAGTGGTGTGCACTGCTATCAGTGCCCATGACGGTGCCCAGGCCGGCCAAACAGTCATGTGCACTGAAGCTGTCTCCAACCCAGCTATGTTGCTGGGTTGGAGACAGCAAAACACAGGCTCCCAGTCTTCTTAGGAGCGCAAATTGAGGGCACTCAGACCAATCCTGAAGCTGCTCTTGTGCATGAGAGCAGGTTCAGGATTGGCCGCATGGGAGTCTGGGAACCTGTGCCTGCAGTGGAGCCACGAGAGGAGCAGAACACCAGTGATGTGGCGGGCTGCAGGAGGCAGGTAAGTTCTCCCCCCCCCCTTTTATTGTTGTCGTCTCCTTTCCACCCAATGCCCCGCCACTCTCCTCTGACACCGGCCACTCCTGGTCTCGAATGGGGGATGTAGGAAATTGGTTTACTGGTTGAGGGGGGTGAAACCCTACTCAAGTAGCAACCACAATTCTTGTCAGGGTGAAACACAAGCAAACCCCAAATTAACCTGTGCTCAACCCTTGGGTATCTTCGCACAAAGTATTCAGGCTTAACTTGGAGGCAATGAGTAAAGTATTTATACAGCATTTCAAACAGTTATAAAGTGAAAACACAACAGAAAAAAAATCCTACGCATATTTAGAAAAATAGAGTAAAATGTAACAATTTATTTGACACCAAAACTACAAAAATCCAATTAGTGCAACTGGAAAATATGCAATTCAAAAGGTTTTGTGAAAACCAAGTCCTAAGACGCAAAAAGAGTCAACCGCGGTTATCTGGTTAAAGTAGACTGAGTGCAAGTCAAAAGTTCAGGTCAAACGTGACAGAGCCTGGGCCAGATATCGGACTGAGTTCAGTCCACTGACAAAGTACCTTGTGGCATGAACGTCGAGATGCGTGGGCAGGTGTCGAGGAAGCTTCGACGAGCTGTGATGCGAGGTCCATTATTGAGATGCATTGTGCATCGGCGGAGTCAAAGACTATTGATGAGGAGCTGCGATGCAAGGTCCTGCAGTGCCGTTGAGGAAGTCAGTGGGGCTCGTGGAGACTTGTGGAGACTTGTGCTGTGTAGGCGCAGGGGATAAGATGCATCGCGCTGGGCTGGTGTCGGTGTTGGGCTGTGTTGGCATCCAAGAAGCTGCCGGTGCTTGGGAGGAATTGCGCTGAGAGGCGTCGACATCAAGGATGAGCTGCGTTGTGCTGGGTCGGAGTCAATGGCAGGCTGTGTCGTGCTGCATCGAGATGCAAAGAGTTGCGTTGACTTCGAAGAAGCCAGTTCGGTCCCTGTGGATTGAACGGGGCTGTCCAACTAACCCTGAGAGATTTCCTGGAGTTCTGGGTCCACACAGGTAGGCTGGATTCAGCAGGACAGATCACAGCAGCAGAACAGTCCTGGTGCAGCAACAACAGGTCTTGGCAGAAAAGCAGTCCTTGGTCAGCAAGCCGGTGGGCAGTCACAGCTGGGCAGTCCTTCTTCCTGGCAGAGTGCACAGTTACAGTGTTTGGAAAAGTTGGGTCTGAGGGTCCACTATTTACCCTTGGCATCAGCTTTGAAGTAGAGTCCTCTCCCTACAGAGGGGTCTGGAATTTCCTGCCTCCCTGCCCTGGCCCCAGCTTGTTATGGGACACAAAAGACCAGTACAAAACTCTTTGTGAGTGTACTGAGGCGGAGGCTTTGCGAGATGTGCAAGTTTGGTAGGCGACAGCTCTGCATCCCATCAAGTCAGAGATGGCCCATCCTGCCAAAACCTATTCCCCCTTTGTCTTACTGTCTGGGGCCTTTATACAAAGACCAACTGCCAGCTACACCCACTCATGTGACCCAGGATATAAGCTTCGGGCACCAAATGGTTGGAGCAATAAAATGCCAACTTTCTAAACGTAATGTCAGGTAACAGTGCCTACAAGGGATTCTTTTTAGTATCAAAATCTTCGGAAGTTTTAGAAATTAATTATTTTAAGCCCTAATTAGTAGCTTATTACAACTGAATTTCAAAGTAAATTATTTCACTCTAAAGTGAACCACTCGCAAACCAGAAAAAAGCTCAACAGAAATAAACAATACAGAAAGCGACTGAAATGAACATTCTTTACTACAACTCTTTTTTCATGAGCACTTTTTCCATAACCCATTTCACATATTGAAAAACAGGGAAATCATCATTGATTATAATGAACAATTCCTGAAATGATGGTTACAAAGAAAATGGGTTGGATTGTCGACGTTTCGGTCTTTTCAGTGATAACATCAATAAGACCATCTTCAGGACGAAATGTTCTTGAGTGAACTGGAGACCCCTATGTGGATGGATCAATCCAGAAAATTGTACATCAATTAAGGATATTATAAATTGGAAAGTGAGAAAAAAGAAGAAAGAGGAAAAAAAATGTTTTAGGTAATTAAAAGAATACTAAATGAGAAGAAGACCCAGAGACCAGATCTTACCAGAGAAGGTGATAAGCTACAAGGTGGAGATCAGTGGAACCTCACCATCTTAATACTAAAAGCAAGTTACAAGAACTTACTGGAAGGCCGAGAACATAATCATATGTTCTAGAGCAAAGAGCGATTCAATGCAGCGGCGGAAATTAATGGTACTCCAAGAATCTAAAATGGAAGAGTAGAATTTAGAAAATAATACTGCTCTTGACTTAGATGTCAATGACTCTAAATGCGTCCTGCCTTTATGTGTGGGGTAGAGGGAAACTGTTGAGAAAGTTATAAGCACTTTGTTGGACTTGGCCCTTTTTGCAGGGTCATCCCAGAACTTTTTGCCTTCCTCCGGTATTTTTCTGACCTGTTGTTGGTGGTTTTAGGACTCTGGGCACTTTATCACTGCTGTTCAGTGCTAAAGTGCATGTGCTCTCTATGGTAAACTTGGTAAGATTGGTCTACACCTGTTTGGCACATTTAATTTACCTATCAGTCTCTTGTACAGTGGTATCTCATTTACCCAGGGCCAGTAAATTAAATGCTACTGGTGGGCTTGCAGCCCTGCTTGCGCCATCCACCAAAGTAGCCTTTCAAACCTGACTCAGGCCTCTGCCATTGCAGGGCCTGCGCGCGCAGTTTACTGCCGCTGTGACGTGGCACATAAAGTGGTAGCCACGTCCGTGACTCTCCTTTTACTACATATCAGTCACCCCTAAGGTAGGCCCTAGCGAGCCATATGAGCAGGATGCGGTATAGGTAAAAGGTAGGACATGTGCCTTAACTGTATGGCATGTCCTGGTAGTGACAAACAGCCTATTTGGTTTCTCACTGCTGCAAGGCTATCCTCTCATAGGAATGCATTAGGGATTCCCTGACATGTGTTTCAGTGGTAATTCCTGACATGAGAGGAGTAGCGTGATCAAGTTTGGTATGTTTGGAATAGTGGTGATAAATGCTGCATACTGGTGTTCACAGATTTATTATTACTATTTTAGAAATGCCACTTTTAGAAGTAGGCATTTCTGTGTGCTATGTGTCTTTGTGCCTGCCTGTTGTGTATTGACTGTTTGGCCTTGGAGTGACAGGGGCTGGGAGGTGCAGTGGCTCCAGAGGGTCTGGGTGAGTCAGCACTAGGCTGAATAGGCCTGATCTGCATTTGGAGTCGTGGGAGGAGTAGCACCTGAACCTGAATAGGGCTGTGCCTGCCTTCCACAATGCCGGCTCCGCCCCCTGTGGTGTGTCTGGGGCCAGAGCCTACACTTACAATGGGGAGTGTTGTGCACTTGATAAGTGCCCCCAAGAACTGGTTTGGACTGGGTCCAGGGCCCTGTACCAGGGCAGACCAAAGACTTTATTGCATATAAATATTGGGGCTGTGACTCCATGTGAATGGCTGAACTGGTGCTTACTGGAGGACTGCTGGGTGCCAGGAGGAACCGCCATGAAGGACTTCCCCTCTGCTGGAGGGCCATGTGAGCTGGCCTGCCTGGGCCCAGCTCTGCCCTGTGTGACTCAGCGCAGGATACACGCTGGAGTTTCACCCTGCATTGGGAGAACTAAGTGCCCTTGCCTTTGGGGAGCATGCCTGGCGTGAGAATTGCGCTGCCCAGTCTCTGGGTGGTGTCTCCAGGGTGGAGACAGGCTGGGTGCTGCTGTGGCCGCAGAGAGCGCTGGGTCATTTCCCTCTATGGTTGTGGAGAGGAGTGGGCCCTTGCTGCAGTGGAGCTTGTGGAATGTACATTTGAGCCCCTGGTGTGGGCTCGTGTTGCGGTGCCGAACTTGGAGAACGGTCTCCACCTCAAGCACGTGCCGCCGCTGGAAGCCAGGCAGAGGCTAAGCCTGGTTTATGGCGGGGCCCAGCAGCAAGAGGGTGCTGCGACGTGATCGCTACAGAGAAGGAAGGAAGCCAAGCAGAAGTGAAGCCTGGTCATGGGCGGGGCCGCCTTCCGGGCATGAAGCCGCCAGAGACTTCACTCCCGGTCCTACTCCTGCCTTGCAAGGAGCTGTGGCAGTTGACCCCTGGGGGGTGAATCGAGTCAATGGAGACCTCGCTCCATGTGCGGCCGGCTGTATTTTCATTTTGGTGTCGATTGGGGGGCGAGTGGGTGAGTACGGAACCCCTCACCTCCCTCGCCTAGTCAGCAGCTGCCCATGGGACCGTGGGCAGTTGCCTTGGGCAATGGTGTTTCCTCCCCTACCCTAGGGGAACATTGCCGACTCTGTGGGTGACCGGACGGAAGGGAAGCCTCTACGGAGGTCCCGGTCCGGCTGAGCCTGCTCGCAGCACCGGAGATATTCTCCAGGGCAGGAGACAGGGTGAGTTGCCTAATGGGCATTTTCGACTTTACAACGTATTCTGGACTCGTGTTACAGAATTTGTTTTTTAACTGTTGGGTAGTTTTGCCTATATAGTGCAGTCCACATGGGCTTCTAATGCAGTACACTACATTGCTTGTGTTGCAGTTGGAAAATGCTTAAGTGTAACCTGCTGACCACTGATCTGGAATGTCTTGGTGTTTTTTTGTGGTATTACATGCTGCACACGTATTACGTTTGAAATGCCCTACCACGGGTGTCAATTGGAACATGTTGTTAACGGTGGCTGTATTAGGAGCATAACAAGCATGTACCTAACGGTCTTTGAGATTGGACCCTCTTTTAAATGCAAACAAAGGTTTTTGTTTAAATTCAGGTAAACTTTTAAGCAATGTCCAATGCTTTTTGAGGATCTTTTTGATTTTATAGGAATGAGTTCCAAAAGTGGACACACACACTAGTCATGGTTGCCTGGACCGTTTCCCTGCCTCAAGCAGAGCCTCTCGATTATTGTACCAGGCTCGTTTAAGGGATCTTTTGAGAAGTCTTCCAGGATAGCCCCGGGCCTTGAGTTTATCTTTTAGTTTTTTTGCTTCAAAAAAAGAATCTTTTTTTAAACAGTTTCTAAACGTGCCATTGTCAGAATTGTGACAAAAAATCCAACTTTACCATTAAAGAGGGTTTTAAATGAGAATTCTTTAGAGACAAAACTCAACATTCCTACCTGCGCCCAAATGAAAGTTATCACTTATTAAATGTTATAAGGAAACCCAATGTTATCCTATGGGAGAGGCAGGCCTTGCTGTAGTGAAAAATGAATGTAAGAGTTTTTCACTACCAGGACATGTAAAAGTTAAAAATACATGTCCAACTTTTTAATTACACTGCACCCTGCCCTATGGGCTGCTTAGGGCCTATCCTAGGGGTTACCTATATGTATTAAAAAGGAATGCTTATGCCCGGTAAAAAGTTTATTTTGCCAGGTCAAAATGGCAGCTTACAACTGCACATACAAGCTGTAAAAATGTGTTTTTCAATACAGCAAGGCCGATCTCTCCCATAGCATAACATTGGAGGTGCCTTATTACATTTTATAGCTGTAATTTACAAATGGGAAGAGATAACCAGTTCATGTTGAGTGCCTCTAGAATTACAATTTAACATCCTAACTTATGGTGAAGTCTCATTTTAAATTGCAATTCTGAAAATGCCACTTTTAGAAAACTGGTATTTTCTTGGCTATGCCATTTGGTGTCTGTAGCTTGTCTTGGGTCAAAAGACTGGGTGCAACTGACAGAGTTTGTAAATTCCTCCCAGACAGTCACACAATAGTGGAATTAGGTGTGCCTGAATGGGCCATCTGCTGGCAAGAAGGGGGGTGGAGCTTAGCACAGCCCCCTGTGCAACTGAATAGCCTGTGCTCTGCCTTCACACAAAGGGTTGAACAACACCACATTGTCACTGCAGCCAGCTTGGAGCCAGGGCAGTGGAGGTAGGGAATTCCATGGACTTCAAAGACACTTTCTAGAAGCTTCTCCCACCATCCAGAACCAGGGCACCAGGATATAAAAAGGGGACTTCAGACACCAACTCTTCAGTACATTTCTGGACCTTTGGATACTCTGCCATGAAGAAGGACTGCTGTACTGCTGAAGGACTGCAACTCTGCTGGACTACACACTGATGGACTCCTGCTTTGCTGTGCTGTCCTGCTGACTGCTACCTTCTTGCCTGGGAGAGAAGGACTGGACCTGCATCTCTTGAACCCTGAACCCTGAGTGGCTCCAAGGGCTAGTTGGCAGGCCTCCTGATATGAAGCCTCTGGAACATAACCGGCTTCCAACGACATTGCATCTGCACCTGGACTCTGCCATCTGTGAGTCTTCCTTGCCAAGTGGCGCCACTCCAGTCCTGGACCCTTTTAAGTGTGCTTAAGGTGCTTTGCCAGCCTCTGTGGACCCAGCGGAATCAGCTCATCTCCTCTGCTGTGCAATGCAACCCCCAGCAGAACCGACGCATCTCCACTGCTGCGTGAATGAAACCCATCGCAAGGAGATGTAATGCCGCCGCAACCGCTATCACTTTCAGAACCACCTCAGCACGATGCATCCTCAGCGAAGGATCTTGCATCTCTCATCGATGGCAGCCTCGATGACTATATAGCGTAAATTCCTAGGGCAACTTCATAAAATCACAATAAACCAATGCAATTCTAGTGCAAGGAGAGACAAAGACAAATTTATATTGAAAAGTACAAAAATAATTATTTATTGATAATGATATATTTCGTATTTCATCCTTAAAACTAGAACAGACCACATACACACCACATCCATCTTATCATTCGTACTCAACAGTCATAATATATACATATACAGGTATAATCAACACCTGAGAATTCATCAGTCAAAGCATTATGTACATATTCTGATGTATTTTATATTTCCATCACAGTGATTGTTTGGACGTTTTCAATAGATGAGCCTTGTATATAGGCTTTTAATACAAAGGTATGTATCTGTGTCATGAAGTGGCTGCAGCTCCTGGGTGGTTCGAACGCGCATTTCGGCATAGGAATGCCTTCTTCAGGGAAAGCCACTTCAGATACAGGTACTGTCATTTAATACGGAGATTAGGGAGGACCTGGCTTGGCAGGTCGGGCTGGACTGTTCCCACAAGGAACAGGGTGAAGACTGATTTGCATATGGCTGGGTCCAAACTGGGGTGGTGTGGTAAGCAAAAGAATGATGGATTAAACCCAGATCCTTGTGACTGGGGGTGTATGTTTGCATTGTCCAGCATTCCGCCCATCAATTGTTTCTTTTGCATATGTCGCCCTAAGTGAGAAGGGTATGCCCAGACGTGGGTCTCGTGCTCACTACACCACTGGATTCAAGCTAGCCTGGCTGATGAAGGGTGATGCCCTGAAACCAGTCCCAGGATGCTTGTTTCCGGTCCAGGGAGGACCTGGCTTGGGAGTTCAGGCTGGACTGTTCCCACAAGGAACAGGGTCAAGACTGATTTGCATATGGCTGGGTCCAAACTGGGGTGGTGAGCAAAAGAATGATGGATTAAACCCAGATCCTTGTGACTGGGGGTGAATGTTTGCATTGTCCAGCATTCCGTCCATCAATTGTTTCTTTTGCATATGTCGCCCTAAGTGAGAAGGGTATGCCCAGACGTGAGTCCCGTGCTCACTACACCACTGGATTCAAGCTAGCCTGGCTGATGAAGGGTGATGCCCTGAAACCGGTCCCAGGATGCTTGTTTCCGGTCCAGGGAGGACCTGGCTTGGCAGTTCGGGCTGGACTGTTCCCACAAGGAACAGGGTCAAGACTGATTTGCATATGGCTGGGTCCAAACTGGGTTGGTGTTGTGAGCAAAATAATGATGGATTAAACCCAGATCCTTGTGACTGGGGGTGAATGTTTGCATTGTCCAGCATTCCGTCCATCAATTGTTTCTTTTGCATATGTCGCACTAAGTGAGAAGGGTATGCCCATACGTGGGTCCCGTGCTCACTACACCACTGGATTGGTTCACCTCCATAAGCTAAAGGTGTGATATCTGGCTTCAAGAGAACTATTTTGTCCTTTAATTTGATCTGATAAAATTCTTTAGAGATAATTGTAATCTTTGCCCCTGAGTCAAACAGAACACGTGTGGTTTCCCCTTCAACAGTAATACTATCAAAAGGACAGGATTTTTTACCAACAGCATTCTGGACTTGTACCACTATTTGTCCACATTCAAACTCATCAGAAACTGTCTCAGGGATATCAACCCTTGAAAAAGGGGGGAGGAACATGGCGGCCGCAAGCTAAACGTCCGCGGTCACGCTCCCTCGGGTTTCCCATCGGGGACTGATGCCGGAGCCCCGATCCTCTCTCTGTCAGTAAAAAAAAAACCTCCTTTTCTGCCCTTACCCTGTGGCGGCTATGCGAGAAAAATCCGCCTTTTCCGTACGCGGTGGACCTGCGGCTCTGAATTTTCGCTGCTGCGGGGTGGAGGCTGGAGACCGGTGCTGGAGGTAGGGAGAAGCCGCGCATGAGAAGAGACGCCGGGATACTGCCTGCTTTTCGCTCCAGTTCATCGGAGGCAGAGTCAGCACCAGCTTCGGCGTCTACCTAAGCCTCTGGATTAGGAACGACTGCAGGGGAGACTCTGGGCAACCGGGGGTGCTCCCCCAGGTAGGATACCAGTGTCCAATTTCTCTTGGTGGCACCAGTAAGGTCGGTCTAACCGAAGGTAAGAGGGGGTTAATAATATCTTCTGGGAGAGACTGCTCCATTGACAGCCCCCCCTCGCCTTGCTATAAGAGGGCTTTTGTGATCTCTTGGCCACCGGGTAGGGGAGAGGTGCTCCCCTACCTTATGGAGACAAGCGACGTGACGAAAGTGGGCATCTCTCCACCCAAAATCAGCAGGTACACTCTGCGTGCCAGAGCGGCTCATCTTTCTTCCAACACAGTAATCACACAGCCAATCCTGCCCCCTCGGGTCTCCCCCCCTATCTCTGAAGCTAGAGTATCTCTTAAACAGCATAGGCAAGGAGGGGTTATAATTGATAGTGGGACTGTTGCTAAGGGGAGAGAGGCTAGCAAGGGTAAAGGAAGAGGCAGGGGTAAGAAAATATCACCTTTAAAGGCGAAAATTACTCCGTCTCTGAAAACATACTATAAAGTCATGTCCACGTCCACGGCTATTTTAACCACAAAGGCAACTGCATTACCTATAGGTGAAACTACAAAGAACGACATTCGGACCAGTCCAGCGGGGGTTGGACATTGGTTACAGGACCTCCTAGCTGGTAGCGTAAGTAAGCCCTTAGATCAAACAAAAGATGCTCCAGAAGCTGCGTCCCCCACTGCACGGAGCAACTTGAAGGGGCGGAAAGTATTGGTACCCTCGACTAACTCTAAGAGTCCGGATGTTCTTGTAGTACCTCCTGCAGCGGCAGCAACCGAATCCATAACTTTACCTATGGTGCCTGTAATTGAATCTATTGTCCATCCTGCAGTGAGTCTTTCCAATAGATTCTCTGCTCTGGAAATACAAGAGGAGCAGGAAGCTCAGCAAGAGGTCCACAAATGCTTAAGCACCTCGGATCTCGAGGAACGCGCTGTCTCAGCCCCCATAACCCATTCATTAGTCGATATACTCATTGCTATGAAGGAGGAGATGACAAGCAGGTTCACAGTATTGGAGACGAATCAAGCTGAGTTGGCTAGTAGGTTTTCCGTGTCTGAAGCAAACCAGGCCGCCATTCAATCATCCTGCGAGGTGCTGGCTCAGAAACTGGAAGAAGTCACTTTGAGGACCGACGCAATTGAGTCAGAGATTCCTAAGCTTAAAGAAGTGGTTCACATGACCTCAGCAGATTTGGCAAAGCTATCGGCCCAAAATAAGGAACTAAAGGACGACCTCGAGCGATTGGAAAACCATTCAAGGAAAAATAACTTGAAGTTCCTAAATATCCCGGAAGCCCTCGAGGGGTCGGACATAAAGGGATTTGTGATCTCTTTACTAAAAGGCACAGTTTTAAAAAACACACCCAGTATCGACCTTGCGCATGAGATCCAAAGGGTGCACCGGGATCCCTTTAAGAGGAACCCGGGCAGGCAAAAACCTAGGAAGATACTGGTTAACTTCTTGTCATATTCTGTTAAGGAGTTGATCTTATCTTCTGCGCTTAAGGAAGGCACGATAACATCTACACTCACTGGCCAAAGTCCCTTCTCTTTTTCTATTAGATCTGACATCTCACATATAACCGCAACAAGACAGTGGGAGTTGGGGAAGAGGCTAGATGAATTAAATAGCCTGGGGGCAAAGGCTCAGCTGAGGTTTCCCGCCACACTACGAGTAATGTGGAATAACCATATGCATCAGATTCGTACAACTGAGGAGGTGGATGCTCTTATTGTTAAAATCCAAAAGGAAAAGGAGGGTAGCGAAGGAGGGAGTTGAGGTTAAGGGTGCTCTTAGCATCAAGACCCCAGATTTAATTTAAGTATTGGTTCTTTAGTGATACTCGAGGGAGGGGCGACCAAATAGGCTTAGCCTATTGGAAGGGAGGGTTCCTCAGGGGGAAGAGGGTCACAGGGGGGGAGGGGGGAGGGCGGGGTGCACTGGGTGGGGAGCAGTGGGAAAAATAAAAAATAAATATTCCTCATCTCTTTCGTATTTTAAGAAATGTCGTTTAGTCGGCGTCAGGGGTTCACAAGTTGATGGCAGGTAATCTCATAAAGGATAGTAAAGTCAGTTTTATCTCATGGAACGTAAATGGACTAAGATGCCCACGTAGGCAAAGGCTGATATTTAAGTATTTAGAACTCTCCCCCGCTCAGGTTTTTCTCTTACAAGAGACACACTTGACCTTTGCAGAATACCGGTCAATCTTCTCCAAAATTCCTTGGATAACTTGTTATTGCTCCTCACAACAAACAATCAATAGTAGAGGTGTTGCAATTTTGTTAAAGAAGGGGACCTCATGTGTTATTAAATCTGTCCAGACCGATCAGACAGGGAGATGGATAGTGGCACAGTTGGACCTCGGTGGTTTAGAACTAGCTTGCACCTCCTATTATGGACCCAATGTCGATGACCCTACTTACATCTGCAAGCTGCAAGCCAAACTGATGATGGCAACTCCCCCTTTGCTTATAGGAAGCGATTTTATTGTCCTTTTGGACCCTTTAAAAGACAGGTCGAATTTGAGTCATGTTATAGGGGCCCCTAGATCTCGTCGAGCCTTGAAAAATCTGTTGCACGATATGGATCTGGTTGATGTTTGGAGGGCAAAGAGGGGAGAACTTCAGGGGTTCACATTCTATAGCAAAAAATATCACCACTCATCAAGAATAGACTACATCTTAGTCAACAGGGATGCTTTGGACAGTTTGAAGGAGATATCTGTATTACCCAGTCACCTTTCGGATCATGCTCCTGTATTATTTTCATATCTTAGGAAAAGTAACATCTTACAAACTAGATGGACGCTGATTAGAACAATGTAATTGGACACTGAAATCACTCAGGCTATTAAATCATCCTCTTTAGAATATTTCCTATCAAATATGGGCTCCACGACTATGGATTTTGTCTGGGATGCCTACAAGGCTAACCTAAGAGGCAACTGCATGGTCTTATTTGCTCTTAAAATCGGGCTAAGGCCCAGGAGTTACACGCTATCGAGGGAAGGATCTTGCAACTAGAAACTGAGAGGAATCGACTCAGTCAGGAGAGCTCAGGTAGTCTGGCACAAGCCCAGAGGGAACTGGAGGGGGTTAGGCAGGAGTTCAGGAGTAAGTTGGATCAGAAGTGTAGGGCACAATGGCTTATTAAAAACATGCAAAATTATGAATATGGGGAAAAGGCAGGTGCTCTATTAGCATGGAAAGCCAGATCGGATCGTTCAAAAAATAATATCAACGAATTGATAATAAACAATAATGGGGAAAAATCAAGTAACGTAGAGGATATGCAAACCTGTCTCCTCTCTCTTTTTGCGGATCTCTATAAAGAGAATCTGGCCCCCTCCCAAGATAAAATACAATCTTGGTTACGGGGTAAATCCCTGTCTACTCTAACTGAAGCAAGCCGTGCTCTTCTCAATGCCCCTATTACAGTGGAAGAGATTAAAAATCAAATAAAGAATTCTAAAGATAACAAAGCATCTGGAATGGATGCATTTCCGAACGAAGTTTATAAACTTCTATCGGATGAATTGACCCCGGCATTGGGCACTTTGTTTAATTCAGTTTATAGCCCAACGGGTGAGGTCCCTAGATCCTGGAAGGAAGCAACTATCGTATTGATACTAAAGCCAGGAAAGGACCCATTAAAGGCCGACTCTTATCGTCCAATCTCCCTGCTGAATGCCGACTATAAGATCTTCATGGGCATTCTAGCGGGGAGATTGGCCAAATTGGTCCCTAGCCTGGTTGGTGTCGATCAGAAGGGCTTCATAACAGGGAGATACATTCAGGAACAGACACAATTGTTGATCGGGAACATCGACTTGGCCGTGGTAAAATCAGATCCTTTGGCAGTAGTTGCCTTGGACGCGGCCAAGGCATTTGACAGGGTGTGCTGGGTGTATCTTTGGGAGGTACTCGAGGAAATGGGCTTCGGCCCTATTTTTTTCAAACTTTGAGAAAATGCTATCAAGGAGCCTCTGCAAAGATTCTGATGACCGCACGCTGACCCCTAGTTTCGATATCTAGAGGGGAACTAGAAAGGGGTGTCCTATTTCCCCCTTGTTGTTTAACATCTACATCGAGCCACTGGCGCAAGCTATTAGATTAGATGATTCAATCTATCCTTTTAAATCCCAAACCTACCATTGCAAGCTAGCATTGTATGCTGATGATATTATCATATATACTAGTAACCCGGGGGCGGCTATTCCACGGATCAAAGCCCTTTTGGAGGAATTTGGCTCTATTTCAGGCTACCTAGCCAATTCTTCTAAAACGGAAGTGATGTGCTGGAATATTGACCAATGGGGGGGGCACCCCCAGTAACGAGCTAAAGTATCTGGGTATTAAAGTTGTTAAAGATCTGGACAAAATCCCCCAGATCAATCTGAATAAAATCATAAAGGAAATTGACCACCTCTTCGCCAGATGGAGGAATCTTCCCTTGACAATCTATGGGGAGGTCAACCTGGTGAAGATGGTTATTCTCCCCAAGCTGACTTATTTGTTCAATGCAGTTCCCTTGGTCTTTCCTAGTAAGAGCATTGGCAAGATTCAGAGTAAAATTGGGAGCTTTATTTGGGGAGATAAAGGTGCAAGGATGTCTTGGAAGAAGCTGAGGAGGAGGCTCACCAAAGGTGGGTTGGCTCTTCCTGACATCAGATGGTACCTAGTCGCATTTCAATTTAAGGGTGTTAGGATGTTACTTTCTAATCCAGATAAGACATCGTGGGGTAGGCTGTTGGACGAGATGGCTATAACGGAGGGGGGAGGTGGCGGAGAAGGTTTCCTATATAAGTTCGGGGCCCCGAGATACTTTAAACGAGTGCGGCTTAAGGTCCTTAAGGCCGCTCTGGAAACGTGGTATAAAGTGAGATGCAGATGGGGAATTGGATATTTTTCTGATTTTGCACCTATATGGGACTCCCCTGGGACACCACTTTGCCTTAGAGATAGCTTGGCGGCCCCAATTAAGAGAGCGGGTGTGTCTATGTGGTCTGACTTGGTGGATGGAGAAGGAATTCTTCCATGGGAGATATTAAGAGTTAAGATAGGCCCCGGTCTCTCCAAGTTTAAGTACCTACAACTTAAATCTTGGTATGATGCAGAAATAGGCGAAATAAGGGGAGGTTGGGAAACAGAGTGCTTATTACAAACAGTACAGCCAAAAAAGAAAGAGATTTCTATTTGGTACACGAAGTTTCTTGATGCAGAAGATATGGATATTCCACCCCAATCTTCGGTCTGGGACCAATCTCCCCTTGAGCCCAACATTGTAGACCAGTTTGAGCCCTCTTTGAAATTACTCTACAAATTTATCAAACCAGCCAGCCTAAAGAAAAACCACTTCTTTGTCATCAACCGATTATACTACACGCCGGCCAGGATAGCCAAGTTTGCTCCGCTGCCTCCCCCAAAATGCCCTAGGTGCAGGACACCCAATGCTGATGACATCCATATCTTCTTTGAATGCCCCGAGCTAAGAACCTACTGGAAAGATGTGGGAGATACTCTATCTGGTATTTTTAAAGTCAACATCGAGGTCAACCTCTTATTGTTTTTTTTTGGGGGCAATGGTCCATCTAACCTGAACTCATCACAGTCTCACAGGGGGTTGTTGTTATATCTGGTGTTACTGGCTCGGAGGGAGATATGTATCAAGTGGAAAGACCCTATCCCCCCGAATAGAGAAGACTGGCTTAAAGCTTCATTTGCCATGGCACGCTTAGAGCACGATGAAAAGCGGGAAACCCCGACAAACATCTGGCAGCCTCTATTAAGTTGGGGCCGGGACTTGAGATTAATTCAAGGTGAGAGTAATTGAATAAATGTTGGTCTCCTTCCTGGTCCTATGATTACACCAAGCCTTTACTATCTGGGGCTGGTCGGGCTGACCTAAGCAAATGCAGTTAGCCGTAGGGTGCCGAGTTGGAGAATCGACGGCTTTTAAGATCTGCAGAAGCTTATCGGTGAGATGAGGACAAAAAAAAAAAAAAAAAAGGGATCTCACCTTCAAACACTTCAACTCTTTTAACTCTAGGCTCTGATCTACTCCTGCATGCTATTGAAAAATGACCTTTCTTTTGCACTTACTACAGGTTTGACCCAATGCAGGACAACTTTTATCGTTAGCAAGATGACCAACTCTACCACATCTAAAACACTTATATTCTATAGCTCTACCTTTGGACAATTCTTTGTTGATGACAGGTTTACTCTTTTCATAGTCAACCCATTTTAGATTTTTATCTTTAACAATTTGATTCTTATCTCTAACAACTTGTATCTTGACATCCTTGTCACATTCTTTTTTTATTACAGCTACACACTTCATGGAATGTTCAATTCTTTTGCGACAGAAAGAACTTCATCCAAATTTGGCTCGTCTCGCAACCAAAGTTCTTCTCTTACCTTCTCCATGTTACATCCAAACATAAATTGATCGCGGATGCGTTCTTCGGCTAAGTTCTCAAATTTGCAAGATGAAGCAAGTTTTCTTAAATCAGTCACATAGCCTTCAACAGTTTCTTCGTCCCTTTGAGTTCTTTTAGCAAAGTGGTACCTCTCTAAGATGGTACTAACCTTGGGCAAATAGTGTTTATCAAGCTTTTTAATAGAAATCTCATAATCATTTAAATCTCTTGCTTCTGTTGGAGAAAAATCTGGAAGATGATCAAATACATCTTGACCCTCAGAGCCAAGACAATGAAATAATAATTAACTTTTCCTCTCTGCGCTCAACGAAGGCCTGGCTGATGAAAGGTGATGCCCTGAAACCGGTCCCAGGATGCTTGTTTCTGGTCCAGGGAGGACCTGGCTTGGCAGTTCGGGCTGGACTGTTCCCTCAAGGAACAGGGTCAAGACTGATTTGCATATGGCTGGATCCGAACTGGGGTGGTGTGGTAAGCAAAAGAATGATGGATTAAACCCAGATCCTTGTGACTGGGGGTGAATGTTTGCATTGTCCAGCATTCCGTCCATCAATTGTTTCTTTTGCAGAATGCAGCACACACAGAAAGAATAAAAAGCTTAGTGCACAAAAACAATCCTGCCTACAACACAGACACCCTTGCTCCATGGTTTAAGGCTGCCTGTGTTGGCGCCAGGCTGTCAAAACGGCACCAACGCAAGGGGAAAAGACAGGATTGCACTTTATTGGATAAATACAGCGCATTCCTGCACTTTCCCTGTGACGCAAGACAGAGCAGCAAGGTGATTTGCTCTGCTGCCCTGCCTCACAAGAATCATAAATATGGCTCACAATTCCTTTGAAACTTTAAAGCTTTATTGCCATTATTGCTAGTTAAAATGTTGCTACTATATACTTTGTCACTCCAAGTTAAAATGATCCTAAATGTGTTAAGTAGGCTACACATTCTTCTTCGCAGACATTAAGGTTCTCTGGTGCTTAATTTGCAAAACAAAAAGTGTTGGGGCCCAAAGTTTTATTAAGAAACCCACAGTACAACTATCGGGGTGCTGTATACCAAGGCTGTTTAGTCTTTATTCTACTTCATGTCTCTTTCATCCACCACCAGACACACCCTGGCCCTTTATTTCACTCTTGCAGGTTCTTGCTTTATTCATTTTTTGTCTTCCACTTCTTCCTCCTTTCCCCTTTTACATTTTCCTCTCTGATTCTGGGTGAAAGTCGCATAAGGAAAAATTAAGTGCCGGTCCCTAAGAATTCTTTCTGGCTGGCCTCACATGTAACCACCAGCTCAAATTAAGCATTGGGGGCTTCATTACTGTTTACGTGCAATCCAGGTGGTAGTTACATTACAGATAAATCTATGCTGACAGTTGTGATATTTACCTGATGCGCAAATGTGGAATGTGTACTGATTACTTGCAAAATGTGACCAGTTTTTACCAAGTGAAATTTTTGTGCCCAAAAAGCATGGGTTCCTGTAATAAATGCAAAAGGTATACTCCTGATTCATGTGAAAAGAAGAGATTTGCATTGGTCTTGGAATGAGAGTCTCAGACCTTGGTCCAAAATTTAATACATGGAAAATCAGTTCCATAGCATTGGTGCCAAGGGCCCTGGTGCATGAAGGGAAAATTGGTCTCATACCTCCAGTTTGGTTAGTAAATACTGCCAAAACTGGGGTTCAATGGGCCTTTAATGCCCCTCTGCCACTGCACATGATACAGTACTGACAGCTGTGCCTGTGTAGAAAATCCTTTGTTTTCTAGAGGAAGAGCTAAATTTCGAGAACTCATTGGTGGATTTTCTTCCACTTTGAGGATAGGATGCTGTGGGGCCTAGCACTTTCTGCAAGGTTACCATGGTAAACTTGGTAAAATGTCCAAACCAATGTTCCATTTAATTTACTCATAAGTTCCTATTATATGGTAATGCATGTGCCCAGGGCCTGTACATTACATGCTACTAATGGGATGCAGCACTCATTGTGCCACCCACTAAAATAGCACTGTAAAACCTTTCTCAGGTCTACCATTGGAGCCTGTGTGCGCAATTTTAGAACTGCCATTTCTACCTGACAAAATTAATATTTCGTAAGACCTAAAACTTCCTTATTAGTACTTATAAGTCATCCTTAAAGCAGGTCCTAAAGGCTCAACGGGGAAGACGCATGGTATTTAAAAATTAGGACATGCGCACTTAAGTTTTACATGTCCTGGCAGTGATCCACCCCCCAATGTCTTTTTTCACTATGGCAAAGCTAGCTTCCAAAAGACTAACACTGGGTTACTTTATTACATTCCATTTGTGATAACTTCACTTTGAGAACAGCTAAAGGAATACTTTGTCCACTCATCATCATCCTCATCATCCTTTATTTCGGCTTTATGCAAACCATACAAGGCATAACACATATAAAAAACGGGAAACATCCTTTACCACGAAACCATTACAACGCAGTATGGTTACATCGTGGTTTTCACAACGCAAGTCGTTACATCGACTTGCACTGGAGGGCGCTCTAGACTAAGGAATAGTGTGCTATTACTATTCCAACACCTTCCCTACTGTACGTAGACTGGAGTTGGAATAGTAATTCACACTATTCCTAAATCCAGCGCCCTCCAGCACAAGTCGATGTAACGACTTGCGTTATCAACACCACGATGTAACATACCGCGTTGTGATGGGACGCGTTGTATCATCATACATCCATAAAAAACAAGTATTTCAATGTAGCAAAAAGAAAATATAAAAAGTATAAATATATGATAACAACAGGGCTAAAAAAGACAAGTAGAATTAAAAAGATAAAAGAAGGTAAAAACCCTACCAACAAGGGTATTTATATATTTTAAAAAATCATATAAAAGAAAAAATAAAAGTTCATGCTTTAGCAATCTGCTTTGTTCTAACATGCCATATAGGGAATAAGAATTTTGAAATTGAGAATACAATTGGGCTGGAGGTATCAAATCTGCATATTTGCATAATTGAGTGCCGATCCCTCAATCCCAACAATTTACATAATGGTTTGATCCAACGTACATGATATCTTTAATAGGCAGGACAAAAAAATAAAACATGTTCAACATATGCACCAAAACACAGCAAAACACTGTCACTTTTATCCCCAGTCCGTAATTCAGCGAAGAAAAAACTATTTTTGACGTTCCGTTGGCAATTTCCAATAAATGATCCACAGAAGATGATGTATCAGGTCATACTGTTTTATTCCAATCATAGACACAAGCACAGCAGCTGACGCGTGTTTCGTCCTCCTGGACTTTCTCAAGGCTGCAAAATTACATATACAATTCATTTGCATCATATCATTTTTAATTGATTTAGATTAAGTTTAAAAATTGTGCCCCAATCTAAGAAGTGAGTGCACACCAACAACCAAACGTTGTGATTAAAAAAAGGGGAAAGGGAATGCACCTCTGGAAATATATTATAACTTATAAAGTGCCCATGCAAAGATGTTCTATTGGCAAAAAAACCCATTAGTAATCCACGTGTACTATACAAGTAATTTGTCATCCAGACACAACAAGTGATGTTAGCTCCTGAATAGTTTGTTAGTTTTGTGAGGGGAGAAGTGTATTAACGGACGTGGACTCACTGGTTTCACCCATCCATTAATTTATGACCCCATTTAGGTGAAGGTTTATACACATAAAAATGTGCCTCACCTTCTCTCAATATCCAAACAGGCAGTCCTTCTTAATGTATTACGTAGGTAGTTCGTAAGAAAAGTAGCTTGCTGAGTAAATTTTGTTTATGAGTATCTTAATTCTGTGTATGAACATGAAAAAGGAAAAAAAAGGGGGGGGGGGGACGTGTAAAAAAATAAAACATGTTCAAGAGATTCCACAACTGCACATCTCATATGGCAGATATTTGCCTTAGTGACACCAACTTTCCAAGTACTGGTAAAAGCTAATACAGGTAAAGTTCCAACCCTGAATTTAATATAAAGTGCACGCGCATAGGGTTAAGAACCATATCTAAATAAGAATCATATTCAAAAGTACATTTATGGGAGAGGAACAGATGTGTCAAACAATCCGCTGTTGTACTTTGGATTTTTTCCCCTGGAACAAAATTCCAATAGGCCACCTTTAATATTTCTTTAGAGTTACGTGGCCAGTCTAGGGGGTGGGACCAAAAATCTCCTAAACCGAGTTTAAAGAGCCAGGTTTTTATATGGGCCCAAGTGGATTTTATCAACACATGAACCCACCAGAAAACATTGGAGCCAATCCCTATATACTTCTAATTCCTCTGTTGCCCTTCTTCCACTGATTTGAATTGTAATTTAAAATCCTCTTTAATAATAAAGTCAGATTTTAACTTAATATTTTGAAAATGCCACATTTAGGAAGTTAGCATTATTCTGCTTAAACCAAATGGGCCTTTCTGGCAGTGTCCTGTGTCACATGAATGTTAATGGCTTTCCTGTGGTGTGGTGTATTCCTTCCAGACAGCAGACAAAGGGGCCTTGGATGTGGGGAAAGGTGTTCCTCTCCTGAGCAGGATGGGCTGGGGGAGGTTATACTCCGCCCCTTCCCGAGCTTCAAAGAGTAGCATGAGTGCTATAGCCACCCCCTTCCTGGGGCCAGACCCAGGAGAAAGGGAAGAATTGACAAGAACCAGTTTAGGGTTTGAGAAAGGGGGTGTGTTCCCCCCACACACAGACTCTCACTGGGCATAAAAGTAGCAACCACAGAACCTCTCATCAAATCACTTCTGGACCAGTGGAGACTCAGAAAAAGGACTGCCCTGCTGTCTCAAGCCTGAAGGAAGACTGGACCTGCTTGCCTCTAACTGAGGACTCCAAAAGTATCTCCAAGGGTCAGTTGGCTGACCTCCTGTTTGAAACCCCTCTCAATCCAGCCTGCTATCCTACCCACTGATGATCTCGCCAAGAAGAGCTTCTCGTGCAAAAACTGCACTAAGTTAGAAGGTGAACCTTTCCACTGGGATGAACCTGCTCCCTATATACAAGCCGCGCTCCATCGTAGTCAGCCTCAACTTTTAACTTTGACCCAGTCCAGTGCAACCAGATAAGTGTGATTGCTGCCTTGTGCTTTTTGGCGCTATTTCTACTGAAAACTTTAAACGTTCTTATCTTGGTTCTATGTATTACATATTTGTTGTTTTGTTGTCATTGTATTTATTAAAATGCACTCTATTTTTTAAATTAGTTTGGAATTTTTCTTGTGTTGTGTTTTCACTTTATTACTGTTTGAGTGCTGCATAAATACTTTAGACATTGCCTCTAAGACTGACTGCTTTTGTGCCAAGGTACCAGAGTTAAACACATATTTAGGGATTGTTGTGGTACACACTGACAAGGATTATGTTTAATATTTGAGTTGGGGTTCTCACCCTTCTCAACTATTAATCCAATTTCTTACAGATGCTCTAAAGAGTTCCACCAGCATCTTCTCTTCTGAGTTAAGCACTCCCTTCAGACACCAGATGAGTTTTAGCCGTAATCAGCCTCTAACTCCCTTGCATAGGCTCCTTGCTAGAATTCTCACTTTTTCTGTGAATAAAGGCTTTCATTACCCATTACCATACACTAATAAAACACATGTTGTTGAACCATCCCAGTTCTGATCCAGCTCCACCACCAGCTATGACATTCTTTTTTGTCAACCACTGATATACTACACCATTAAGATTTTTTGGCTACTCTGGGGACCACTCCCAGAAGGAAATCTAAAAGAGACATTCTCTTTTCATTCTAGAAGAAAAACAGGTAACACACTTAAAAGAAATTAATGCATGTCAACTTAAGTTCAAAATGTAGAGCTTCCAACAGAATGCCATCTCTGAAGTTAAGAGCTTCTTTCCAGAATTTCTTTTCAGAAATTGCTTCTACCTTATAACTAACCTTTACCGCACATTGGCTTAATGGGTGTGTATATTGACTAATTTTGATTTACAACAACACGCAGAGCCAAAGTGTCACCAATAAACTGAATGTTAAAAATTCTGCAACTGGATGGTAAATGTTTTGAGTGGCACTCCTCTATAGCACTTTTATAATTCATGGTCCAGATTTGCAAAGCTTTTTTCAAAGAATAGGTGTGATTCCTAGAAACTCAGGAGTAAGTCACACCTATATTTGACGTGTGAATCAATTGCCCAACAAGTATTGGCAAAGCCAATAAGTCTTGCCTTTGGGTGATGCTGTACAGCATTGGTAAGATGCCATGCAGCATGCCCAAAAGATATTTAAAAGAAAGCAAACAAAATGCATGAGGTCATTTTGTAAGCATGCACATGTGTGATAATAATGTGCATCCATGCACCATTATTCATGCATGCCTATAAAATGATGGTAGTTCTATTTTTTTACTGCTCTGAAAAAAAGAAGCAATTTTGCTGCCTGGTAATCCTCCCCCACCAAAAAAGCATATATATATTTTTTTTATATCTAGTGTTGGGAGCAATGGAGAAGCGTCTGGAGGGAAGCAACAGTGAGTGGGTGGGGGGAACCGCACATGAGGGAGAGCAACATAGACGCACATGAGATTTGATCCAGCAGATTAGATTTTACGATACTGTACCCAACTGAAGTTGAGGATCTTACCTCCTTTACTGGATCCTTTACTATTGCTTGCTTACTTACTTGCTAACTTGGTCCTCCAATGGAACTTTTCCGTCACACTGAGGGGAGAGAGTTAGCATATTTTGTCTGATCAAATTTAATTAACAGTGCAACCAAATTGGCTACACAATGAGGGCCAGGAATCGATAGCCAATTGCAAGGGTGTTTGTTAGACTTGGCATCTTTTGGCGTGTTTCCCCTGACTTTTTGCTTTCTGACCTCCCGGTTTTGACTCTGTTTTTGCTGGTGTGATGATTCTGCGCACTTTTCTCACTGCGGTCCAGTGGGAAAGTGCAAGTGCTCCTGTATAAAATGTGTTATGGATTGGTGTTTCCATGATTGGCCTATTTGGTTTATCTGTCAGTCCCTTGTAAAGTGCACTGCGAGTGCCAGGGCCTATAGACCAAATGCTGTTGGTGGGCTGCAGCACTGGATTGTGCCACCCACGCAAACAGCCCGTAAAGTGTAACTCGGGCCTGCCATCGCAGAGCCCGTGCGCAGCCTGGGGCTGCCATGTCGACTTGGCAAGTGCACACACTTGCAAGTCCCTAAAACCTTCCCTTTGCTACATGTTAGTCACCCCTAGGGTAGGCCCAAGGTACCCCTGTGGGCAGGGTGCGGTGTATGCGAAAGGTAGGACATGCCCGGGTGTGTGCGGCATGTCCTGATAGTGAATTACAGCCTAGTTCGTTTTTCACTATTGCAAGGCTACCTGTTCCCCCTAGGCCAGAACGGGCGGTTTTGATTATTACAGTTTATAATCCTAACTGACCCCGGGAACGTGGTAGAAATTCGAGTTTAGTATGCCTGGACTCAGAATGATAAAATGCATCTTTTAGTGAAGTTGATTTTAACATTCGGTGTTTGAAAATACCACTTTTAGAAAGTGGGTATTTTCTTGTCTAACCATCCAAGCCTGCCTCTGCGAGGTTGTGTATTCCGTGTCTGGAATGTGAGTGACAGGGGCTGGGGGATGCCAGGAGACAGGGTGAGTCAGCGCAGGGCTGAATAGCCAGATCGACCTGTAGATGGGTGGGAGGGGTCGCACCTGTGCCCTGAATAGGACAGTGCCTTCCCTCCACAATGCTGGCTCCACCTCCTGTGGTGCGTCTGATGTCCCTGGCCTACTCACTGAAAGAAGGGACGGAGACTTGTCAACAAAGTGCTCCAGAACTGGTTTGGACTAGGCAAAGGCCTCTCTGCCTTCAGAGAACAAAGGAATTTGGGATATAAATATTGGGGCCCTGACCCCATGAATTTAGATTTCGCTGGAATCAAGGAACCTGCCAAGACGAAGAGCTGGAAGAGCTGCCAGGAGGAGTACTGCCCCGTTGCTGTGTTGTTGCGTTGTTGGATTGGCCTGCAGTTGCTGCTTCTGTCTTGGGCAGTGAAAGGACTGGACTGAACTTTCTACGAACTTGTGCTGAGTATCTCCAAGGGCCAGGAACCGAGCTGGCCTCCTGTTAAGAAGTCTCAGGGACTACAAAGACTTCACAAGCCTCTGGGTACCGCTTCTGGAACGCTGTTTCAGTTGCCATAGAGGAAGGGAACTGCAACCGACTCCGTCAACCGAATCCATCCCTGGCCGGTGACCTGTTTGCATCGCAGACCGCATCGCCCCGCATCGCAACCCTGGTCTCACCGTGGGCGACGTCCGACGCCGCCAACATCGAGCCGCTGCTTGCACCGTGACCTGTGGGCACCGCAGTTCGCATCGCATCGCTTCACTGGGCCAGCCGGACCAGACCGACACTGTCGCTGCAACTGGCTCAAGAGTCGTGACCGCACCGCATTTGGGGCACCGCTCGCACGTCTGCGCACGCACCGCTCCGACTCGCACCGCTGTCCGACGCCAGCTCCCGCACTCCGGCTTGGTCGCCTGCATCGCAACCTGTCAGCACCGCATCGAGCATCGTCTCGCCCTGCATCGCACGCCTTGGACTCACCGACTCCGTCTGCACGACGCTCATCGAGCCGCTGCCTGCACCGCATCGAGGGACACCGCACCTTGCATCGCTCCGTCTTGCACCGCAACCGCGACGAACGCCGACCGGCTCGTACACTCCGTACCAGCCACAACGAGAAAGGTACTGTAACCGAGTCTGTTCACGACTCTGCTGGCCCGTATCGACGCGGTCGGCTGGAACTGTTAGACTCTGTGGTTTTCAGCATCACGGTAGGCTCGGACGGAGCTACCGACTCGTACGAACTTTGCTTTTGTGCTATTCCTGCAAAGAAGAAGTTACCGTATCAAGCATTCATTTTTAAAGTACAGTATTGTGGATTTTTGTCGTAATTGGTCTTGTCTTGAGTATATAAAATATTGGTTATTTTTCTAAACTGGTGTGGTGTCCGTTTGTAGTGCTTACACTGTATTACTGTTGGTTATGTGCAAATGCTTTACACACTGCCTCTGAATTAAGCCTGACTGCTCGTGCCAAGCTACCACGAGGGTGAGCAGGGGTTACTTCACGAGTGTAACAACCCTTACCCTGACTAGGAAGAAGGGTCCCTACTTGGACAAAGGTGCAAGCCCTTGCCAACTAGAGATCCCATTTCTAACATTGGTTGTCAGCGGTGAGGATAGGACTTGTGTTTGCACTTGACTTACAGTGATTGGTGTGCACTACTACCATATCGCAGACCATTACGTACCACATACTGGTTCTTTTTCTTTTGGCCTATTTTTGATCTTGCCAGCTTCCAACTCACTACTTTTGTCATGCCTGAATCAATTGCATCATCCGTTGCATCTCTGGAAGTTATCTTTGAGGAGGACAGGTTGGAATCCTACGCCGTAAAGGAGTTACGAGCGATTTGTAAAAACTTGAAAGTCCAAATTAAAGGCCTCACAAGGAAGGAGGAGCTACAGAAGGCGCTGAGGGCCTGGGTAGCAGCCAGACATGCCAATGGGCAGCCTGGAGATCTCAGTGAGGAGGTGGAGGAGCCTATTTCCAGGGTGGATGTGCTTTTGGGTAGGGGGGAACCCGCCAGGTCAGGCAGCAGCAGTCTGTCCCCAGAGGAGCTGGAGGACAGGCGGGAGACAAGGCAGTTTGAGCTGCAGAAGCTCAGGCTGGAGAGTGAGCGGGAGGAGAAGAGATTGGCCATAGAGGAGAGGAAGATGCTCTTAGAGCATGAGAGAGAACTGAAGGAGCTAGAACTTAGGAGTAAGTCAGGCTCAGATGGTGGCAGCAATTCGTCCAGAAAGGCAGACAAGATTGTACACATTCCCAAGAACGTAGGCAAGGAGTTCAAGAAGGGGGATGACATACAAAGGTGGTTTCAGGGTTATGAGGCAGCCATACACATGAATGGGGTCCCTGAGGAGAATTGGGGAGCAGGATTGTGGCCACTTTTCCCGGAAGAAGCAAGGGATGCTCTGATAGCTTTGGGTAAGGGGTATCACCTCACCTATGCTGACATGAAGGATGCCCTTCTCACGAAGTATGGTCTTACTCCTGAAAAGTACAGGGATCAGTTCAGGTCCAGTAAGAAGTCTGATGTCAACACTTGGTTGGAATGTGTGGATGTGTTCTGCAGGTCTCTGGATGGTTGGGTGAAGGGCAGTAGTGTAACAGATTTTCAGGGGCTCTACAACTTGATTGCATGGGAGCACTTGTCTAGTCTATGTTTTGCAGACCTGCGCCAGCACCTAGTTGATAGTAAGCTAACTGACCCCAGGAAGCTTGCTATGGAAGCGGACCGCTGGGTGAGTACCAGGGTCCACAAGAAAGCGTTTGGGGAGACTCAGCCAAAGGTGGGCAGGGTCCCCAGCAGAAAAGTGGGGGGACAAGGGTAAAGCACAGGAGTTCTCTAAAGGGCCCCAAACTAGTACCCAGGGTAAAAGTTCCCAGCCCCCCGGTGATAAGAAGAAAGGGGTCTCTACAGGGAAGCCTGTTGAGACCGGCCCCGCAAGTGTTATGCATGTGACCAGGTAGGTCACTTTAAGAGGGACCCCAAGTGCCCGAAGGGGACACAGCCACCCACCGGTGGACAGTCCAAAGTGTTGGCTAGTGTAGCGCTTGGGGAGGAGGGGTGCCCACAGGAGGGTGGGGATCCCGCAGAAATGACCCTTGTCTCACTAGGGGACAGTGAGATGGTCCCAGGAAACCAGGTGCCCCCTAACACAAAGAAATATAGCACCTGGGTGACCATTAATGGGAACAGGGTAGAGGCTCTCAGAGATACTGGAGCCAGTGTGACCTCAGTCCGGTGTCACCTGGTGTCTGAGAAGCAAGTAGTCCCAGGAGCATTCCACCAAGTAGTTGCTGTAGACAACTCAGAGCGCCAATGTATGGTGGCGCAGGTTCCCTTTGAATGGGGGGTCTCAGGTCCCTTGAGGGTGGTTGTGAGCCCTACCATGCCTGTAGATTGTCTGCTAGGAAACGACCTGGAGCAGTCCTCATGGAAGGAGGTTGAGCTCAGGTCTCACTTGGAGATGCTTGGGTTGCCAGAGTGGGCATGCGTGTCTACTCGGTCAATGGCGGCCAGAAAGAGTGATCAAGAGGACTTGGAGCCTGAAACAGTGGCCCAAGTCCCTGCCAAGAGAAAGGGCAGGGGCGCGGGAAACCGGCCCCGAAGTTCCCACGGACCGGGAGGAAGCAGACCTCGAGGGGACGCCCCGGTGCCTACAGGGGAGCAGGTAGCCGAACTGGGAGACATCTCTGAGCTGACCCATTGGCAGCAAGAAGGGGGTCCCACCAGGGAGGAGTTCTGCAGGGAGCAGAGCGAGTGCCCTACTCTGGAGGGTCTGCGGCGGCAGGCTGCAGACCAGGCAGCTGGTAATCAGTCCGGGTCACATCTGATCTACTGTGAGAGTGGTCTCCTATACATTGAGCCTAAGGTTGCTGAGCCTGGGTCAGCCCGTGTGCTGGTGGTACCCCAGCGTTTCAGGACCTTCCTACTGGGTCTGGCTCATGACGTGCCTTTGGCAGGACATTTGGGGCAGGACAAGACCTTTGACAGGCTTGTCACCCACTTCTTTTGGCCCCAAATGCGAAGGCAGTCAGATGCACACTGTATGTCTTGCCAAACTTGCCAGGCAAGTGGTAAGAGTGGGAGGAAGGTCAAAGCTCCTCTCCAACCTTTTCCGGTTGTTGGAACACCCTTTGAAAGGGTAGGGATGGATATTGTGGGGCCACTGGATCCCAAGACAGCCATGGGCAACAGGTACATCCTGGTCTTGGTGGACCATGCCACCCGGTACCCGGAGGCAATCCCTCTCAGGACAACGACGGCGCCAGTGGTGGGCCGGGCGTTAATGGGGATCTTTTCCCGTGTGGGATTCCCCAGAGAGGTGGTTTCTGATAGGGGGACCAATTTCATATCCAAGTATATGACATCCCTGTGGAAGGAGTGTGGGGTAACCTACAAGTTCACCACTCCTTACCACCCACAAGGAAACGGTCTGGTGGAGAGATTCAACCAGACCTTGAAAGGCATGATCAAGGGTCTAACAGAACCCATGAGGCGTAAGTGGGACGTCCTCTTGCCATGCCTGCTCTTTGCATACAGGGAGGTGCCTCAGAAGTCTCTTGGGTACAGCCCCTTTGAGCTCCTATATGGCCACCCTGTCAGAGGACCTCTGAGTTTGGTAAAGGAAGGCTGGGAGGCGGCTCCCAGGAAAACTCCCCAGGATGTATTTAGCTACATGCTGGCCTTTAGAAACCAAACTGCCTGCTTCAGGAAACTCGCTCAGGCGAACCTAGAAGCAAGCCAGGAAGAAATGAAGAGATGGTATGACCAGAATGCCACTCTGGTCGAATTTCAACCTGGGCAGAAAGTGTGGGTCATGGCCCCAGTGGCACCTTGTGCCTTGCAGGACAAGTGGACTGGGCCATACGAGGTAAAGGAGCGCAAAAGTGACGTCACCTACCTGGTGGATTTGCAGGCTCCAAGGAACCCTTTGAGGGTCCTTCACGTGAACCGCCTCAAGCCCCACTTCGAGAGGTCCGAAGTGAGTATGCTCTTGGCGACAGATGATGGGGTGGAAGAGGAGAGTGAGCCTCTCCCTGACCTCCTGTCTACCAAGGAGCATGATGGGTCAGTAGAGGGTGTGATCCTCTCCCCTACTCTGACTCAGGAGCAGCAGGGGGACTGTCGCCAGTTGTTGGGACAGTTCGCCCCACTGTTCTCTCTGACCCCGGTGTTACTCACTGGTGTACCCATGACGTGGGCACTGGTGACAGCCATCCTGTGAAGCACAAGATTTACAGGTTGACTGACCGGGTCAGAGCCAGCATCAAGGAGGAGGTCTCTAAGATGCTGGCGTTAGGGGTGATTGAGCCCTCCCACAGTCCTTGGGCCAGCCCAGTGGTCTTGGTCCCAAAGGCTGCGGCGCCCGGTGCCACTCCAGAACTCCGGTTTTGTGTGGACTACCGTGGGCTCAATGCCGTCACCAGGACTGACGCGCACCCCATCCCCAGAGCTGATGAGCTCATTGATCGGTTGGGAGCTGCCCGGTTCCTCAGCACGTTTGATTTAACGTCTGGGTACTGGCAGATTGCCTTAACCGATGGGGCCAAGAGAGATCAGCGTTCTCAACCCCAGAAGGTCATTACCAATTCCGGGTGATGCCCTTTGGGTTGAAGAATGCCCCTGCCACCTTTCAGAGGTTGGTCAATCAGGTGTTGGCTGGGCTGGAGGATTTCAGTGCCGCCTACCTGGATGACATTGCTGTGTTCAGTTCCAGCTGGGAAGAACATTTACAGCACCTTGAGAAAGTGTTGAGGGCTCTGCAAGGTGCAGGCCTCACGATCAAGGCCAGTAAGTGCCAGATCGGGCAGGGGTTATGTGGTGTACTTGGGGCACCAGGTAGGAAGCGGCCAGGTGGCGCCCCTACAACCCAAGATTGACACCATTCTGGCTTGGGAGCCCCCCAAGACCCAGACAGAGGTGAGAGCCTTCTTAGGTCTCACTGGCTACTATAGGAGATTTGTTAAGGGCTATGGCACCATCGTTGCCCCCTTAACAGAGCTGACCTCTAAGAGGCAGCCCAGGAAAGTGATCTGGACTGAGTCCTGCCAGAAAGCTTTTGATGCCCTGAAGGCAGCCATGTGCACGGCGCCCGTGCTCAAGGCACCTGACTTCTCCAAGGAATTCGTCATGCAGACGGACGCTTCAGAGCATGGTGTGGGAGCGGTGCTCTCACAACTGAACGAAGAGGGCCTGGATCAGCCTGTAGTCTTCCTTAGCAGGAGACTACTTCCCAGGGAACAGAGGTGGAGTGCCATAGAAAGGGAAGCTTTTGCTGTGGTCTGGGCACTGAAGAAGTTGAGACCATACCTGTTTGGGACTCACTTCCGGGTTCAGACAGACCACAGGCCCCTCAGATGGTTGATGCAAATGAGGGGTGAGAATCCAAAACTGCTGAGGTGGTCCATCTCCCTACAGGGAATGGACTTTACGGTGGAACACCGTCCTGGTACAGAACACGCCAACGCAGATGGTCTGTCCAGGTTCTTCCGCCTTAGTGAAGAGAACTCCAATGGGGTTGGGTAGTTCTCCCTACTTTCAGCTGGAGGGGACATGTGTTAGACTTGGCATCTTTTGGCGTGTTTCCCCTGACTTTTTGCTTTCTGACCTCCCGGTTTTGACTCTGTTTTTGCTGGTGTGATGATTCTGCGCACTTTCCTCACTGCGGTCCAGTGGGAAAGTGCAAGTGCTCCTGTATAAAATGTGTTATGGATTGGTGTTTCCATGATTGGCCTATTTGGTTTATCTGTCAGTCCCTTGTAAAGTGCACTGCGAGTGCCAGGGCCTATAGACCAAATGCTGTTGGTGGGCTGCAGCACTGGATTGTGCCACCCACGCAAACAGCCCGTAAAGTGTAACTCGGGCCTGCCATCGCAGAGCCCGTGCGCAGCCTGGGGCTGCCATGTCGACTTGGCAAGTGCACACACTTGCAAGTCCCTAAAACCTTCCCTTTGCTACATGTTAGTCACCCCTAGGGTAGGCCCAAGGTACCCCTGTGGGCAGGGTGCGGTGTATGCGAAAGGTAGGACATGCCCGAGTGTGTGCGGCATGTCCTGATAGTGAATTACAGCCTAGTTCGTTTTCACTATTGCAAGGCTACCTGTTCCCCCTAGGCCAGAACGGGCGGTTTTGATTATTACAGTTTATAATCCTAACTGACCCCGGGAACGTGGTAGAAATTCGAGTTTAGTATGCCTGGACTCAGAATGATAAAATGCATCTTTTAGTGAAGTTGATTTTAACATTCGGTGTTTGAAAATACCACTTTTAGAAAGTGGGTATTTTCTTGTCTAACCATCCAAGCCTGCCTCTGCGGTGTTGTGTATTCCGTGTCTGGAATGTGAGTGACAGGGGCTGGGGGATGCCAGGAGACAGGGTGAGTCAGCGCAGGGCTGAATAGCCAGATCGACCTGTAGATGGGTGGGAGGGGTCGCACCTGGGCCCTGAATAGGACAGTGCCTTCCCTCCACAATGCTGGCTCCACCTCCTGTGGTGCGTCTGTTGTCCCTGGCCTACTCACTGAAAGAAGGGACGGAGACTTGTCAACAAAGTGCTCCAGAACTGGTTTGGACTAGGCAAAGGCCTCTCTGCCTTCAGAGAACAAAGGAATTTGGGATATAAATATTGGGGCCCTGACCCCATGAATTTAGATCTCGCTGGAAACAAGGAACCGCCCAAGACGAAGAGCTGGAAGAGCTGCCAGGAGGAGTACTGCCCCGTTGCTGTGTTGTTGCGTTGTTGGGTTGGCCTGCAGTTGCTGCTTCTGTCTTGGGCAGTGAAAGGACTGGACTGAACTTTCTACGAACTTGTGCTGAGTATCTCCAAGGGCCAGGAACCGAGCTGGCCTCCTGTTAAGAAGTCTCAGGGACTACAAAGACTTCACAAGCCTCTGGGTACCGCTTCTGGAACGCTGTTTCAGTTGCCACAGAGGAAGGGAACTGCAACCGACTCCGTCAACCGAATCCATCCCTGGCCGGTGACCTGTTTGCACCGCAGACCGCATCGCCCCGCTTCGCATCGCAACCCTGGTCTCACCGTGGGCGGCGTCCGACGCCGCCAACATCGAGCCGCTGCTTGCACCATGACCTGTGGGCACCGCAGTTCGCATCGCATCGCTTCACTGGGCCAGCCGGACCAGACCGACACTGTCGCTGCAACTGGCTCAAGAGTCGCGACCGCACCGCATTTGGGGCACCGCTCGCACGTCTGCGACGCACCGCTCCGACTCGCACCGCTGTCCGACGCCAGCTCCCGCACTCCGGCTTGGTCGCCTGCATCGCAACCTGTCAGCACCGCATCGAGCATCGTCTCGCCCTGCATCGCACGCCTTGGACTCACCGACTCCGTCTGCACGACGCTCATCGAGCCGCTGCCTGCACCGCATCGAGGGACACCGCACCTTGCATCGCTCCGTCTTGCACCGCAACCGCGACGAACGCCGACGGAGCTCGTACACTCCGTACCAGCCACAACGAGAAGGTACTGTAGCCGAGTCTGTTCACGACTCTGCTGGCCCGTATCGACGCGGTCGGCTGGAACTGTTAGACTCTGTGGTTTTCAGCATCACGGTAGGCTCGGATGGAGCTACCGACTCGTACGAACTTTGCTTTTGTGCTATTCCTGCAAAGAAGAAGTTACCGTATCAAGCATTCATTTTTAAAGTACAGTATTGTGGATTTTTGTCGTAATTGGTCTTGTCTTGAGTATATAAAATATTGGTTATTTTTCTAAACTGGTGTGGTGTCCGTTTGTAGTGCTTACACTGTATTACTGTTGGTTATGTGCAAATGCTTTACACACTGCCTCTGAATTAAGCCTGACTGCTCGTGCCAAGCTACCACGAGGGTGAGCAGGGGTTACTTCACGAGTGTAACAACCCTTACCCTGACTAGGAAGAAGGGTCCCTACTTGGACAAAGGTGCAAGCCCTTGCCAACTAGAGATCCCATTTCTAACAGTGTTTATTACAGATTTGTGATCACGTTCAGGTATATCACTCTAACTATATAAGTAAAGTATTGCAACAGGGAGGCCAAGCCTTCGGAAAACGTTTAAGCGCACTAAAATCAGGCAAACTATCAGCTCTGTAGCTGCTATACAAAAAAGGCAACATCAATACTTGATATTCAGAATACAATCTGGCTTGATCTTTTCTAGGCATTAGCAATCTAAGTCTCTCAATTGCAAATTAAGGCCCTCTCAATGTTCATAGTACAAATCTGCAAAAGACAATAGGGATCAGACAAAAGAGTACAAGTAGTATTAGCAATTAGATGGCGGAAGCTCAGTCAGGAGTCTTCAATACGTCTGGCAAGTAACTGTCTAAACCACACTTTGGAATTATCGGGTCATAGGGAAACATCTCTTAAAGTCCATTCAAAGGGCAATGGGATTTGGGAAATGCTTCAGGTCGGAGTTCAATGAAGGCTCTGCACAGAATATGCAGAAAGGGGTTCAGCATAGGAGTTCAGGAATAAAGTCGAAAGTCATCATTGCTCAGAGAATTCTCTGAGTTCTGCCTTTCGAGATCTGTCGGTTCTGCCTTGCCTTCAACCAGGGCATCGATAAGTTATAATTGCCAGAGTCCATCGGCAACTCCCCTTTGGTTGCGTCATCAATTGAAGTCCACTGTATTTGTTTTAATAATTTGTATAGTTGCACATAGTATTAGAACGAAACATGGTAGGAAAGGCACACACTGAACATGGGAACATCATCTTGATCCCACACTCATGAGTAAAGACAACAGCCCATTGTTAGTCTACCGAGCTCTCATGTGCTCTTTGCTGGGTATCTGTTTCCAGACATGTGTCTATTGCTTATTACAAAAATGTATCTATTCAAACTAACAGTCGCTGGGATCACCTGAAAGAAAGCAAGTCAGCAGAAATGCATAAACTGTAGATTCCTATGGGACAAAGATTCAGGCCTTTTAGCAGTGGCATAGCTGGGGAGGGAGGTGGGGGCGGACCGCCCGAGGCGGCACAAGTTTTGGGGGCGGCGGCCGGCCCCCTTCCCCCTGCTCTTACCTGAGGCCGTAAGAATCAGCATTACCCCCCGCTCTTCCCTGCGGCCGCAGCTCCCCCCTCCTCTTCGATTAGGCTGCCGAGGGCAGCAGAAACAGTGGCCACCACAGGCGGCCTAAGGCCTAGCTACGCCACTGCCTTTTAGTGTAAAACAGCTAATATTACATCTAATAATGTACATTTAATATGCGTGTGCACATTTAAACATATATGAGTAATATCTTTCATTAGTACCTTTTAGTCCACTAAATCAGATAGTAAGAAAGAAACTGCATGACAGTGAGTGCACTTGGGAACTACATTCAAAAATGCATGCGTGTAACACTAATGCATACATTGATGAAACATTATTGTTCAACCTATATTAATATCTTACACTTATATCCTTTAGAACCATGAACAACAGTTCTATCAGTTACACAGACATAATTGCACACATTTATAGTTTGTGTGTAAAGCTGCAAAAATAATGGAAAGAAGATGATTTAATTTAAAATACATTACTCATTGCAAATGTTTCACGTTTAGATGTAACACACCGGAATTCGAAATCCTTTTAGTTGTAACAAAGCATATATGTTCAATTATTATGTGTCAACTTCTTTATTATTACACATCAAGAAATTGTTCTCTAATACATTTCCATTAAGAGCATCTTTTGTTCAGAGCAGATGGTTCTAAATTAAACATCAAATACATTTCTATCGACATTAGTAAAACATTCTATGTGAAATTTATAAATTCTATAGCAAAAACTCTCTGCAACAGCAGGGTCAGTTGTAACATGTGCAAGAATCATAATGACATGTAGGGCTCATGTGCAAAGTGCACATTAATTTTGTGTGTCAGGTATCAGTAATATTTAGGTTTGATGACCTGTAAAGAGTGGGCAACTTTACGCGGCACCAGAAGCATGGTCGAGAAATGACATGGTGGTGGATAGAATGCTTAAATTAATCTCAGCCTCTGGCAATCACTCAGGGCCACATCCCAATCCATCATTTTTTACCCACCATGCCACCTCAGTTTGGACCCAGCCATGTGCAAATCACTCTTTTTAAGTTCAAGAAAATTTATTGAGAAATATAAAGGTGTCTATAAGAAAGACATAATAATAACCTCATATCTGTACATTCAGAATAAGCGTATTGAGAGTAAACGAATCAGACTTATAAATAACAACATATGAGAGACCAATAATACAAATAAAATCTGAGTAACAATAAGTTATAGAAGATATTAGGAACGATTAGGGGATCAGGGGGGTTTAAGAACTTCCTGTTGTGATGGTTGTAGTTGAGAGAAACTTTTGGCACTTGCATCCAGAAATATTGTAATAGGTGACCACAAATCCAAACGTTTCATTGCCAAATTTATAGGGTAAACAAAAGTAGTATCTAACCTATGGTTGTGACAAACAGCGTACCACCAGGCTCTATAAGAAATTTTTGTGAAATCTTTCCAATTTACAGTAATTTGTTGAAAAGCAACTGCTAATAACAAATCAATAATTTTGACATTAAACATCACATTTTCCCAAACAGGTGAAAGGCTACCTAAGAAAACATTCGCAAAGAAAAAAGGAAACTTAGTGCCAAAAATTAGGTTGATTTGAGCCCAAACTTGTTTCCAGAAGCTACAAACAAATACACATGAGACAACATGTGGAACAAATCGGCGTTTGGAGATGAACATGTCCAGCAAGCATCTGACACAGTTGAAAAACTTTTACTTAAAGCATGTGGTGATAATAAAAGTCTATTGTATACAAAAAATAATGTTTGCGTTGTGTTTGCTGCTCTGGAGGATTTACGTAACTTAATCCATAAGTTCTTCCATAAAGAAATTGGCCAAGAAGTTTGAAAATCATGTTCCCACGCCTCCTCTATTTTGGATTTCTGCCTAATAGTGTCATTACCCTGTAAAAAACTGTATATAGTGGAAGCTTTAGGTGTACTTTTTAACAGAGTATGCAATTGTGAGAGGGAGTCCGAATTGTTAGAAATAATAGGCGTATTGGATATTTGGGTATATGTAGTCATCACGGCATCCTTTAAAAGATTGTATTTGCTAATGTACGAGGTAGGCAGGTTAAACAGTTGGCTAAGCGAGGGAAAAGATAAAAAAACTGATTGGGAGAATAACTGATGAACCCAAAGTAATCCTTTCTGTCTCCAAATTTTCCAATAGGAGGGTTTATTATGAATAAGCAAACTTTTATTGTTCCAAATGGTTGAATTAAGGAAGGAATCTGTAGTGTTATGTGTAGGGGGAGATGATGACTGAAGAAGTTTAGAGGTCCATTTAATTATGGGGGTAGAAAGGGTCTGCGGTTTGCGTGAGAAGGAAAGATATTCGTGAAAAGAAAAGGGAGATAAAAAAAGACGCTCAATTGAGGTCCACAAAGGGCAGTCATCTGTGGGTTCAAGTAGCCAAAAAGATGCCTGACGTAGAAGGAATGCCTTCTGATACGCCCGAAAATCAGGAAAATTGACTCCACCTTCTGTTTTGGGACAAGATAACCTTGTGAGAGACATTCTGGGTTTTTTGTTGTTCCATAAGAAGGAAGATAAGATGGAGTTGATCTTCTTAAATGATTTAACAGGAATTGGAACTGGTATGTTGGAGATAGTGTATAAAACTATGGGCGATAGCATCATCTTTATGGTGTCTAAACGTCCCCACCAAGATAGGTAAAGGGGATGCCACTTAGCGGTTAGGTCGGAAAGCTTTTGAATACATTTGTTCATGCACCATGCTACTGTGTCTGAAATATAAGGAGTGATGTGTAGCCCTAGGTACTTAATATGATTGGGGCGCCATGTAAAGTTAGAAGCACTAAATTCTGGTTTAAAAGTGTATTTGGTTAAGGGTAAAATTTCGCACTTATCGTTATTTAGCTTATATCCAGAAATAAGGGAGTGTGCTTGAACTTCAGCTAGAAATGCAGGGATTGATTCACTTGGATTTTATATAAAAAGCAAGATATCGTCAGCATAAGCTGCAAGTTTAATATGGTAATTTAACAATTGGAAACCATGTAAATTTGGGTTTTGGCGTAATTTGGAGAGAAAAGGTTCCAGAGCCAAATTAAACAAGAAGGGAGATAAGGGACATCCTTGGCGAACTCCTCTACCTAAATCAAAGAATGAGGAAATCAAACCATTAGCGCAAACTGCAGCACGGGGATTAGAATAAAGAAGAGAAACCAAGGATGTAAATTTAGGACCAAAGCCAAACCATTTAAGAGTGTAAAACAAATAAGTCCACTCAACCCTATCAAACGCTTTTTCCGCGTCTAAAGCAATTGCAGCTAAGGATTTTTGTAGGCGAGAAGATTTGGACAAAACGTTAAAAAGAAGTCGTGTATTGTCTGTGATAAATCGTCCCTTAACAAAGCCAGACTGTTCCTTTCCCAGCAAATTTGGTAGGTAGGAATCTAATCTGATAGCTAATGCTTTAGAAAATATTTTATAATCGATGTTAACCAGGGAGATGGGCCTATAGTTTTTGCAAAATCTAGGGTCTTTGCCTTCCTTGGGGATGAGGCATATATGTGCTTCTGAAAAGGATCCAGAACAGTTGTTAAAAGAATTTTAAAAAATTCATTAAAGAGTGCAATTTAGGTAAAAGGAGTTTGGAAAAGTGGAGATAAAATTCAACGGTAAAACCATCCGGACCCGGTGCCTTATCTTTTTTAAGATGTTGAAGTGCATTTAAGAGCTCTTGCTGTGTAATATCTGACTCCAAAGAGGATAAATCCAAAGAGGAAAGTTGGGGCTTTGATATGTTCGAAAAGAAATGTGATAGGGATTGATCAGTGGGTTGTGTTTCGGATGAGTATAGAGATTTGTAAAAAGGGAGAATTAGCTTAGAATTTCAGCATCTTTAAATTTTAAATTTGAATTTGTGTCGTATATCGATTCTATATTTGATTTGTTCTGCCTGACTTTTAAATAATTGGCCAATATTTTGCCAGCTTTATTTTTACCCCCATAAAACTTTGCACTGGACTTCAACAGGTATAATGAAGTGTCATCAGTCGACTTCTTATTAAACTGCAATTTAGCGTTTATAAGGGCTGCTAGGCAATCTTTCGAGTGGGACGTGTAATAAGAATGTTCTAACTTCTTGATATTATGGAGGAGATTTTTAGTTTGTATACGTGCAATTCTGCGTTTCTTGGCAACAAAACCAATAATGAAATCTCTTGCCGAAGCTTTATAAGCATCCCATATAGTTGAAAACGGCATGTGCTCAGTTTGATTGAATTCAAAATGTTCATTAAAAAAGGTAGTGAAGGAGGCAGTGAACTCTGGGTTTAAAAGGAGAGTATTGTTAAAACGCCATCTTCTAGGGGTCAAAGATTTAGGTAAAATGTCGATGCCAATTGAAACAGGAGCATGATCTGAAAGTAGAATAGGACCAATTTCTGCATGTGTAAGTGTTTGTGAGATATTATGGGAGACAAAAATATAATCAATTCTTGATTGGGTATGGTGGGAGGGGGAGTAGAAAGTATATTCTCTGGTAGTCGGATTACATAGACGCCAAGCATCTAGGAGTTTGTGTTGAGTAATAGTATGAACAAAGGATTTGTGCGGTTTATTAGGAACAAAGGGAAATCTAGAGTTTCTGTCAACAAATGGGTCAAAAACCTGATTACAGTCACCAGCTAATATAAAATTATCTGCCATGGAGTGTGTAATTTGCTTGGCCAATGTGGACCAGAAAGAGGGTTCACCACATGTGGGGGCATAAACATTAAGAAGAGAAACTGGAACATCCTTTAACAACAATGTAACATTCAGCCATCTGCCATCTTTATCAGATTCTTGCGACAAGAATGATATAGGAAGTGACTTACGACAAAGTATTGTTACTCCATTACGTTTCCCATCTCCTGGAGACGAGAAAACAGCCCCCACCCAACCTCTTTTTAATTTTAATGATTCAGCATCTGTGAGGTGAGTTTCTTGTAAAAACACTATATCAGCATGCAGTTTAGCTAAATGAGTGAGGACTCTCTGTCTTTTGATGGGAGAATTTAGGCCCCTAAAGTTCCAAGAAATGAGTTTTAATGACAGACTATTCGAAATTGAAATAATTCATAACTGTGGGACAAAAGTCCAATTCGTTATAACAGCATTGTATATTAATAAAAGAGTAGAAAGAAATGGAAAGATGATAAGAACTCAGATAAGAGAGAAATACAATATTTAGAAAGCATAAACCATGAGTGAGAGACAAAATTAGCAAAAAAGGGAGAGATAGAATTAATGATTAGATAAAGAGGGGATAGGGAGCTAGGAAGAGTGAGTGTTAGAGTATCAAGTAATATAATGCAAAAGAGAGAATAAGACTGAATATGAGTATAAAAGACACCAGAGTCGAAAGAAGAGAGAAAATGTAAGACGAAACAAAAAACGAAAGACAAAACGAACGACATACCTACAATAAGGGAACAAGAATGTGGGGGAAGGTGGAACCACACGGAGCAGACGAGACATCCAGTAAAAACTGGACCGGACCAGGAAGAGAACACGCCATAACATAGACGTAACTGTGGAAGCAAAAAGAAGAAATGCAATGATGAAATTAGCTCTAACTTACATACTAAATATAAACATAAAAGAAACAAAAACTTGTAAAATTAATTAGCATTGTCAAAGATGAGACTAAAATGTAGAACTAATAGAAATGTATAACAGCATAAATCCTGCAAACGACGAGAGAATGACAACTCAAATAAGAGACACAAACAAGTCAAGTTCCATGTGAGGAGGATGGTCTTGAGGAATCCATGAAATCTGTCGTGTGAGCATTAATGAAGCTTTGCAGGCGTACTGGATCATCGTAAGAAGTGGTTTTGTTGTTATAAGTGACTTTGAACAAACATGGGTGGAACAAACCATATCTGGCACCCATGGAGCGAAGGACTGGTCTCATGCCGAGGAAAGCTTTACGTCGTGACGCAGTAGCTTTGGAATAGTCTTGTGCAAAAAATAATGTAGCACCAGACCAGGTAATTTTTTGAAGGACCCTAGCAGCAGCCAGAACTTTCATTAGATCTGTGTATTCTAGAAAGTACAAGATGACTCCTCTCGGCCTCTGTGAAGATGAAGTATTAGTCGCAATACGACCTAATCTGTGGGCACGTTGTATATTCAATGTGGTGTCTTCTGGCAAATGAAGAATCTTGGGAAGAAAGGATTTAAAGAAAGCAATAGGATCCGCACCTTCAACCCCTTCTGCCAAATAATAAATGCGCATGTTGTTTCTCCTATTTCGATTTTCAAGGTCCTCAACCTGTTTTTGTAGTGTTGATACTTGAGAGCGTAAGGAGGTAATGCATTTGGTGGTATCCTGAAAGGAGGAAACATTCTGCTCCACTGTTGTGAGTCTAGCGTCCAGCTGCGACCAGTTATCTGATAGGACTTGTAATTTGGTATTTGTTTCCTCCATGAAAGGTCTGAGGGCTCTTATTTCCTGAAGTAATAATTCCATTGAGACTTGGGAAACCGGTTTGGGTGGTGAGGGGGGGATCCTTTTTTAAGCGTTTCACATTAGACTTTCCTGTTGTTGATGGCGTAGGCTCCATGTCTGTATTGCACTTGTCTAAATCAAGGATCCCCAAACTGTCCAAATTAGAGAGCTCTGAGAAAACTTTTGAGTTTTTGATGAAGATGCGTTTTGGTTTCGGGGTAGCAGAAAGGGTGCCTTTTGTTCTGCCCATCAAACTGTAATATTGAGAATCCAGAAGGCAGACAGAGACTTCGAAAGTGAGGAAATTGGCAAAGAGGAGAAAAATCTGGTTGAGGGAGAGAACAATTTAACGGGACGACGTCTTGGAAATGGATGCTGAAGAAAACAACAGTCCAAAAAGTATTAGGAGCCTGTGTAGAACAAAAATCTGTTAAATCACCACCACAGAATAAGGAACTAGGTTACTTAACAAAGCACTGTGACTCTTCTAAATCGTATCCATAAGGCAAAAAGATATCACACGTGAGAGGAACGTTTCATGCAGAGCCTCACAACGTTGTAAGAAGAAAGCTAGTGTGCCTCTTAATAGCGTTGAAAAGTTGTCAGGGTGAAATTAGAAGTGAGAGACAAACAAAATGGCGGCTATAACTCCATTGCCTCAGCATCTGTGGAGAGGTAGTGTGAACCTAGGCTGTTGCGCCGCCATAAACCTCTGCTGAGAAGGAAGATGACATTGCTAGAGCACAGGGGTACCAAAGTGCGCAATATTGGAAGAGCGGAATCGCCACTTGTGTAATAAAAGAAGCGCTCGCGTCGCCTCGAAAAAAACCAAAATGGCGGTTGTCATAACGCGACCTCTCGAATGCGCGAGCAACTTCCAATAAGTCCATTAAAATTACCGGAAAAGCGTCATAAGTAACCACATCCCCGCGAGCAACACTTCACCCGCAGGGTCTTCCAGGAAGCTTCGCAGTTGTGACTCTCCAAGCGCGATTCACCTGCGCCGGTCCGGGAGCTTCACCGCAACGCCGCCATGTCTGCCGGGCTCCAAGCCACGCCCCCCATGCAAATCACTCTTGACCCTGCTCCTCGTGGGAACAATCCAGTTTGAACTGTCAGGCCAGGTCGTCCCTGAACTGGAACACAAGCAACCTGGGACCTGTTTCGCCCTTGTTAGGGCTCTTGAGCCAGGTATTGCTTGGGTCCAGTGGCACAGTGAACCGGGACCCATGGGTGGGCATACCTGGTGCACTTAGGGCGTCAAATGCAAAAGCAACAAGGTGATGGATGGAATGGTTGAATTAATTTCAGCCACTGGCAATTGCTCTGGGTTGCATCCCAATCCATACTTTTTTCTCCACCATGCCACCTCAGTTTGGACCCAGGGCTGGACTATTTTCATGAGGAGCAGGGTCAAGGCTCATTTGCATATAGTTGGGTTCAAACTGAGCGACCTTACCAGGTAGGTCGCTCCCCCGCCACACAGCTCCGCCTGTGGTGTCCTGCCCGCTGCTGCTGCTGGTAAGCTCGCCCTCTGCTTGTGGCCTCGGTGCCCGTTTTCCGTCTGTTTCCCTCGCTGCCCCCACTATATTGTGTCCATTCTCTTTCTGTTTACCTCGCTGCCCCCACTGTATTGTGTCCATTTTTCTCTCTGTTTCCCTTGCTGCCCCCACTGCATTGTGTCCATTTTTTCTTCTGTTCCCTCGCTGCCCCCATTGCTTTGTGCCCGTTTTCCGTCTGTTTCCCTTGCTGCCCCCACTGCATTGTGTCCATTTTTTCTTCTGTTCCCTCGCTGCCCCATTGCATTGTGCCCGTTTTCCGTCTGTCTCCCTCGCTGCCCCCATTGTATTGTGTCCATTTTTCTCTCTGTTTCCCTCGTTGCCCCCATTTCCCTGTGTCCTTCTTGCCTTCTGTACCCCTCGCTGCCTCTCTCCACTCCCGCCGCTGCGTCCCCTGCGGCCCCGCCCCCCTGACTGCCCATTCGCTGCCCCTGCCTCCCAGCTGCTCCTCCCTCCCACCTCCCCATATATGGTGGCCGCTGCCCGGCCGCGCCGCTGGCGCGCCTAAGGCAAGCCCATCTGCGCCCGTCCGTGCCTGGACCACGCCTAGCGCCAGAACCCCTGGGCCGTGCGCCCCCCGCACCAGCCTCGAGGACCGACGCCGATACGATGCCACCACACTCCACGCTCTCAACCCCGGACGGACGCACAACTGCTTCAAGGCCGCCCGAAACGCACCCATGGTCCCTTCACCTGCCGGAACTGCAGCTACACCAGCCTCAGAGCCACCGAGGCGCCCGCCAAGAAGGACCGCAACCACCTCCGATGCATCCTACTGAACACCCGCTCCGCACGCAAACACGCCGTCGAGCTCTGGGACCTGCTCGACACATCATCACCAGACGTCGCCTTCCTGACAGAGACCTGGATGAACGACTCCTCCGCTCCCGACATCGCCATAGCCATCCAGACGGCTATAAGATCACCCGCAGAGACCGCGTCAACGCAGTAGGAGGAGGAATCGCCATCGTCCACAAGAACACCATCAGGGTCTCGACCAGCACCGACAACACTCTCAGCACCGCCGAACACATGCACTTCCAGATCCACACGGACCCCAACACCACCCTTAGAGGCACCCTTGTCTAAAGACCCCCTGGGCCCCGACCCCAGTTCAGCGACTCCATCGCCGACTTCATCAGCACGCACGCCCTGACCTCTACCGACTACATCCTCCTCGGAGACCTGAATTTTCACCTGGAGAACAACAACGACAGCAACTCCACCACCCTGATCGACAACCTCGCCAACCTCGGTCTGAGCCAGCTCGTCACAACACCGACCCATTCCGCCGGCCACACGCTCGACCCCATCTTCTTCTCAAGCTCCCACGTCTCCTTCAGCCACACCACGGAACTCCTCTGGACCGACCACCGCTGCATCCATTTCACCTTCCAGAAACCCACCACACACCACCGCACCCAACAGATCCCACGCCGCTGCTGGAGCAAAGTCACCGAAGACCAACTACGGGCAACCCTCGCTCTCAGCCCTCCCTCCGACCCATCCAACACCGACGACGCTGCCTGCAACCTCAGACGATGGATGGACGACTGTGCCAACACCCTCGCCCCGCTGAAAAAACTCACCTACGGTGACACCACCAAAAGAGCCAGCTGGTTCACCTCGGAACTCCTAGCTTCCAAGCGTACCTGCCGGAAACTAGAGAAGAAATGGCACAGTGATAAGACACCGGACAGCCACGCAGCCCACAAAGACGCCATCCGTAACCACCACCACCTCATCAAGTCCGCCAAGAGAATCTCCTTCAAAGACCGCCTCGACAACAACGCACACAACAGCAAGGAGCTTTTCAACATCGTGAAGGAACTCTCCAACCCCAGCTCCAACACCAACGACATCCCGCCGTCGCAACCCCTGTGCGATTCCCTCGCCACCTTCTTCCACCGCAAGATCGCCGACATCCACGACAGCTTCAACACCCAGACAGCCCCAACTAAGATCGATGCACCAGACCCGCCGCACACCATCGACCACGGCCCCCTGCCAGCCTGGGCCAGCGTGAACATCGAGGACACCATCAAGACCATGAGCACAATACACTCCGGCTCCCCGTCAGACCCTTTCCCGCACCACATCTTCAACAAAGCCAGCAGCTCCATCGCACCCCACCTGTGCAACATCATCAATCTCTCCTTCGAGACCGCGACCTTCCCAGAGAGCTGGAAACACGCAGAGATCAACGCCCTACTCAAAAAACCCAAGGCGGACCCGAGAGACCTCAAGAACTTCCGGCCCATCTCCCTGCTTCCGTTCCCAGCCAAGGTCATCGAGAAGATCGTCAACAAACAGCTAACCCGATACCTCGAAGAAAACAGCATCCTGGACCCATCCCAATCGGGGTTCCGCAGCAACCACAGCACTGAGACTGCCCTCATCGCCGCCACCGACGACATCAGGATCCTGCTGGACAACGGTGAGACCGCAGCCCTCATCCTGCTGGACCTCTCCGCCGCCTTCGACACTGTCTGCCACCGCACTCTACGCGCACGCCTCCACGACGCAGGGATCCGAGACAAGGCCCTGGAATGGGCCACCTCCTTCCTCGCCGGCAGAACCCAGAGAGTCCGCCTCCCACCATTACGATCCGAAGCCTCCGAGATCATCTGCGGCGTACCCCAGGGATCGTCCCTCAGCCCAACACTGTTCAACATCTACATGGCCCCGCTCGCACGCATCGCCAGACAGCACGACCTCAACATAATCTCCTACGCCGACGACACTCAACTGATCCTCTCCCTCACCAAGGACCCCCTCGCCGCCAAATCCAACCTCCATGAAGGGATGAAGGCCGTCGCCGATTGGATGAAGATCAGCCGACTAAAACTGAACACGGAGAAGACAGAGGTCCTCATCCTCGGCTCCAACCCCTCAGCCTGGGACGACTCCTGGTGGCCAACGACGCTGGGAGCAGCCCCGACACCCACCGACCACGCACGCAACCTGGGAGTCATCCTCGACTCAACGCTCTCCATGGCCAAGCAAGTCAACGCAGTCTCATCCTCCTGCTTCAACACCCTCCGCATGCTTCGCAAGATCTACAGGTGGATCCCGACAGACACGAGAAGAACAGTCACCCAGGCCCTCGTCAGCAGCAGACTTGACTATGGGAACGCCCTCTACGCGGGAGCCCCGGCCAAGCTCATCAAGCAACTGCAACGCATACAAAATGCCTCCGCACGCCTGATCCTCGACGTACCACGCCACAGCCACATCACCCCCCACCTGAGGAACCTGCACTGGCTCCCCGTCGACAGGAGAATCTCCTTCAAACTCCTCATCCACGCACACAAGGCACTCCACAAGACTGGCCCAGCCTACCTCAACAGACGACTCCTCTTCTACGTCCCCAACCGCCAACTCCGCTCCGCCGACCTCTCCCTCGCCACCGTCCCTCGCATTCGAAGAACCACCACCGGCGGCAGATCCTTCTCCCACCTCGCCGCCAAGACCTGGAACACCCTTCCACTAAGCCTACGACAGACCCAAGACCTGCTGACCTTCAGGAGGCTACTCAAGACCTGGTTGTTCGACCAGTAGCAGCACCCCCCCCCTTTTTTTTTCCCCCAGCGCCTTGAGACCCTCGCGGGTAAGTAGTGCGCTTTACAAATTCTGTGATTAATTGATTGATTGATTGCATGGTGGGTGAAAAATGATGGATTGGGGTGCGGCCCGAGCAATTGCCAGTGACTGAGATTAATTAATTCAAGCATACCATCCATCAACCCGTTGTTGCAGAGAAAGCAGCCTGAAGCATTAATTGAGGGAGGGAGTTTGCTGGGTAGAAGCACACCAGAGAGAGCTTGCAACTCAGAGCGGGTGTTTGTGAGCGAGGGCAGAGGCACAAAAGAGAGAGAGCTGGAAAACAAAAAGATTTGCACTGTAAAAATACCAACACATACATAGATAGATTCAAGATGCCTATTAATTTGGTCTAGTAGCTGAAAGTACAAGACTGTAAAATACTGAAAAGTCCGATTTTCCATGTTTAGGCGTGCAGTGGAACAACGCTAAGACATCGAGCGAATGAAACCTAAATAGGACACCGCCAATAAACCACCAACAACCGCAAGAACACGAAACTGTCATCTGTCGTAATTGTTTATGACTGGATGAAACCTGAATAAGGGCGGACGTTCCGTTCCCTCCCTGGTAAGGCCTAATCCATCGCCTCACTGGGCTGAGTTCACAACAGTACTTCTGGCTGCTAGCCGAACTCACATCCGATAGCACAGCTACCTCCAAGTATGCCAGGAAGTGCCCAGTGAATTAATACAACGAAGGGAACAATAGATGTCGAATTTGCTTTTCAGATTGTGAAGGACTAAAACTCAAGGTGCTGCTTGGCACTGGCAGTGCCATTTGTATAGGAGCCAGCAGACACCAGGGAGGTCCCGAACAAAGCGCTGCCTTTAGGTTATAAATAGAGGCGCTGCAGCCAGTAGCGCTCCTGCAGTAGGAGGAGTAGGCGTAGCGGTGCCCGGGGCACCAAATGTTTGTGCAAGACTACAGCTGTCTGTCTTCGTCAAGGCAGATTTTATCGGCCTGAACAACAGGCCCTAAAGTTTTAGAAAGACAAGTCACGGCTAATAATAAACCTCTTGGTAATAGCTGTGCCTGCCTCTGAATCACTGTGGGAATAAGAAAAGCACTCTAAATTGGACTTGATGCTAAGCAGCTGGCAGTATATAAGCCGGGAGCTGGCAGGCTCTGGCACACTCCGCGCGCGGATCTGCCTGCAGAGGGACTATTTCAGCAAGCGGATTGGTACTGGAGTGACGGGACATGTCAGAACCTCAGGTACGGGCTGATAGGGGTCTTGGGACTGGAGAATTAACCAAGGTTTTAGAAAAGCCATATACTTGACTAAAGCAGTTCTTTTTTTCTCGGTGTTTCTTGTGCTGGCTCTACTGTTTGGATAAAATAATGAGTTAACTTAAACAACTATCTTAACAACAACTTAAACTTATCGGGGTTTTATTTGACAATTATGCACTGTTAGAATCATGTAGCTTAGTTTATGTAACATGACACTCGTGCATTGTAATTTTGCCCTGACCTTCGTACAGACCGGTCAGTGAAAATCACAGTTTTGCCCTGGTGAGTCACAGTAAATCTGTGCACAAGTGTACACCACTGAGGGAAAGCATTTCTCTCCAAATGGTAATCTGCTAGTGAGCACCGAAGTGACAGCTATCCTTTTCAATCCAAATAACAGACTAACATATCCACCGCTTAAATTAATTTCATATTTCACTGTACTAGTCCACCACTAATCCTTTTTGCGTTCCGGAGGAGTGTGCTACTCGCTGAAAAAGCGCTTCGACGCCTCGTCAGGGGGTAGTAGCACTATATAAATGCAATTACATGTTCAATTATAATTACTAGTATCTACTACTACCAAATTTAGAGGATGCTCCTGGAAACTGGAGCATATGTTTGCTACAACTGGTCATTTCTGCAACTTTATTCCAGAGACATTCGTGGTAATTACTTTTGGCTAATTACAGCAAATTCTGAATATTATGAAAGAAAAAGGATCAATTAGCTGCTTTCTTCTATTCCTCCACCGTTTGACCAAAACCTAAATGACACCCTTTGTGACCTTTGGCCCCTGTTTCTCCCTCAGCAGCCTGAAGGAATCTTTTCGTCTGCCTTCCAAGGTATTTACCTCTGGGTTGCGTGTGTTGTCTCTGCTAGTGACGTGGCTTGCAGTCGCTGTCACCTCCTTGCAGCACCTCGTGGTACTTACCCGAACATGCCGCAGGGAGCGCATTTTACATACACACCCACTGACCTTTGTATCAAAAGCACTTGTATTTACATGCCCTGTAAATACATCCCTAAACAAACATGTGTGCTTCTGTGATTACAATTGCTCTTTTTGTAAAACATTCAAAACATTTATTTGCAGCAAAAATGACCCAATGGCCCTTTTCATCTTGAATGAAGGACGCCTGGCGCGTTTCATTTATTTTTTGAATACGCACTCTCGCACACACACTGACCCCTACACACCCTCTCTAAAATGGTGCACTTTGTCTTTTAAATATTTGGATTTCATGAACATAATGTTCACTGCAGAATACATAAAAAGAACATGACGGTCACAAGTCGCCTTAACCAATAATCGATCAGTTTGGGGGCGATTTTCCCTTCCTCATCTTCTGTAGCCCGTCCTTCTCACCCCCTATCATGCAGAGTGCAATGTAGAGGCTTCTGTGCAGCCGTAGAACTACATTAAAAAATAAACAAATTGCAAATAGCCTTTTTAAAAATATGAAATTATATTTTAACAAAGGTTAATAATTATTTTCAACCATCTTCGCTTTCCCTTCTTTGTGCTAGTTGTTACACATAGGCTGAAAGGAAACAATAATATTCCTTTATTCGTCACATAACATTTTTCAGCAGTTTGAGAAAACTTAAAATTTTCTCCAATTCTTTTTAATTTCCGTGCCCAATAGACAGGGTGTTATTTATTCAGCTAGTTTGAGAGAGGCAAGTTGCGCTGTTAAGAAGAGTAAATACATTTTTATTGTTTAAAATTGATTCTCGAATGAATTCTAGGTGAAATTAAAAATACAGGGGCAGATTTACAATTCCTGGCGCATCCCTGCAAATCAGCAGGGATGCGCCAGGAAACTTGCGACACGCATCACAATCCTTGCGCCACCACGGATGCGCCGCATTTACAATGCGGCGCATCATGGCGCAAGGAAATGCAGATGCGTGTCGCATCGGCCGTCGTAACGTTGGCGCAGTGCTGGAGTTGTGGCGCGACGCAACTCCAGCACTGTGCCAACCCGGCCTATCTTGCACATGGTGCGTCACACCTTACGCCTGCTTCAAACAGGCGCAAGGTTTTGACACAGCGGGGTCGGAACAGTGACTGAGTGAAATCTTGTAGATTTCACTCAGCCACTTTTGCAAGGCGTTCCTGCGCCGGAACGCCCCCCTGCTCCGGGAGCGCCCACATGAAACCTGACGCAGGTTTCATGTGGCGCAGAGGCTTCAACGTGACGCATCTCCCTAGATGCGTCACGTTGTAAATACCCCGCAGCATGGCGCTGGCTTTACGCCGCCGTTGCGTCACAGAAGTGACGCAACGGCGGCGCAAAAGTGGCGTACGGGGCTTGTAAATCTGCCCCACAGTTGCTGAACATTTCTTGGTGAGGATAGGAAGGGGGGAGGGGAATTCCTCGGCATGGTATATGAGCGAGTACCCCTGACCGAAGGGCATGACTTCATGTGTGTCTGGTATCCTGACTTTTATTTTAGCCCTAGTGTCACACTAATTTAGAATGTGCTCAGAGGTCTAGGCATGTCCTTGAATATGCAGGGTCAAGCCCTGTCCTCTGACTTGCAGGGGTGCCTCAAGCGTGCCCCCATATTTGACAAAGGACTACTGCCACTGTCCTGGGTTTGGCACATAAAGCAGGGCTGGCAATATGCCAAGTTTCTGATCATATAGCGGGCAAAACCTTTTTATCTGTGTCATTGGCAGTGTGGAAACAGACTGCTCTTGTGTAAAGTTCCATTGTTATGTGAAACCCAGAAACTTGTGCTTGCATTGTGTGTGTATGTCGAGTACTTCTACATGTATATTATACACATAGTACATATGTGGTTCAGACGCCGCTGGTAAAGGTAAAAGCGGTGGGCCGGTGGGGTGGGGCGTGGGCGGGGCGGGAGGGAGTCGCCAGACAACGGTCTAGGGAAAATAAATAAATAAATAAATAAAACCACTTACCTTGCGCTCGCCGCATCGCCGAGTCGGCGATGTGGCGAGAGCAAGGTGAGTGGTTTTATTTATTTAGTTATTCTATTTTCCCTATCCCGTCATCTGCTGACTTCCCCCCTACCCCGCCTGTGCCCCGCCCCACTGCCCCACTGCTCTTACCTGTACCGACCGCGCCGGATGTGGTTGTAGGTCTGTGTATCAGTCTGAGTACTGAAGACAGTGAGATTCAGCCTGATTCCCCTTTTTTGCATGGCACAAGATGAAAGCTGAAGAAAGCTTCCCCAGACAGTAGAAGTGTATTGCCCGTATTCCTGTGACTGAATGATGTAGATCCAGACACTGAAGTGAAGAAGATAGAGACAGAGCTGTCTTTAGAAATTCCATGAAGACTTTGCTAGCAAGAAGCTGCTGATTACTTCTTCATGAGAACTGCCATTTGGTGGATTGTTGCAGGGTGGAGCTGCAGTTTTTCTCTCTCTCTTCTCTTATTCAAGATGAGGAAGCTTCTAGGTCAGCTCACTGTTTGATCTGTCCATGATTACTGTTTCGGGGAGGCTGGTGACAGCCAGGTGCCTAAACTTCTCACTTCAAATTGCCCATGTTGTTACCTGCTGTGAGAAGCATCACTTTACACAGAGGATATGTCTGGGGGGGGGGGGGGGCCCCCAGCCTGAGAAGAACGCTTGAAAGAAAACCACGCCAAACTGAAGTTAAAGACAGTGGATCTACCTACCCATCTAGAAAATATGTATAAAAGAGCGATCCAAAGCACCCAATGTGCTCCAGTTCCAAGTTCTTCATAACCAATGATGGGAGTCTTTCACAGAGTACTCAAAAAATTGCTCTGTGACCAGGACTGCTGTCTGTCTGACAGTAATGATGGGACATCATCTAAAGTCTGCACTTTCTGGTGGAAGAGCCAAGGCCTGCTTTCTGCCTAGAGGAGAGGTAAGGAGTCTGCTTGGTTCTGCAGGAGGAGAGACTGTCCTTGACTCAGCCCAGCGTGCAGCCGGCCTGTGGAACAGCAAGATAAAGTGAACTGACCGAGAGACCAAAGCTAGCAGTGACCGATGGTGCAGAGGGTCACCCCGTCTCGCACTGTAGTTCCCCAATGAAAGACTGCATATATTCATATATCGGCCAAAGGGCTGCATCAATCGTGCCATGTATCAGCCCAAGTCGGGCTGCAACTGCCTGCTTTGTGTGTTGGCCTGAGGTGAGCTGCATCTGCCTTGCTGTGTGTATAAGCCTGAGTCGGGGCTGCAACTACCAGCTGTTGCATCTGCCCTATGTCAGGGCTGTATTTACCTTCCTCTGAATGGAGGCAGGCAGTTTGTAACTTCCTGGCTGTGTGCATTGGTCTGGGTGGAGTCATAACAGCCTCACTTTATGTTGGCAAAGAAGCAGGCTATGACTCCTGAGACTGCCTGCATTGCACTCGAGCTCACTGAGCAGCATCTGACAATTCCAATGCAGCCAAGACTGGTAAAGACTCAAGCTGCTCTGACCTATCCAGCAGCTGCTGCTGGTACCACACATGATTAGAACAGTGAACTAATTTCACATTTAACTTATGGGGAAATGTAACCTGCACCTGAACCTTAGTCATGCTTCTACCAAAGCTTGCTATGGGATAGTCCTAACCAGGGTCACCTGGGTGGGAGAGAGCACAGTGAGGGGGAAATGGGGTGTTGCGCTCAGAATCATGATCAGGGGTATCACCCTGTATCTGAAATTGAATTGTCTAGTGCTGAGTACTGCTGTGTAATTGAAAGTGCTTTCTTTTCCAAAAGACAAGCACTGGCTGGGCATTGAAGGAATTATATATTTTGGTCAATTGTTGAGTTCTGAGCTTGTGACCCCAACACTACCTCATTGAGAAACCTGTGAGCACTCGCCCTCACTGCTCTGAGAGGTAACCATGGAAACATTTGCACTTTGCCCAATTTCCAGTGCCACTGTAAGATGGACCAAATAATGCCACTTGCAAACAACCTCAACACCACCACCGGGGCCCAGTAGCCCCTGACTGTGTTGTAACCAACCCACCGAACGGGGTCTGACTCAAAGATTTCCAGAAAGGCAAAAGTTCTATATTGGGTGGTTCTGATGAAAACTTACAAATATTTACCCATTGTTACTTATTGATGTACTAGATATTGTAAACAACCTCAAGGCAGGTCAGTACCTATATTGTGTTTTGTCATGGATAGATATAACAAACACTTTTAACAGAATGCTATATGCAGAATTCGATGACATTACAGTTGAGTGTCTGAAGGACACCAGGCAGAGACATTTAAGTAGAAGATAAAAGGCAAGCTAATCTAACTATAGAGTGAAGTGTCCTTCAAAGTGTATTATATTTTCTAACACATCCCCCATCACACATGACAGGCCTAAGACATAGGACATACTGTTTTTAACCACAGTGGCACATCAATGAACCTGTACTTGCATTGTTTACATAGCACCCTAGTTGGGTGATAATGTGATAACTTTCCTTTCATGGACCATAACATTTAAGTTATCAAAACATATCTCATGTGGTCAAAAACATGTAGCTTCAATAAGAAATTAGGGGGCATATTAGCAAGACCGGCGATAAAATTATCGCCGTTTTAGCGGCAGGAAACTGCCGCTAAAGCGGCGATAATGGGCTTGCTAATATGCGTTATAGAATTCAATAGAAGCCCAGGTTAGATGTCCTGCACATCTAACCTGGGCTTCTATTGAATTCCATAACGCATATTAGCAAGCCCATTATCGCCGTTTTAGCGGCAGTTTCCTGCCGCTAAAACGGCGATAATTTTATCGCCGGTCTTGCTAATATGCCCCTAGGTTACTACGTGTGAAGGATGGAGTCCTTACTAGGTAATAAGTCAGCAATTTTCTCTTACTGTTCCTACTCCAATCTAAGCAACAGTAAGGAAAACGGACATTGGAGGTGTCAAATTTACTTTTCCCACTTCAGCCTAAGCAAGAGAAGGGAACGTGTTTGCCTTAGGAGGGGTGAGATTTACTAATCCTCCTCCAACTTAAGCAACAGTGGGGAAAATGTAGGACTTTGGGAAGCCAAAATTACTATTCCTACTCCAACCGAAGCAACATTGGTGAAATAATTGAACTTTGGATTGGTGAGACTTACTGTTTCCACCCTGCCTAAGCAACACAAGGGAAAGTGCAGACTTTGAAGGGGTATGATTTACTATCCTTACTACAACCAAAACAACAGTAGTGAAAGTTCTGGACTTTGGAGGGATGGCAATTAGTATTTCCACTTCAAGCTAAGCAACACTGTGGAAAGTGTTGGACTTTAGAGGAGTCAGATTAACTTTTCACTCTCCAAACTGAGGAACAGTAGGGAAAGAGTTGGATTTTGGAGGGGCTCAGATTTAGTATTCCCACTCCAATCTAAGCATCATCAGAGAAAGTGTTGGACATTGGGGTGGTTAGATTTACCATTCAGACACTTGCCTTCACAACAGAAGGTAAAGAGAAGGGAAAGTGTAGGCCTTTGGATGGGGCAGATATAACCTTCCTACTCCAATCTAAGCAACAGTAGAAATTGAACAAACGTCTTTATTACTCTCGGCATTGGCCGGCATTATTAAAACAACCACTATTTTGAAATAAAAAGACAACTGATAAGGCGGAGATGTGGAACTATACCTCTAAAGGCATATCAGCATGGGGGATTAGGTGACAGTCCTGACATATTTAGCAGATTGTGCAGGACAGCACCAGAGTCACTCAGTCACATCATATGTATCTGCAAGAAATTGATGGTACAAAGACTATATTGGTTGTTGCCGATATTTCAAAAGCAAAATAAATGAAATTGCACAGAGGCTGTAGAATGGAAAGTGCAATGATTTTCATGCATTCAGTGCCATGCCCCACCCTCCCCCATTCTCAGGGGCTTATGTAATGGGACATAGTTAATATATTCAAGGCAATATTGTCTTTTTAAGTACGGTTCCCTTCTACCTTTTCCAGAATTCTCTAGGGGGTGAACAACTGGCCAATCCATTTGTTTTTTTTGTGGAACTCCAGCATGCAGTTTATGTTTAAGACTTGCAAAGCAAGGAGCAGCCTCTGGGGAATGTAATTTGAAAACACCTTAGTGGTTTCACCTTTGCCTGGTTTCTTTTTTAATCATAGGCAGCATGTATCTGTTGGAGAGCTGGTTTTCAGTGGTGCCCAAATGAGTAATTGACTTCAGATCCACGGTGTGTCTGCCACTCCAGCTGCCTTTAATCCAGTTTGGTGACATGACATGAATGTCCTTACCTGTGGTGGTAATGCTCCTAAAGTGTGTTCGGTATTCACTGCTCTACCTGTAGTACTTCTGATACTGATAGGGGGCGCACAACTTTGGACACTACTCACACAAATGTCATGAGCATCTCCAGCTCAGTGTTCAGCGCTCATACTACCTAAACTTGAACTGAGCACCCACAGCAATATAGTAGCACATACATGCTTTTAAGAATGTTGCATTCACTTTACATTCTTTGTGGGAGCACAGTAGGCCCTTGGTGCCCAATTGCCTGGAAAAAGCAAAAAATGTGTCTGGAGCAAAAATCTGATCAAAATCTTAACAAGGAAAATGCGTTGAAAAAAACCAGCAAATGAAATATAAAGATGTAAATGATAATTCTGAGAAGCTCACAATTAAAGGTCATTTATGAAGTACCTCATTGTCTTGAGTGCGGCCAATCTGAAGAGCTATGTATATCTATAGTTATGACTCACAGTACTGCGATGCATCACACACAGGTTTAAATCTTGCTTGATTTGCTTTTTCCAAGTGCTATCTGAAAATAGTTGTTATGTTCATGGTAGGGAAGCAGCAGGGCTGGACTGGCCGTAGCTGGCACTGGGCGTTTTCCCGGTGGGCCGCCAGGATGGGAGCCGGCAATTTCGGCCCCCTGTAACAAAAACGGGCGAAACCGGCCCTAGCAAACAGCTCGGTCGCGCCCCCACCATCCCCCCAGGGGGGCTGGCCGAGCACTTTGCCAGGGCCGGTTTCGGTTCCCAGTCTGGCCCTGGGAAGCAGTGGCGTAACAAAACTTCAGGGGGGTCCCCCTGAAAGGTGAGGGGTCTCCCATTCCCTAACAATCTTGCTGCTTCTGAGTGTTTTATTTGTTTGCAGCTGGCAAGCTCAAGGAGGTTCCCTGTTTGAGGGGAACAGTGTGGGGCCACCCTGCACCTCGGGAACCTCCGTTACTCCCCTGTAGGGGACGTGAGTTATGGCGCCCATTGTGTGTGTTGCATACAATAATGGGTGAATTTCAATGGTATTGCATCTTTGAATCAAAACCATGAAACAATATTAAAAGTGTTTTTTCATTGCATTTCTATATTTCTTTATAATACATTTTATTTCCAACAACTGTGGCACATGCCCTTCGACAGCATCCAACGCTCTTTCTGCTGAGGGTGGCCAACACCCACAGTTCATGGACGAAGTAATGTGCAGCTAAGGTTGGCTTACAGGGCCTGTCCCTGCAACAAACCTGCCGTGGACAGCCATCACCCAGTGCGAATGGCTAAAAGCCCTGTGCCAACTTACCTAAGACACACTGTTACAGCTACTCATGGCCTTTGGAGCGCCCTCTGCTGTTTTTCTCGACCTCTGGTCTCTCTGTTTCTGTGCCTCACACCCTTTGTGAAACTTGTGAACTGAATTCAATTTACAATGTTATGTAAAATGGCAGTTGTAGCCTGTAATTGAAATGGTGTTTTTCTGATTGCGTTCTGAGTCACGAATCATGGGGTGTTTTCTACTTATTATCCTGGTCTGTTAATCAAGTGTCCCACATCACTTGCTCCCCCTACCATTGAGCTGGGTTCAGACACTTCATATAGTGCCTCCCCATTCATTCGCGGCCGGTATTAATCGCGGGTGGGGGGTAGAGGGGGGATCGCGCAGAGAGGGTCGTGCGGAGAGGGTCACGCGGGGAGGAGGGGTGGGGATAAATTTAATAATTCATTTTAAAAAACGTACCTGTCTACCGGCTGGGTCCTGAGTTTTCTCGGCTCCTGCTCCTGCTCTCCTGCCTCTGGCAGGAACAGGAAGCAGGCAGCCTCCCTACCCTTCCTAAGCCAATCACAATGCTGCAATGGCAGCATTGCGATTGGTGGGGACGCCGCGCCACCAGGGGCTTACGGGGAGGCCATTTTCTCCAAGTAGGCTGCATTGCAGTCTGCGTGGAGAAAGGGCAGAGTGCGCATGACTGGTTTGGGTGGCCCCAGAGGGCCGACCAAACAGTCATTGCGCCCTCAGGAGTGGACGCACCACTCCTCCCCTGCCCAGCCCTGCTCACAGAGCAGCCCCGCCCACCCGCCCGCCTTCAACCAAACCCTTCTGCTATCTCACAGTGCGAGAAGCAGAAACATAAAATGGTAGTTATTACCATTTTATGTTTCTGCTTCTCGCACTGTGAGAAAGCAGTGGGGCGATGCTCCTCTGTCCTAGAGGAGGAGCCGCCCCTGTCCCCATTCTTTCTTGGGATTTTTTTTTCCACAGCTCGAAAGTCATCATCTGAAATTGATTCCCTATTTTCAAGATGGTGAAAAAAAATCTACAGAGATCTCCATCAGCCAAACACATCTGTCTAAAACTTAAATGTGATTCAGTTACAAATTAGTGATTTATCTGACAACATTTCAAACTCTTTCAAGCACCCTCAGCACATTTTTTAAAAGCTTATGTCTCAAAAAGTACGCTTTCTAAGTATTGGGCTACTTTAATGCCAAGTTTGGTATAAAACCATTTTCCTTTCATCAGCTTTTGCTTTAGGCATGAGCAAAATTTCTGTGGGAGCTGAAATGGTAAAACAGATCTTTTGCACCCCTCCCAACTTTTTTCCCCTGTTTGGCACTGCATGAATATATGCATGCCGGACTGTAGCTGACTAAGCTAATTAATTGCCAGACATTGGTGCAGATCCCACATGGGGTAAAAAATTGAGGCAAATCAGACAATACCTTTCCAGTTCAAAGCTGTCCTGAACAATACCTACATGGTAGCCAAAATTTAATGATCAAAGACACCACAATCATCAAAATGGGTTAAGGGGTGGCAGAGATATGACTTTTTAAAGTTATAGGGTAAAAAAAACTTCAAGAAAAAGTAAAGCGCCAATCAAAGTCACTGTTTGAGGTTGACCAGGGCCCTGGTGCGATTTTCAAGATAACCGTAATGGAGCTGAGGTTGGGCATACCAAGCATGTCTTCCCAATCAACATTTTTACTGTCTGACTTAGGGTCTGCTTTAGAGATTGGAAGATGGGTTACTCCTGTCCTCCTTATTACAAGTGTGTTAGGGTACAGAATACCTGTCTGCCAAACTCTAAATCAGGCCCTTAGTAATTTATTTTGGAAGTTGAAATCTTCCGGCGGGGCAAGGTGTAAGGCTGTGGTCAGTGAGGGGTCCATCAAAGGCAAATGCATCGTCATTGAGCTCCTGCTAAAGTTATTGTTGGCACCAAAAGCTCTGAATGGGACAAACCTGGATTTTGTAGCCAGCGGATCGCTTTAAAGGCTGATAGGTTTGCCGCCTCGCCGGTCGATTGATTTTTGGACTTATTCACTTTCTTGTAAGTTGGAATCCTCCAGTGGGACGAGGCTGGAAGCTTTAGCCGGACATGGATCCCTGAGGCCTTATACCTTTGCCACAAGTCCTCCTGAACCAATTGTTAGTGCTACAAAATGCTTCAAGTTGGACAAACCTGGATTTCTTGCACTCCTTGGGTGCAACTTCACTGGAGAAACTTCAGCACCTTGTCCCGGTCCTCCGTAGTTAAAAAAAAATGACAAACTCCCAACTTTTCAAAGTTCTGGGAAATTTCCTACTGGCCACTTATGCAGCCCTCAGCTCCTCAAGAGCAGACCTCTAGGCACTAGGTTTCTCTCCAGCCAGGTTACCTGCATGGCCCGGCCCTCCGCGGTCAGATGAGCCTTCTTGGGATCAAGAATCCTTCTGATTTTTGTGTCCATGAAACAGGTAACATGAGGCCAATCACTTGACCCTTGGAAAGCAGCTCCAGTACAATGTAACATCATACTGCTTGACTGTAATAAAATGTCCAATTTCTCTGCAAGCATTTAGAAAATTCCCATTGCATGGGTAGACATTTGCCAAACAGGAAACAGAACAGTATCTACTGGGAGTGTGAGCCTGGTTTATTAAGGGGATCCAAATCAAACAGGAATTTAGGCAGATGTGCAAGTGTAATAAAGCATGGCATTATAAAAAGTCTGCTTTCAGGTTACAGTGTGCATTACACTGTGGGTTGTTAGTAGGGATTTCTGTTTGATGATCAGGGGAGATTAAGGCTTTATGGGATCTGGACACTTCCTCTGTCTGCAGTTCTGAATGTGTTCTGCTTGAAGTAGGTGTAAACTCTCTACTGAGGGTATTAACTTTCTACTATTAACCTTGACCAGGCCCCCGTGAAAAAGAAGCGCCCACCCATGAAAGAAGAAGACATCAAAGGTGCCAGGAATAAGCTATCGGGCAACCAAGAGATCAAATCGAAAACCTACCAAGTCATGAAAGAATGTGGTAAATATGTTTCCTTTTGTGCTTTGCTAAAGGGTTAACCATCTTATATCACATACGTTCAGATTCTGCTACTGTTTCTTCTACATATTTGCTCCAAAAGTGTTTGTTTGATATAAACGCTCATAAACTTTACTCCTCAGACACTGTTATATGGCCATTAGGGTCATTGTCGGCATTGCTAAGTTAGCATGAGCTCTGCTGCCATGATGCTGCTTTTGAGCACGTTACTACATGACTTTGTTTTGCAAGACTCTGTTTGTGCCTTTCACATGAGAACTGTATGCTTTCTGCGTTCTCTGCTTGTTCCTGGAGTTTAGTCTGAACACAGTGTGCAAGGTCGATAAACAATGCCCCTTGTTATTCTGTTCTGGTCAGTCCCTAGCATCTAGACAAAACATGCTAACACAGCTGTGCTGCTAGAAGCTCGTGCTTTGATATTACGGGGATGCATGTTGTTCTGACACACACTTGGAGAGGGTCCTTTCCAGGGAGAAGAGCTATGCTGTTCCTATGATGTAAAGCTACCATCTAGGCACTAAGGTATGGGGTCTGCTGACAAAGCCCAGAGATCTTCCTTTATATAATAAACTTCACCTTACCAAGGGGAGGGTGGTTAGGCCTAATAGTCCTTTTTCCACTGTCTGTATATGATGGCATCCCCCTTCTATGGAATTGTAACAATGCTAATTGTTCTAAGTTTATGCATTTCGCTGCTGGTAGTGGCTTGTATACTGCATTATAGAGCACGATAGTTAAAATAAATATTTTGAACTATAACAGTGACTCTGACCATTCTTATTGTGGACAAGTACGAGTGAGCGAGCGAAAGGGTATGTCTTGCTACCGCGATTCCTGAGAGAGTCGGGAGTGTTGTATTCTCGGTTGTCTAATCATTTGTAGCTTCGTGATTTTGGAGGAGAACGAATGAGACACTATAGCTAGTCGGTGTTGAGATTTTGGGTACTAAGGTGGTAGGTTGGTACACCCCTATACACCGATGTCCTGTTTTCCTGCGCATAGTTCTGTGTATGTGCAGAATCCCCGCAACAACACTGCAGTAGTTGTTTTGCACTCTCTCCATGTTACGAAGGGCAGCATCTTTCTGCTCTTAGTTTACATTTAAGATCCCAATGCATTGTGGGAGTTATAGTCTTGGTTCAGTCCGATTGAACCAATTGGACTCACATACCTAAAATTGATGATTTGTAGGTTCAGTACTGGCATATGTACTTTTGTTATTATGGGATTATAGTCGGACTCTGGGATTTTATGATTCTGCAGCTGTGGCATTTTGCACATAATTTACTGCATTTGCCACATGATCCTCCATTTTATGCATAGCTTGGATATTTCAGTAAAAAATCTTTTGGCCGAGGTCTACTAATACTTTTCCCAATTGCAATGTGACCCAAACTCATGCCGCAGAGCCATGCATTGGTATTTCATTTGATCGCAAAAGACATTTTGCACTAGAAAGGTGCCTTTTTTTCAGAGCAAAAAACGTTTGTGCTGCTTTGAGCTGCTTTTGCTTCAAGGGAGAGAGGTTACTGGGGCATTACAGTGCAAATACTGATAGGTTTTGGTGCGAACTATGGTCTACTAAGATAGCCAGGCGGGGCTTTATGTTAAAAGCTAATGTCTCCTTGAAGCACCTGCTAAGAAAGAGAAATGCTTTTATTCTTCAAAACAAACAAGCATTGTTTGTTTCCTGATTTTCCCAGCACACATCCAGTCCGTGGGCTCCTTCTATGTTTGTCTAGACCTAGGAAATCATGCTGGATGGTATGCTTTCTTTACAAAACCTATGCTAGACATGGCACACTGGCCTCTGCAGGGCTGTGCATCATGCAAGGCAGCCTTTAAGAGTGCCAGCAGAGGGGAAGACAACAGAAGCAGACCAATATTAATAGGTGTATGCTGCATTGCATTAACATTTTACAAATCTGACCCTTTGGTTTTAGCTCAGATGGATCAAAAATTACTTTAAACAAGTGCCACAAGCGAAACTGTCCAATGGCAGACCATCCCTAAAGTTTAACTGCTCACCTTTCTGTTGCTGAATGCTGTGTTCCGATATTAAAATTGTACTAATGACACTATTAATGTCTGTTAAAATGACAAAATAAAAACATAATTCTGCCACACAATGAGCTACATTGTGCTACATAATTTGCCTTTGTTGCCGCATAAATAGTCAGTCCTGCTGCATAATTTGGTCATACATTGCTGCATAAATCCTGGCGCCACGACCCTAGCTTCGATAATCCTACTCACACAATTGTTAAAAACACTATAGAAAAATGCTGGGAAAGCGCACAGATACATAAAGAGTGTCACATGACTACAGCGGTCACTGGGTTCAGTGGGTTATTGGTGTTGGTGAACATTTAAGCCCTCTGCTTGATATTTTTTGTAAACAATCCATTCTTTAATTGTTTTCTTACCATGAGCCTGAGGTGCACAGGCATGCAACAAATAAAATATCCTCAGAGCCCTGTTAAGTGCTCTATCCATGAAGAAAATCTCACCAGTCCTCCTTATTGGGTTCCTTTCCTTTCTCCTTTATTTCTCTTCTTTTTCCTATAAATTCCTTTACACCATTCTTTCTCAGCATTTTCAGAGAAAAGCGGAAGTTCGTTGTTATCCTGTCACTCAATTTGCCTAATTTTCTTTACAATATCACGACTCTTAGTATTTTCCATTTCTGTCTTAAGACAAAATAGCCATTAATTCAATGGAAATATAAATATATTGAACAATTTTAGAGATGAGAACAAAGGGGCATATTATCAAGGCGGCGCTATGAAATTATCGCCGCTTTTGCGTCCGTTTTCGGGCGAAAAGCGGCGATAATTGCATCGCCTTATCAGCAAAGACACGCTATCGCGTGTTTTGCTGACTTAGCGCCCGTTTCCAGCACGCCTAACTTTGCATCGCTAATGAGATGCAAATTAGGCGTGGCTGTGAAACCAACCAGGGAAAATATCGCGAAGGCAGCTTCGCGATATTAACAAGGAAGGGCAGCAATTTTTTAAATCGCGTTAAGTATGACTTAACGCAGGAATTTAACGTCTGTTAAATTCCTGACTAAGACATACTTAACATGGGGGTGGATTCTGTGGCTAAGACCACAGGCCCTATCATCTAGGATATCGCCGTTTTCCACCATGGAAAACGGCGATATCACACTATCTCTGGAATTTTTATCGCCTCGGAGATCCGCGTTGTTGATAACGCGCTAACCGGGCGATAAATTCCAGAGATAGCCGGCGATAAATATGCAAGCGCTAAGCGCGCTTTGCGATATTTATCGCCGGCCCTTGTTAATATGCCCCTATGTTTGTTACTTAGTAGTTATCATTGTGGTGGGATTGAGTCGTCACACTGGACATAAAAAAAAATACTCATTACGCACTTATTTTCCATACCCTTGAGAGCAGTATGACTGGACACAATAACAATAATAAAGGTTGTGGTCTTTTAACATGTAGTCAAAAGGCTGTAGCCTTTATTAATATTTAATAATATATTAAATTGTTTAAAGGGTATGAGGGTATATACCGATTAAACACACAAACGTTGATGGAAGGAATGCTTGCAATTTGTCTAAAATCTGGCAATCACTCATGGAGCATTCCAATCCATCTCTGTTTGGACCCAGCCATATGCAAACCAGCGTTGACCCTTCTCCAATAGGAACATTCCAGCTCAAACTGCCAGACTCATTGTGCGACTGGAACCAAGCTATACCCGACTGATGAACCTGCCCACACCAAGCTTCAATGACCCATCTGGGATGGCTTGTTCCTGCTTCCTCCAGGAGCTTCCATTGTGTATCCATGCCATGGAGCATGGGTGTAGTACACCTTCCTGCCTGTGGTCAGTGTCCTTCCAATGGCTGCAGGCTCGTGCTGTACTTTAAAAAAAACTTTTTTACATGCACTCTCTAAGAGTTTCCTGTCCCTCCCTCCTGCCACGTCTGTGCTCTTGCCCTCCACCCCCAACTGTTGTGTTGTTTATCCCTTCGTCCTCCCCCACACCTCCTTCATGTTGCTTGTCACCCCTGCCCCCCTCCCACTGTCCATTGTTGGTGCTCCCTCCCTCCTACCCATACCTCCCTCATTTTGCTTTCCCATACCCTCCCGCTGTCCATTATTGCTGCTCCCACCCGCTCCCCCACCTCCCTTGTGTTGCTTTCCACCCCCTCCGGTTTTGCTGCTCCTCCCCTCCTCCCCCGTGCCTCCCTCATGTTGCTTCCCTCTCCCGATGTCCGTTGTTGCTGCTCCCTCCCTCCTCCCCACACCTCCCACATGTGGCTTGCCCTCCTTGTGTTTTTTTTAACATATTACGCAGCAGCATAAGCTGGTGTGCAACCTGGCTAAATAAAAGTGCTATGATGCGGTCAGTGTTGGCCACCTCATATCGCTTTCTCCCCCTTACTTTAAGCCATGTTACACATCAGCCAATGCTGCTGTGCAACATGGCTTAAAGTAAAGAAAAAACGCTATGACGCGGTTAACGCTGGCTGTCATAGCACTTTAAAATTTTTTTTTTTTTTACTTTAAGGCATGTTGCACAGCAGCTCGGCTTTGCCAATGCTTGTTTAGAACTACACTCTCATCCCACTTTTTGCCTGCCCACTTCTCCACTTATCTCTACTTTGCGTGCATGTGGGTGTGTGAAAACAGAATTGCTTTCACTATTTAAAGGCCAAACCATTGGCTTTATCAATGCATGTTTGATGTTGTCTTTGACAATGCACTATTTCTGAGAAGCGCATGTATATTACCAGCCGGTAAACTATAGCTAAGAAATATCCCACGCTCTTTTATTTTACCGTCCTTTTCAAAACCTCCTTTTCACTTTTTAACAAAAACATGTTAGAGTCAACTTTTCACATAAAATGGTTATTTTGAAAAAATAAGCGAAATATAATGAACGGGGGCAACACACTTTCCAAGCAGCTCTGTTGTGCTGCTGTTGTTTTGCTAGTTGCACAGCTATTAAAAAACAACCTTCAAGCGAGGTCAGGCGCGGCTGTGTGCTTCAGTTCTCATGAAGGGAAACTAATAGTGCTGGCATGAGTTGGCATGGGTAAGACCTCTTCCCTACATAGCCATGTTAGAGCACTCTTAGCTCCTGTCAGATTCCCCTGTGGCGCTGTGTATTGTACAGTTCTGCACGTCTCCTACAAGAGCTGCCAAAGTGTGAGGCCGGGAACTTGGAATGTGTGGAAATCCCCACCGGGTCTGCAATAAGTTACTGCACCATTTACTCCTGTGCTCCATTGTGCTATTTTTCAACATGTGCCCAAGGGTACACAATTTGTTTCCCGAGCCTAGCCTAAAAATATCTTTTGCATTCTTTGTTGCAGAGCAGCTCACTAAACCAAATAGTACTTGTGAGACCGAATAGCATGTCAGCAATTTGTAAATAATATCTGTTGAAAGACAATGTTATGGTTGTTCTCCTCTCTGCTCCCTCAGGCTTGCTTTTGGTGATTAAATGTAAAATATGTGGCAGAAGGGCAGAGGGAAAATAAAGTCAAATCAAAATGTAATATTTCCAAGTGGCAAAAAGGGATATTTTTGGCGTTTCCAAATAAATATGGTACATACATAACCACAGAACGACGTCTGTAAAAACAAAAAAGCATTGGCAAGCCTTTTGTTTTGCCAATGCTTTTGGCCGAAGCTAAACAACTTTTTTTTACAGAAGCATGATGATGCATGCCCATGATTGCATCATCGCTCAGGCGCAAGTGTGCGTCATGATGCGGCAGCCATTTTGTTTACCTTCAGTGGATTTAAAACAAAATGCAGTGTTTCAAAATGGCACTGCAAGTTGCAAATGTCATTGCATTTACTTGAGAATCACAAAGGTTCCCCTTACTTGTGATTTGAAAGCCATTGTGTCAGTGTTGTGTGGCTGCTTATGCAGTTAGAAAGCAATGAAAGGTTATCAATTGCCTTTGTCAGTCAGTAACTTTTCACACAGCGGAAGCTGTCCATCAGGGGTCAACATCTCCTATGCAAGTGGAAGTTCTATGAACTGCTGCAAGGTCCCCGTGTCCCTTTCACAATGTGCCACATTATTGGCAGTGTAGCCCCTGCCCCTTTTAAGACTTAATAGTTGCAATACAGTCCTCAGCAAGGTCACTCACCAGGTCGCTCAACCATTGGGATCAGAATATTGTTGTCAACATATCTGTTTGTCAAAAAATTGTACTACAAAAATATTGGAGTTAATAATGGAAAACCCACACTCAATGGACAATTTTTTTGTAGTTAATATATAGGATTTACACTGTATGTTAATGTCAGGCAATATATCTGCATGTGATATCCACTGTAGTGCATCACATTCACTGTGTAAAAACAGCACTGCAATGCGAACTGGTCAATGACTAACTTAGTTGCGTATCTGGCCTGGTCCTGGGAGCCAAATCTCCTCTGCCAAATATATTTCTACTCTGTGTCTGGATTCTTGCTACATTTCTGCGCCCAAGCAAGGAGCCAGACAGTGTTTGGATTTTTTCATAGGCTAAAATAAAATCCAAACAACGTCTGGCTGCTTGATGTGAAACAGAATTGTGTGTTACAGTTGTGTATATTGTTTGATGTTTGTACAAAAGGCCACAGTACCTATAGCCATCAACTGAGCTGTGACTTGCAATCATTTTTTCCTGTGTTTTACCAAGCATTACATGCTAATGAGAACTCTGAAAGCAATTTGGGATGAATAAAAATGAGTTATTTTTTAAATGTCCCCAATAATCTGAGTATAGGAATAGGGCGTCATTTGAACCACGCTGAATTCTGGATTACCAATAATGCCAGGTAATTCTGAGGTATTTTTTTATAAAACTGTTTTTGCGGGCACTGACTTACAATAGGAATCCAAAAATAGAGGGAAATTCAATAGATAATAGCAAATGGCATACAATTTTGAGCTCCCAAGCTCCTTCCTATTAAAACCATGCTCCACAAGTGTGGGTGGAGCTATCATCTGGGACACAAAAGGCCTAAAAACGCAATGGTGGAAAGTGCAAGAAAGAAGCTTGGAATTAGGTTGATAGCTAGGATGAAAGTAGATTCAGTATTTGGACATGGGATTGCCAAATACCTTGGAAAAACTGCCAACCCCAGGCATTGTTTTTAACTAAACACCTAGGGGAGGCCTAAGTGATGTGACTTGTGTGACTGCTACAATATCGTCTTACCCAGAATGCCCTGTAAACTTCAAAATTGTACAAAAAGTAAATTCTATCACATTCTTGAGATAGAAAATTCTGGAATTTGTGATGAATGGCAGAAGCACACCAACTAGTTTACTTACACTAATAGAAACATACCTCACACGTGTGGGTGGACTTATCATAATGGACAGAAAAAGACTTAAACTATGATCATGTGAAGTCAGTGTACTGTCACTGTGCTCATCACATGGATAAAGCTTTGCCATACTCCTATCCAATGCAGTAGGCCCACCCACACATCTGTGGTACTGTTTCCATTAGTAGAAGTGTGGGAACACTTGATGGTAGGACTTTGCCTTTTGACAAAAATTCTGGAGCTCACTGCCACAGAAAAGTGAAGAAAATGTTTTTTTTACCCATATTCTGACATTTGAAGGGTATACATGGTTATCACATATTTTGAGATTCATACAAGCCACATCATCATGGATTCCCCAAGTCTCTACTATTCAGAAATATCTGGGGTTTTTAGGTTTCCCTGGGTGCTAGCTGACCACAGGCCTAATTTTGCAGACCTCCCCTTTAGATGTGCCTCCCCATCAAAAACATTCCCTTGTGTCTAGTGTGTGGATCCCTGCTCATACTCATTGTCTGGTACCCAGACACTCAGGAAACCAGGAGGGACAAAGATGTGGTTTAAGCCTTGGCAAAAATATGTTTGTGTACGATGAAGACTGGAGGGAATTACCATGTTTTAAAAAAAAGAATAAAGTCTCCATCTCCCAGTCAATAATTATGGTGAGGGAGATCTGGCATGTTAAAAACATTGTTGTCATATCTTTCCAGATAGCCCAGGGGTTATACTTGCAACTAAAAACAGGTACACTAAACTAGGGGTGTGGTTAACTCGCATAATATAATGTAGCGTGATTGTGCAGAATTGCAGCGAAATTACGCAGGATTACGTTAATTTACGGGAGGAGTGTAAGCCAACATTTAGTGCTATTTTCTTAGCACAAAATACACCCCTGCGTCCAAAATTGAACCAACGATGCAATTTGCGCTAATAGAGCTAAATGCAACAGAACAAGAACAGCAGCAGCCGCACATTGTTGCAAGGTGAAAGTATTATGTGGTATGGCAGGGGTGCCTTACCATTTAATACTAGCACAATACTCAAAGATGGACCCCGGGTACTCTCTCAGTACACTTATTCTCAGTCCTGGTAGAGTTGCAAAGAGCAGACAGGCTACTTAGAGGAACATGTGTTAAGCATTTCACATCACCAACATGGATGATAAGTAATTGACAAGACTCGAGAGAAATCTGACACCAATTTATAAAAATAGCTCCGATTGTTATATATTTTTTTAGACACAAAAATGAATTCAATACATCCAGTATAACCGGAGTTATCAATTTTAAAGCATTAAATAAATCAGTACTGTGCAATGTGAATGCATTAACGCTGCGGTCAATGGGGAAAACACATATATGCAATCGGTTACTTAGAGAGTGAGCTCAATGGAACCCTCTTGAAGATAAGGTCTTGTGAGTCCCTAGACCAGTTCACGACAGCTAGCACAATTTTACCTTACTCAGGGGAGCGGGGTGCAGAGGTGCACTTTAGCTGTCAAACGGAACTGTCAATCAGGCTTGCGGTGTTGAAATGGTTACCTTAGCAAAAAGGTACTTAAGGGGCGAGTTGAGCAAAACCCTTTGAAATGTAAGCAAGGAGCTGGCTCTGAACCAGGTGTCTCCAGGCAGATCCGATGTACTTGGCCCGGGGAGCTCAGGTGCAGAGGTGCTCTTGGCTATCCGTGATACTGAACCGGATCCGAGGCCAGAGGAGCTGGCAGGCGTGCCAAGAAAGGATAAAAACAAATGCAAGATCTTAACGATGGAGCCACAGGTGTGGCTGGTTGTTCATGCAGGTCTCGTCTCTTGAAGTGTTGAGTAAAGCAGGTTGCAGTCAGACTGACCACCAGCAAGCCTTGGTACCTGCAAGTACTGCTGGTTGGGGAAATCTTTATCCAGAGGACCAGGGGAACATTGTAGAAAGCTGAGCCTCATTGAGGGTGAGGACTACAGTTCCCAGAAGTCACCTGCCCAAGGACTTTGAGCGGCCATGCCGGATGGCTCGGGGAACAGGACTTCAAGGTCGTGGACTTAGTGGTTTGTGCCTGCAGAGGGCAGGGGAGTCACCACTAGTCCTAGGAAGATCTTATGAAGTCTTTGGGTTGCAGAGAGGTTCACCTTCCTTTTGGAACCAGTCTCTTGTCCTGGGTGAGTCGTAGTCCAGTGGGTGCAGGGTGGCTGTCACAGGTGCAGTACTTCGCGCATTTCCTTTTGTGCAGTCATGCTCTTGTGCAGACACGGGTCTTTTCTTCTTTCATGTGAAATCTAAGGTTCTGGTGTCTAGGGTGCCCTTAAAGCCTGGATTAAGGGAGTGTTAGTGGGAGTGAGGACTAGTAACTAATGGCCATCTAGTTCTGCGGCTAATCCGTCCCAATAGTGATGACATCCTGTGGGCGTAAGTCACTAAAACTAGGCAGAACCTGATTTCTAGCCTAATTTCAAGATGGCTAAAACCATCGTTGACTGCACATCTCAGCTGCAGCACCTTAGAGGTGTGGTCAGCCTTGTGGAGGTGGACGCCTCATGCATAGCTAATTTCCCACCTGCCAGCGAAAAACAATGCCTGGAGCAGGGGAAGTCTTTGTCCTCGAGTGGGGGACAAGTTCCTTTGAGGCTCACCGTGGTACCGGTCTAATCACTCGCTATCCTTTGTGGGCAGAGGTGTTACCTCCTGCTCACACAGGTCTTTGTCTCTGGCCTCTGGGAGCAGCACACACTCCACAGCATGAGGTCAGACTTCCGTCTTGGTGGCAAACCTTCAAAAAACCCAGCCAAGGCACAAGAACACTGGATTAATTTGGGGGACACTGTCTAAAGTGCCACCTAAGTACATGCTGGTTAAATCTCGATACCACCATCGTGTCAGGGGTTAAAAAGCACGGTGTTTGACACCAAACATGAAAGAAATCGGCCAGGCCATCATAGAGCTGGACATATAGGTAATGCCCGTATGCAAGCCCATGTTATCCGATGGGCCACTGGTGACTTGCAGTAGATTTATGTTATATATGCATATATGTTTGGGACTCCCACAATTGGGGGAACAAGAGAAACACAGTTTAGGATCAGTCTTTGGCAGGGATATAGTCCTGAATCAGGAAGACTGGAGGGATGTTTTGAAAACATTCTAAAAGCCTGACAAACGTCATGGTCAGTGTGTTCTACAGGCTGGCTACCCTAGGGAGGCGATACGGCTGTGGTATGTTTTCCTTCAGCCCAGGGTCCATACTTCTGACCACAATACAAGTACCCCAAAGTGGCATTTCATTTTCATTTGTTTCCAGATTTCTCAAATGCTTTTGTTTTCATTTGTGTCCAAATTTCCCAAATGCTCTACACTAAATTTATCACCTGTGAACACCATGAATCCATAGAAAAGCCACAGATACCTGTTTTCCGAAGGGGACACATTTTGGAGTCTAGCCTTGACAGAGTTTTGTTTCTGTGTGATTGAAATGTGGAAATTATCCTCTTCTGAAAGCAAATGCAAAAAAATCTGACAAATTTCATGATCTGCGTGTTCTCCTGGCAAGCCAATCAGGACAAGGAAAGTATGTCTTGCAGACAATGATTCCCTAGGTCTTACAGAATTAGAAAACACATTGATTTTATACTTTCCATGTAGCACCGAGTTTGATGGCCGTTGTCAAATGAACTGTGCTCCATATACAGTGATTCTGCAACAATTTAGTGATCTGTGCTTATATTACCTAGTTGATTGTGCAGAGTCCATTCTCTAGGATAACTAATACATATTTTGTATTGCGGGACTCACAACATTCAGGGCAACATTTCTTTGGTTAGTTGTCTGGGATTTATGTTTGTCCATTCAATGAAAACAATAAAAAAAAATAACAAATTTGTTAAATAAAATCAAAACATCGCCCTGGTTTTCGTTATATTTTTACACTGCAATGAGACATTGATGCAGGGTTTGCACCCCTTCTTATCCCTAAATATGGAACAGACATATAGTTTGTGTGGAAGCACAAAGAGACAAAATAGAAGCAACCTAACGTTGATTCTGTAATAAGAGTTCCTGCATAACGGTGTGCAGACACCCTACCAGTGAAAAAGTTAACTAGTGCAGATAGGACATTACACACACCAATTTATTTCAGATGTACCTACGCCATCACATTCTGAATAACCCCTTCAGCTGCTTTGTACAACGTGTGAGCATTTTACAGAGATTAGCAAAGAATGACTAACCACAGGACATCCAGCGAGCCTGCGTTAGAGTGAGGCATACTGTGCTGGTCCGCAAGAATGAGTGATTCATGGTTAGCTGGGCCTTATAGTGTTCCTGTGTTCAACCGGTTTGATGTTTTAGACCAAGTTGATTGACTACGCAGAGGGGCCATTTACATATAATCTTGGCAGGAGGAGGTTATCCCTGCCTCAGTTATCATGGGGTCCACCGATGATCTTGAACTGACAACTAATCCTCTGCAACCAATTTTGATTCCTCAGAGGTCCCTGCAGGACCCGACAAATCCAGCCTCTGATCTCCATCTTATCTCCTGGAACATTGCTGGGATTCGGTCCAAAATGGACGACGGGGACTGGAGATTGTTCATTGATAAATTCGACTTCTGCATCTTCCAAGAGACCTGGGCGCTCACTAAAGTACATATGCAGGGTTTCTTAACACAAAGCATTGAAGCAATGCAATCAGTAGCAGTTAGGCCATCTGGGGGGCTTTTAATATGATCAAAAATATCGCTTGAGTGTACCATTAAGAAAATAAGTATTGACTCTTGTGACCACCAGTTCTTAGCTTGAAACCCAAGTCTGGGGTCCCATATTATATTTATTATAGGCCGACCCCTTTTCCAAACTCTCCCTGTCTCTCAGAACTTTGAATGCGTTTTTGGAGGATTTTGGACCTAGCCATAACGTGATTATTTCAGGAGATTTTAATGCATCTTTTGAACCGTATACCCATTCCTGGAATTGGTTAAGGAAGAGGATGAATCTAGAAGGATATCTGGTCTTTGCGTCCATAGGAAATCACCTAAAATGAGTTCTGCTGTCCTCCAGATTATTGATGTAATGGTCTCTTTTGGTCTGAGGCCATGTAATGGTCACTTTCCATCAGATCTTGATGCAAAGCCAACACTCATAAGGGGCGATTGTAAAAGCCACATTGATTTCATCCTTTTGGATGTTTGGGCATGGCACGAAATAAAAGATATGACATTACTTGACCGCTATGATAGCGATCATTTTCCTATTGCACTAGTCTGGGACAAGTTATAGATAAGGAATAGGGAGAGTCTAATCCCACCTGAACTATATAGTTCTGTGGAGATTAGTAATAACAAACACAAGGCTCTTTCCAGATCACAAGAGGCAATAACAGAAATTTACAAGTCTGTATTAGATGAATTGCAAATTTTTGAGTGTCATGCTTTATCCCTGACCCAGATTATGATAATGCATGATAACTTATTTTAAAAAATTGCCAACTTGTTTGTAAAGGACTGCAAAAGTGGAAGGGGACCTCGGAGACCAAGAGTGAACAAGTGGCTCAATGAATCATGCAAAATTGCCAAGAAGGCCCTGGTAAATGCCCTAAAGAGTAACCAAACATTACTGAGACTAAAAGGGAATATACTAGGGCTTTTAAAAACAGTAAAGCCTGGTGGGAGGCTGGTATATGGGATGACTTATTAGAGGCGGTATGGCTCAGATACAATAAGCATTTTTGACAGTTGGTTACACACGATGTCTGTAGAGACTTAACTCGCCCAGATTGCCACATTGTTGCAGAAGTCTGGGTGAACTACTTCTCGACACTCTATAAGGAGGCAAATTTAGGTGATGGGATTCCAGACACCTTGCGAGCCTGTACTATAGATTCTGCTGGAGAGGAGGTCAAGTCATTCACCCTATAAGAAACTTTAGATGCAATCTAGGCCCAGAAATCTGGCAAAGCCCCTGGCTTGGATAGAATCCCCGCAGATTTATTCCAGAGTGAACTTCAGATCTGGGGACCCAATATAAATTGCCTGTCTAACACACTGATGGCTGGAGCACCAATCCTGAGTTCTTGGAAAGGAGTGGAAATAATCCCTATTTATAAAAAGGATGACAAATCTACACCGGTGAATTATAGACCCATAAGTCTGATTGACAACATCCAGAAAGTCTGTAGCATGCAAATTCTATCTAGGCTATGGGACAGAATTTCCCAAGCTAAAGTGTTATCCCACTTTCAGGCGGAATTCAGATCCAACACTAGTACTATTGATCAGATTGTGATGTTCTTGTCTATTAAGTGGAAGATAGTAGACATTGATATGGGGTTGCAGTGTGTCGCCTTGTGGATCTGCAAGCTGCGTTTGACCTTGTCCCAATGGGGGGTGTGGCCTAACAGCTAGAGCGGTCAACCTCGCAGCTGGGGAACTAGGTTTGAGCCTCGGCAGGGAAGCGCAGCATCCTGTGATTCTGGGTAAATCACTTATTCTCCCTGTGTCTACCAAAAATTAATGTGTCCGTCTGTAACGTAACTGGTGCTCATGTAAAGCGCTCTGATACCTTCGGGTCAAGTTCGCACGATATAAAACTCCAAAAAAGGGCAAAACTTTGGGTAGTTCTGCATAAGATCGTGGTCTTGCAGGTACTATTGTCTCTAATACAGGCTTTATATACAGAAAATGTTGTGAGGGTTAGGTGGGGCCCTACAGGGGAATTGACGGAAGACATTCCAATCAGGAGAAGAGTAAGACAAGGGTGCATTTTGGTCCCTACACTTTTTTTGTACATAAATGGCTGCATCCCCCATCTTTTAAATCGCTAAAATGATTCCCCAAAGTTGATGGATTACAAAATACTGTGTCTCCTTTTTGCAGATGACACTGTGTTATTATCAAAGACTCCCAGTGGTCTAGCTATTCTCTTGGACACATTTAATACTTTTTGTTCAGAGCAGGGCCTGGAAATTAACAGCAACAAAACTAAGTAGATGGCCTTTGGAGCCAGGAGAAAAATAACCAAGAGTAAGGTATTCTTAGGGGGGGGAGGCGTTGGTTAGGGTACATGAGTTTGACTATTTGGACGCAAAATTGGAAGATTCCCATAGATGGGTAGCCCAGGTGCAGAAAAATGTTATGACTCTAAAACAAAAAGCAGGGTCTATCATAAGATTTTCCAATAGATCACCAACTTTTACTATCTCCCCCCTTGGAGATACATAAGATTCAAGCTTGTGGGAGAGCCATGTATGGGGCAGATTTATGGGGCCACTGTAACCTTAATACCCTTGAAAAAGCTGAAAATGCCTTTATAAAGACCCTCTTGAGACTCCCCACCAGTGTGTCGACTCTGCCAATTAGACTCGACCTAAACCTAACATCAATTTCTGACATTGCTATGTTGAGATCTATCCAATATTGGATAGGGCCCTGTACTAACGAGGATTTAGGACGCTCTGGGGATTGCATTAGAGTCGTATTAGATGATCATCATGTTGAAAATATTTCCTGGCTTGTCCATTTAAAAAATTGGCTATTCAAGTTGGGTCTGGAAGGTTTTTGGCTGCAGACTTCTGCATTACTCCAAGATGCTCGGGACAAGCTGAAAACGTCCTTTTGGAATTTTGTCTTAGGAGCTAAACTTTCTGGTGCATACCCTGGTAGACTCCTTTTTGTTGTTTGTTTGTGTACCTGAGTATGAGCAATACCTGAATATGGTTATTAACCCTGCTGCACGTGCACTTTATGTAAAATTTAGATTGGGTATTTTACCGTTGGCCACGTTTACTCATTCCTGGACGAAAAAGGGAGACATATCGAATATGTGCCCGATGGGTTGTTAAGTACATGAGAATATTGAACATATGTTATTTTTCTGCAAGGCCTATGCTAAACAGCGACCACGCTTGTTAGACCTGGCATCTTTTGGCGTGTTTCCCCTGGCTTTTTGCTTTCTGACCTCCCGGTTTTGACTCTGTTTTCGCTGGTTTTATGTCTGTTGTAAATGGTGTTATGGATTGGTGTTTCCATGATTGGCATATTTGATTTGCTAGTGAGTCCCTAGTAAAGTGCACTGAGAGTGCCAGGGCCGGTAAATCAAATGCTGCTGGTGGGCCTGCAGCACTGGTTGTTCTACTCACACAAGCAGCCCTGAAAAGGGTTCTCAGACCTGCCACTGCAGGGTCTGCGTGCAGTGTGTAACTGCCATGTTGACCTGGCAAGTGCACCCACTTGCCAGGCCTTAATCTTCCCTTTTCTTACGTGTAAGTCACCCCTAAGGTAGGCCCAAGGTACCCCTGTGGGCAGGGTGCTGTGTATGCTAAAGGTGTGACATGTCCTGGTAGTGAATTACAGTGTATTTCGTTTTTCACTTTGGAAAGGCTATCTGTCCCATACGATAGAATAGGAGTTTACTTACAACATCTTATAAGTATATCTTCCCATGGGGACAAGATAGAGAAATGGGGTTTAGTATGCCTGAACTCAGAATATAAAAATGCATCTTTTAGTAAAGATGATTTTTGTGTTCTGTGTTTGAAAATACCACTTTTAGAAAGTGGGTATTTTCTTGCTTAGCCATCCTGTGTACCTCTACTGGGTTTGTGGATTGACTGTCTGGCTTTGGAGTGTCAGGGGCTGGGGATGTGCATTCTCTTCAGACAGCCACTGGGGTGTCGAGGTGTTTCCTGCCTTTCCTGGATGAATCAGGGCTGGGCTGAATAGACATGGGCTGCATTTAGATTAGTGGGAGGAGATTTCCTTGCACCTGAATGAGCCTGGTCTGCCTTGGACAATTCTGTCTGCACCTCCCACTGGGAAGCCGGGCCAGAGAGGACAGAACTGGTTTGGGCAGGGCACAGACACTTTCTGCCCCAGAGAAGAAAGAGAAATGCAGTATAAATATTGGGGCCCAAACACCAGAACTTTAGAACTTGCTGGAATCAAGGAACCTGCCAAGAAGAAGAGCTGGAAGAACTGTCAGGAGGAGTACTGCCCCTTTGCTGTGCAGTTGCTTTGCTGGGTTGGCCTGCAGTTGCTGCTTGTGTCTTGGGCAGTGAAAGGAGTGGACTGAACCTTCTTTACTTGTGCTAAGTATCTCCAAGGGCTTGAAGTAGAGCTTGCCTCCTGTTCTGAAGTCTCAGGGACCGCAAAGACTTCACCGACCTCTGGGTACGGCTTCTGGAACCACTGTTTCAGTTGCCACAGAGGGGGAAAAGCAACCGACTCCGTCACCAACACCATCACTGACTCTGTGTCCTGCAGGACCCGCAGAGGGCACCGTCTGCATCTCGCACCGCAACCATGGTCTCACCGCCGCCCGCCATGCCGCTGCTTGCACAGTGACCTGTGGGCACCGCGTGCTGCGCGGCCTCGCTTCACTTTGCCATCCTGGTCTCACCGACACCGTCCCTGCATGCTGACCGCGACTTTCGTGACCGCATCGTGGATTGGGGGCACCGCTCGTAAGTCTCACGACGCACTGCCCCGTCCCACACCGCAGTCCGGACCGACCGACGCCAGCTCCCCGCAACCGGCTCTGTCGCCTGCACCGTGATCTGTCAGCACCACATCGAGCACTGCCTTAACTCCGCACCCCAGCCCTGGTCTCACCGACGCCGCTGGACAACCGTCACCGAGCCGCTGCCTGTACCGCGACTTGAAGGCACCGCACGCTGCACCGCTATGTTTCGCATCACAACTGCGACGGTTGCCACGACCGGCCCACACCAACGAGTCGGCCGCAACACAAAAGGTACTGTTTACGTGTCTGCTGACATCCCCGATCTACGCGGTAAGACGGAACTGTTGGATTCTGTGGTTTTCAGTGCCACGGTAGCCCCAGGCGGAGTTACCGACTTCAACGAACTATATTTCTCAAGTATTCTTGCACAGTACATATTTTTAACTGACTGTATGTTGGATATTTATCGTTTTGGTCTTGTTTTGGATATATAAAAATATTGGATATTTTTCTAAACTGGTGTGGTGTCCTTTTGTAGTGTTTTCACTGTATTACTGTTAGTTATGTGCAAATACTTTACACACTGCCTCTGAGATAAGCCTGACTGCTTGTGCCAAGCTACCAAGAGGGGGAGAAGGGGATATTTTAGGAGTGTAACTCCCTTACCCTAACAAGGAAGACAGGCCCCTACTTGGACAAAGGTACCTACCTCTGCCAACTAGAGATCGCCATTTCTAACAATGCTGGATTATTCCTTTTTGTAAACTTCTTGGTTTTAGGGATCGCCACACAGCTCTTAGAGTATGTAAAACCAACACCAGAGACTGTGTGGTCTATTCAATCGCAAGATATTTGTCGGCAATATGGTATATTAGGTCAAATGCTTTTTTAAAACAGTAAGCCTATCTTTTGCACACTTAATAACCTGTCTCAAATGTGTTTATGATAGGCTTTGAATTTGTTTTAATGGCGTCTTACCTAAATTTCTTTGCAGGATTTTACTTGGTTTCTTTGTAAATTGTTTTAGCTTTGGGATGCTTCCTTTTAATATCTTATTAATTTTTATTTTAATATTATGGATTTTAATACATGATGAGACCTGAATTGTTGTACTGTAATTTCCTACACGATTTTCTATTTCCTATAGAAAAAAAAATTAATTTGTATGTTTCTATTGTATCTCTACTCTAAATGTTTTACATTGTACCTTTTATGGTTCTATTGAACCGAAATAAAGGAAATATGATGAGTGATTCATGGACAGCCAAGAGCAGTCATCATGGGATGTGTGATCCAGGGTTAGCCTGAATCGACTTTGGAGAGAAGAACTGGTTACCTCTTCTATTTAAGACTTCAAATATGACACTGGAATAAAGAATTGAGGTATTCAAATTGAGGTACATCACTAAGTATCCAACATTCCTCTTTAAGGAGAATACTAATTAATGTAAATTTGAAACTTTTAACAACTCTTACAGTCTATTATTTTTTTGTGATTCAAAAGGTATGATGAGGTGAAAATAAATGCTAAGAAATAATTTTGCAAATGGATAGAGTTGGTGGATTAGGACTGCTGAACAAAGTTACCCTTGTATGCAGTTTCTTTTCTGGAGCAAATATTTTGCCAGTGAGATGGGCCAGGTGTGGCCTCCCAGAGCTGGTGGACTCATTTATATCGAGCATTCCCTGCCACATGTTTTTTTTGTTATCACTGCAGCCCCAGGTGTCTTGTACTACTGACCTAACAAATGGCAAGTACCTCCTTCTGATGTTTTGGCTTTCTAGAAGTAGGAAGTTTGAAAAGTCATGGCTTACACTTAAATAATGAGCTTTATGCATTAAGTGTCTGCTCCACTTGGAAAATTAGATCACACCGGTGCGAGGGGCAAACTAGACATCACACAGATCTGTGAGCTATTGAACCAATATTAGATTGTGCTGGCTCCCTCAGGGAATGCAAAAGCTTAGGATAATAATTTCTCTTCCTGCTAGCTGGATACCTTTAACTTGTTTATACCAGTAGCTACCAATAGGCAACCTTTTCGTCCTAAGTTCCACCTATGGTTTCAGCTGAATTAATGGCAGAGAGGTTAAAAATAAGACAAGCAGGGAGCACCTGGCATAAATCGTAGTCAGAAGAAGTGCATATGAAAAAGTTCTGAAAATTTCTGGAAAAATATGGGGGCATATTAGCAAGACCCACGTTAAAATTATCGCCGTTTAGCGGCAGGAAACTGCCGCTAAAACGGCGATAATGGGCTTGTTAATATGCGTTATGGAATTCCAATATAAGCCCAGGTTAGATGTCCTGCAAAACTAAACGGGGCTTCTATTGGAATTCTATAACGCTTATTAGCAAGCCCATTATCGCCGTTTTAGCGGCAGTTTCCTGCCGCTAAAGCGGCGATATTTTAACGTGGGTCTTGCTAATATGCCACATGGTATTCTGAGCCTGCTTGAGAATTAATAAGTGTTCCTTTGCTGACATTAAAACCTCTTAACTGTGTGAATCAATTACACTACTGGCCAATCCTCCTAAATAGTTAATTCCAACTGCTTTTAAAGTCCTGAATGCCTGATGTCATCCACTCTTAATACTCTATCTCTATGTGATAAATCTAGTTACATATTTCACAATGGAGATTATAGACATTTATGACAATATTAAGGTGGATCTGGCATCCTTAATGGGCCATGAGCTTTCAACCTATACTTAGAGATCTCCTGCAAAGAGCCCAGTTAGCTCCTTACCCTCTCCTGAAAAAACCCTTGGAGGACCCCACCAACCTCAAGAACTTCAGACCGATCTCCTTACTCCCGTATCCAGCGAAAGTCATGGAAAAATCCGTCAACAGTCAACTCACCTCCTTCATAGAAGGAAACAACATCCTCGACTCCTCCCAATCAGGCTTCAGGAAGAATCACAGCACCGAAACCGCCGTCTCGCCGCGACACACGACATACGCTTCCTCCTCGACAGAGGAGAGACTGTGGCCCTCATCCTCCTGGACCTCTCCGCTGCCTTCAACACAGTCTCACATCGCACCCTAGCCCGCAGACTCCACGATGCAGGAATCCGGAACAAGGCCCTCGATTGGATCCGCTCATTCCTATCCGGCAGAATGCAGCTGGTCAGACTTCCCTCCTTTCCTCTCGAAACCCACACCGACCACCTGCGGAGTCCCTCAAGGATTCTCCATCAGTCCCACCCTGTTCATCGTCTATATGGCCCCGCTCCCATCCATCGTCAGAACACACGGACTCAACAGCGTATCGTACGCAGACTACACCCAACTCATCCTCTCCCAGTCCTACGAACCCAACATCTCCAAACACAACTTTCAAAAAGAAATGGAAGCAGTCGCCAGGTGGATGAAGAACAGCTGCCTACAACTCAACACGGACAAAACCGAAGTACTCATCATGGGCCCACACCATGACACCCGGAACAACACCTGGTGGCCCCCTGCCCTCGGTAACCCACCCTACCCCACGCACCGCGCACGCAACCTCAGAATCATATTGGACTCCAAAATCAAAATGGACCGCCAGGTCAACGGTGTCACCTCTTCCTGCTACCACACCATCTGCCTACTTTGAAAGACCTTCAACTGGATTCCCCTCGAACACAGAAAAACCATCACCCATGCCCTCATCAGCAACAGACTGGACTACGGCAACGCACTCTATTGCGGGATCAACAAGAACCTCACCTGCAAACTCCAGAACGCCCAGAACGCCGCTGCCAGACTAGTCCTCAACCTACCGTGCCACTGCCACATCAGCCAACACATATGGACACTACACTGGCTCCCCGTCGAGAAGAGAATCACCTTCAAGCTTCTCACCCACGCCCTCCAAGTCCTCCACAACAACGGACCCCCCTACAAGAACCACCACCTCTCGTTCCACACACCCTAAAGATCCCTCCGCTCAGCCCAGCTCTCTCTTGCGAGGGTACCACGCATAAAGAAGACCAGAACAGGAGGACGCTCCTTCTCCTTCCTCGCAGCCAAGGCATGGAACACCCTCCCTCTCCACCTCCAACGGACGCCAACACTCTCCAAGTTCTTGAAGGACCACAAGACCTGGCTCTTCGATGAATCACCGTGAACATCCAAGAGCTGTGCGCCCCCCCTCAGCACCTTGAGACCCTTCGGATGAGTAGCTGCGCTATCCAAACCCCTGATTGATTGATTGACCTGCAATCTCCAAATTACAGTTTGAGGAAATAAAGCTTTCTCCAAAATCAGTTCTGATATTTGCCTTGTCAATATCTATAAGTCCAGATCTTCTGTTACCATCCCAGCAATTTCTAATACTCTTAATTCCTCTTTCACTAGTGGCATGGTTCAGTGGTCGAAATAAATAATTGTTTAGCTTCCTTTGAAAAACACTAATCTTGAACCTGCAATTCGGGCTAATTATAGGCTTATTTCTCTCCTGCCCGCCGTGTCTAATATTGGAAATAAATTTGTTGCCCACTGGTTAGCTGGTCATCTTGATGAGCATCATCTGCTTGATGATAGTCAAAGGGTTTTTAGTAGGATTAGGGACAAAAGGCGCACTAGTCTCAGTGTTGAATGATCTAAGATTCTATCTAGATCTTGGTATTCCTTCCTGAATATCCTGCTTGATTTAGCCTGTCTGAGTTTGTAGGTGAGCAATCTATCCGCCTTATTCCCCTTCCCATAGTATGCTTAATATAGAGCAGTTTCTTTTCAGCATTGCACATTAAGAGTTGTTCCAGTTCTCTCCTTGTTCTGCGTAGGGCTCTATAGGTATGGGGAGTATTGTCCTGCTTGTGTTGTGTCTCTAATGTTCACAGATTGTCCTCTGATCCCTGTTTCCTTTGATTCTGTAGCTGTTTAATGGTTGAAGTATGAGAGATATGTTCTGCCCTGATCACAGCCTTTGCAGTATCCCAAAGGGTACTGCGGGAGACTTCCTCATTGTCGTTCTCCCGAAAATAATTTGATGAAGCATCCTGTATCCTGTCCCTCCCCACCGAGTCTCTTAGGGCTACTTCATTTAGAAGCCATAAGGAACGTGCCTGAGTGTATGTAGTCACTGGGTCTAAGAAAAGCCAGATCGATGCATGATCGGAAAGCACCTTTGGGAGTATGCTTGTGGTATGAATTTGTGGCAGTAGTGCCAAGGATGTGAGGAAAAATCAATGTGAGTGTAGGATCTGTGGACGTTAGAGTAAAACGTGTAATCATGGGTGCCCTGGTGTTGTTCTCTCAATACATCTTCCAGGTTCAGGTCCTCTATATCTTGCGAAAGGGAGGAGGTTATGGGGCATGATTCACGATTGGGCGATGTATCTATTGCCGTGTTGAGGATGCAGCTGAAATCTCCTCTCTAACAAATTGGGTTACTGGTTGATGGGAGGTGAAACCCTATCCAACCAGGAACCACAATCTTTTTCAGGGTGAGGCACAAGCAAACCCCAAGTTAACCTAAGCTCAACCCTCTGGCAGCTTGGCACTGAGCAGTCAGTCTTAACTTAGAGGAAAGCTGTAATGTATTTATGCAGCAATTCAAACAGTAATAAAGTGAAAGCACTACACAAGCCAAGACCAATTTGAAATAACATAGCTGAATGTAATGAACAAATCAAGATCAAAATGACAAAAATCCAATAAGTGGAACCAGAGATATGCAATTCTAAAGATTTAAGTGAAAATGGCGCCAAAAAGCCCAAAGCTCCACTCATGGCTATCTGGTCGTGTGAGACTGGGAGAAAGTCACTGGTTCAGGCCGACTTGCGATGGAGCACAGGTCGGATACAGGGTCCAGCTTAGTTCAGCTGAAAAGTTACCTTCTCAGTCCAGTACAAAAAGTCACGTTTGCAGTGGAGGGGGTTGCGAGGAGAAGAGAAATGTCGCTATAGCGTGAAGATCCTGTTGTCAACGCGAATGGTCGGGCGGGTGATTCACAAAGGCGCTCTCTACGTGCGGCTGATATTGTAACACGAAGGGTCAGGCTGATGGAACGTCACGTTGGCGAGCTGTGCGAGTGACAAGGTTTCGGCACCAACGGGCCCATTCGCAATCGCAAAGAGTCCAAAAACATCAATTCAGCCTCTCTGAGGCCACATTGAAGGGTCCAGGACCTGAAGGGCACCACTTGGGGGCCAGGGGCTTGCTCCAGCTGGATCTGTGTGCTGATGCAGGTGGTGCTCAGCCTGTTAATGTCCCTGTGGCTCTGAACAGGGGGGTCCTGGGTTCAGGTGCAGGTCCAAAACCCCCTGACTCAGGCAAGAGGTCAGTAGGGCAGCAATCCAGCATGGCAGCAGTCCAGAAAGTCAGCAGTCCAGCAAGGCAGCAGTCCAGCAGAGGAGCAGTCCAGCAGAGTGGCAGCCCTTTCAGCAGCACAGCAGTCCTTCTTCCTGGCAGAGTTTCCACAGATCCAGAGGTATCCAAGAGTTGGTGTCTGAGGTCCAATATTTATACCTGGGCATTACTTTGAAGTGGGAGAAGCTTCTAGAGGTTTCCCTTTGAAGTCCACAGGCTTCCTACCTTCCCTGTCCTGGCCCCAGACTAACTACAGGGAGTATGCAGCCATTTTTGTGGAGGCAAGGCACAGCCTATTCCACTGTAAGTTGAGCTGTGCAGAGATCCACCCTCCCATCCTGCTAGTGATGGCCCATCCGGGCACACCTATGCTCTCTATAGTGTGTGGCTGTCTATGAGGAATACGGAAAGCCCAAATGTCAGCTACACACAGTCATGTGAGACAGAAACAGGCTGCAGACACTTAATGGCTAAGGCAGGAAAATTCCAACTTTCTAAAAGTGCCATTTTTAGAGTGGTAAATTAAAATATGACTTCACCATGAAAGAGGATTTTTTATTACAGTTCCAAAGAAACAAAACATGAACTGGTTACCTCTTCCCATTTGTAAATTATCACTTATTAAATGTAACAAGATAATTACAATGTTATCCTATGGGAGAGGCAGGCCTTGCAGTAGCGAAAAAATTATTTGAGAGTTTTCCGCTACCAGGACATGTAAAACTTAAAAGTACATGTCCTACGTTTCAAATACACTACACCCTGCCATCTGTGCTGTCCAGGGTCTACCCTAGGGGTGAGTTACATGTATTAACAAGCATTGGCAAAGCCAATAGGTCTTGCCTATGTGAGATCTATTGGCTTTGTCAGTATGCTTTTTAAAGTCATGTTGTAGTCATGGCTGGAATAAAAGCGCTATGTTTGCGGTGAATGCTGGCCATGTCATAGCGTTTTTGGTGTAATGGTCAGAGCAGCTGACTTTGGAATTAGGGAACCAGGTCCGAGTCCTGGCATTGGCTCAACAGACTGTGATTCTGTGCAAATCACGTAATCTCCCCGTGCCTAGAAAAAAGAGGAATGTGACCTTGTGTAAAGTATCTGGTGCTCATGTGAAGTGCTTTAATATCTTCGGGTCGAGTTGTCACTGTACAAAACTGCAAACAAAAACAACAAACGACAGGGGTAGAAAGGAGGAGGAGTGTTGGACCTGGCCCTTTTTGCAGGGTTCTCCCCAAACATTTTGCTTTCCTCCTGTATTTTTCCGACCTTGTTTTTGCGGGTTTTTGGACTCTGGGCTCACTACCATTGCTGACCAGTGCTAAAGGGCAAGTGTTCTCTGTCTAAATTGTATTGGTGACAGGTTTATTCATGATTGGCATATTTAATTTACTAGTAGGTCCCTAGTAAAGTACACCAGATGTGCCCAGGGCCTGTAAATCAAATGCTAACAGTGGGCCTGCAGCACTGATTGTGCCACCCACATGAATAGCCCTGCAAACATGTCTCAGACCTGCCACTGCAGTGTCTGTGTGTGCAGTTTTAAACTACAATTTTCGACCTGGAAAGTACCCACTTGCCAGGCCCAAACCTTCCCTTTCTTCTACATGTAAGTCACCCCTAAGTTAGGCCCAAGGCAGCCCCCTGGGCAGGGTGCAGTGTTTTTAAAAGGTAGGACATGTACTTTTGAGTTTTACATGTCCTAATAGTGAAATACTGCTAATTTCGTTTTTCACTGTTGCAAGGACTATCTCTCCCATAGGGTAACATGGGGATTGCCTCAAAATATCTTCTAAGTGTAACTCCCCTGACTTGCCAAGTGGTGCCAAATCCAGTTCTGGGCCCTTGGAAGTGTAACCTGGTGAGAAAATACACGCATTGACTCTAAGCGCCCGTTTTCTCGAAGCAGCACTGCCGTGCGGCTGAAGAATCTACAACGCGCCTGCTTTGCAACTGAAAAATCACTGCAGCCTGAGTACCAAGCACCATGTCACTGACATCCGTGGCACCCGCTCCGACTCCGATGCAGCCCCTGCTTCGCCGCTGAAGAACTGATGCATCGCCTGCTTTGTGGCTGTGAAATTGATGCAGTGCCTGCATCACCGCCGTCACATCGAAGCACTGTGTCTGACATTTCGATGCATCGTCCCACAACGCCGTCTCTTCATTGAAGTCGGCCCGCACTAAGGAACCAAGGCCGCGTGTCTGGAGATCGACACATCACCTCCCCTTCCAGTAAGGAACCAACGCATCACCTCCCCTGACAGTAAGAAACCGACTCATTACCTCCCCTGCCTAGCAGTAAGGAACCAACTCATCACCTACCCTGGCAGTAAGGAACCAATGCATAACCTCCCCTGGGAGTAAGGAACCGATGCATTACTTTGCTTTTCCGGTGCCTTGCCTCCCCAGCGCCTGTTTTTGTCTTTGAATTGTGACGCATCCAAGGTACCTTGTGCTAAAAGAAACGCATCCATAGATTTCTATGGACCAAACTTATTTAGTCTTTGAAAAGTGATAGCTTGAGTTGTGTATGTTGAATGTTTGTAATTTTGGTCTTGTTTTATTCAGATCATTATTGGCTATTTTTCTAAAATGGTGTGGCCTCATTTTGCAGTGTTTTCACTGTGTGTGTATGTACAAATGCTTTACACATTGCCTCTGAGATATGCCTGACTGCTCGTGCCAAGCTACCCAGGGGTGAGCAGGGTTATCTTAGCTATTTGACTCCCTTACCCTAACTAGAGTGAGTGTCCCTACTTAGACAGGGTATTTACCACTGCCAACTAGAGACCCCATTTCTAACAAGGAAAACCACAGAGAGGGGTGCGAGAGAGGGAGCAATATGGGTGTGGGTTGCACCGAAGCCCTAAAGCACATGCACTCTCACACAAAAAACAAAAAATCCAATGAACGCAACCTACAAACACATGCAGTCACACATACTGCTTTAATAGTTGGTGCCACTTAAAAAAAACAGACTGACAACTAAGAAAATAAAAGGTTGAAGAAACAAATGTGCGATTGGAAAAAAAATGCAGATCGGAAAAAAGTTAGAAAAACAAACACTGAATTCACATGGACTGCTTTAATAATCCTTGCCATAAAAAAGTCAGGTAGAACAAAGGTAAAGTTTAAAAAAAATGCTTACTGTTAATCCAAATGCAAACCTGATGTACTGAATAATAAACGAGATAGGATGTGGCATAATGGTCAGCGTTGTCGACTTTGGAACAGGGGAACCAGGTTCAAGTCCCAGCGCTGGCTCGATGTCCTGTGATTCAGAGCAAATTACGTAATCTCCCTGTGCCTAAAAAAGAGTTAGACCGCTTCAATACCTTCGGTCTAGTTGTCACTATGCAAAACTGCAAAATAAAAAATAAAAAACAGCAGCGATAAGGAGGAGAAATATGGAGAGCCGTGCGACAGATTGAGCAATATGGGTGTGAGTTGCACTGAAGCCCTAAAGCACATGCAGTCTCACACAAAAAAAAAAACCCAACCCTCAATGAATGCAACTACAGTCACATAGAACAAAGTGAAAGTTTGGAAAGAAATGCAGATCTATAAAAAATGTTGTCCAAAAAAGTGAAAAGTATCAAAAATAAAATAGCGACCGAAATAAATGTTGTAAAAAAAATAAGTTCTCATTAGCACAGCGCAGATAGCGGAAAGATACTATTTAAACTAAATTAAATAGTACTTTGTCCATGAGTCAGAAAAATAAAAAGAAGTGAGCTCAGGCATATGGTGGCCAAATAGGAGGCAGCTACAGAGAGTGACAATTGAGCCTGCAAATGGTAAGTGATGGTGGGGCTCCTAGCCCTTTACTGCATACAATACCCCTCGCAGCAACAGCGCATGCGTGATGTTAGGCAAGACCTGAAAAGGAAGGTTTGGGCCTGGCAAAAGTTTTGTTTTGCCAGGTCAAAATGGCAGTTTAAAAGTGCACACCTGAGACATGTTTAACATATTACTTCAGTGGATGGCACAACCAGTGCTGCAGGCCCACTAGTAGCATTCAATTTACAGGCCCTGGGCACATGTAGTGCCACCTTACTAGGGACTTGCAAGTAAGATAAATATGCCAGTTGTGTATAAGCCAATGTTACCATGTTTTTGGGAAAGAGCACAAGCACTTTAGCACTGGTTAGCAGTGCTATAGTGCGCAGAGTCCTAAGACCAGCAAAAACAGGAAGTTTGAAGACAAAAAGTTAGGGGGAAACCACGCCGAGGATGCCTGGTCTAACAGCGCATATCTTTCTTGTGCAATGACTTTAAAGGGTTTTGTGAGTAAATATTGTTACAGCCAGTAATGTTTACATGACCTTGGAGTCACAAAGTTAGTGGTAAATGAACTAACGTTTTGCACTGGCACTCGCGTGGCATAACCCAACACAAAAACATGACACTGGCTTACTCTACATTGCAAGGGCCTACCTGTGCATAGCAAAATTCCTTCAACCACACAAGCCCTTGTGCCAAACTGAAGTGGATATAGCCCCCTGTGCTCTGTTCAGAGTGCCAAAGTTAGGTGCTGGAGGTATGAGTGTATGTCCAGAACTGGTCCAGTGAGTTCACGAATAGGTCTTCAGCCTCAGGGGACAACCTTGTGTGCTACAAGAGGTTTCCACATTCGCTATGCTTTGCCTTTCTCATCATGAACTTTTAGTAGTGACGCAGATGCACGTCCAAGGCTTCAAGAGCCAGGCAGTCCCTTTCAGTTGATTTGGAAATTGCGAAATTGCCCACGGAATCTGTTCTCTAGAGGTTAAAAGGAATTTTGAGGGTTTGAAGTCTCAGTATAATCCTACCCCCAGGCCAGAGATTTGGTTCTGAATTTTAATGCATTCCTAAACCGAAGGCGGAAATAAACATGCATCTTTCTTCTGTTTCTTTCAGAGAAGAGCGGAACAACAGCCCCTTCCGTCTTCAGCAGAGATCGCACTGGAGGGGAGACAGTGTTTGACAATCCCAAGGAAAAACCGGCTAAGAGTGTCTTTGGGTGATGATGGATCGTCTATGTGCCACCCAAAAGAGCGCTGAAACGAGGGTTTACTTCACCATCAAGCCATCAGTTCCTTATCTAATGCGTTTATGTAATTGCTATCCAAAATCTGCAACATTGCTGCCATATTTTCTTTTTTAACCACACCAAGTACCATTTGTTCTTGAGTCAAATAAGTTAACATGTTGCTATCAGGTAGGTTATCAGATGGATCCATGCCATCAAGAACACCATTCTCCAGTCCTTCGATTTCCTTTCACAACCTGGGGCTGTATTACGGAGAGGGCCCTGGAGTCACAACGGGCAACTGCTTTGTGCATCCCCGGGGCACTATGGTATTACAGAAGCAACAGATGCTTGTGCGGACCTGTCTGTAATACAGATAGTGCTGGCGCACATGCAGCGCCACCGCTTTCATAAGAGGGCATTCTCTAATTTTCATGGGGGCGTGGCCCCATGCGATTGAGGGAATCAGTTTGCTTCTTCGCCCTTGCCATATTATGGACGTGGGCGCAGAGGCAAACATGCCTTTAGGAGGTGCACTGAAAGTGCGTCACAACAAAGTGTGCGTACTTTCAATGCACCTCCTAAAGGCAGCCCTCTGGAGGGGAAAAAGGGTGTCCCATGGACCCCCCCAGACACTCACTTGTAGGCAGGTGTAGTCACTCACTGTACCCCCCTGCAAGGGCCTCTCTTTTACCTTTTAAAAGTGTAGACGGGTGTCCGCCTGCATAGTGAAACATGGAGCACCTTTGAAGTAGCCGCTCCGTATTTCACTTGAATGCGCTGCCTTGGGGCAGCTCCAGTTTGCAGCTGCCCTGGGGGCAGCTCATTCATGGTAATACTGCACACGCCCCCTGCGCTTTTATTTAAAGGTCAGCTGTGGCGCAAACATGGAGTGTGCCCCATAAATGTAACACAGGCCTGGGATGTTGTAGTTCATGTTCATTCAAACTGATGGAGCTGTGCTGCCACACCAGCTAACAATCATTGTGAAAGGACTGGGACATGGTGTCCATGAGAACATGGAGTCATCTAGTCACCTTATGGTAATAAGTGGCTCGTTGAAACATTGACAAAGCCAAGACTGGTGGACTTTTGGAGAGTGGATTTTTGGAGAGCTGATTTCCATCAGACAAGCGCCCTAGGCCAAAGAGAAAGGTCCTACACATATGGCCTCATTAAGGGATTTTTAGGTCTCCTGATTGCGGTTATTCCACAACCAGAACTTCCAATACTGCATGGAGTGGTATTTTCCAGCTGTGTAATTATTGCACAATTACTGCTTTTCCCTTAGCAATAGGAAATTACTTTAGGGAATCACACTGATTGCTGAGAGTTTTCCCCCAAAACCGGGCCATTTCTTTAAACACAAATTTCACCATTTTTATCCTAGTGGCTTGGGGGAATGTGGTTTGCCGAATATGAAGTATTCATAAAACTTTTAATCCTTTTTCAGTTGGCAACTCTTATTATCTTAAATCATCGAGTGTCCATTTGTCAGTATGCAAATGAACAAGCAACTATCCGAACGAAATAGTTGAGTAGTACCTGCATGAGATTCCTTCAGTAACAATGTATGTCATTCACATATTACACAGAAGTGACTTAGAGCTTGAGGCACAAAGCTTTTTTTCCATGAGTAGGTTTGACTTACGTCTGGAGTAGTTTATACTATACACAGAAAAATCTTTGTCAACCGGGCCAGGGGTCTCAGGAGGCATAGTCAAAGAGTGCTTGGATCATGTCAGCTATTCTGAAAATTTGCTCAAGACAAATGTGCATGCAATTAATCTAAATCAAACATATTTACATAGTGGTTATTATGAAAATCTGGCATTGATCTGGCCCGCATTCTTTTTCCTAATACTCTTCACAGACATCCATAAGTGACGTTTGCAAGATGATTGACGATAAATGCACCAGTCAAACACAGCTTTTGCGACTCTTCACCCTAAGCCTTACAATGTTTCTAGGTAACTAAGGGCCAGATGTACTAACATTAGGAATTGTGATTTCCAAATTGTGATTCCTAATATACTAAAGAATTCATTTTTAAAATAGCGATTCCTAGTAGGGTCACAAATTGACCTACCTCATGACTTTATGTCCAACTCCCCCTCGAAGCCATGCACAACGGATGATGTTTAGATGCCCAAAGAGTATCCTCCCCTATCTATCCCTGCCACCTCCCTGAAACTAGGCATATAAAATGGCTGCCGGCCTATCAAGGCATCACTGAGTCTGATGACTCACTAGGCGTCCATTCTGGGGTTTGTAGAGTTCAAATACAAATATTTTGTAATGAATTGAAAATGTTATTAAATGCATTTTTTCACTTTGTTGTGCAGATTGTTTACTCATATTTAACAGTATGTAATTGTATAGTTTGTAAAAATACCACCTTTTTGATGCATGATTTAAATGCTAAGTCTTATTGAGATTCTGATCAAACTAACAAATATTTTCCCGAAGGAAAACATGACTGGCCTCATCAATTAGTATGTATGCTGCATGCATGATTCACTGTGTTGTTTATGCATGTGTATGGTAATACGCAATTTGTAATTCATATTATAAGTGAGTGTAAATTACGCACAATTCAGAGCCAGGAGACTGAAAAGGTCTCAGTTATGCATCTGTAACATACGCATTCTTGGATTTGAGTGCACAACGGTGGACGTTACTAGGAACAGCACTTTGCAAAAAGAGGTGTAGTCGACATGATGGAAAGCAGGTAGAGAGAGCATGTGTGGTGTAAAAAAGCTGAGCTGTGGGGTGAAATAAACCAATGCAACCAGAAATGAGAGGATGCGTGTAACATGCTGTAAGATGGTTTCAAATAGAAGAGTTTTTCAATGATCATAGACGTCACTAAAAAATACTCAAAATTCTGTAATTTCTCTTAAGCCTACGAATGAGTATTAAAAACTCGGCAGAAATGATGTATGAGTAGGAGTGCATAAATAGGCATATTCAGCTTTCTTTGTGAAACCCATATATTTCACATGCATTTTAGATTATTCCAGAATTGCAACCGTGCAAGGCATGTGCAAACATACTTGTTTACCTGTAGGCAAAATGCTGCAATTTAGTCACATTTGTAAGTGTAACATATACAGTTCTTAAGTTACTCTTTATATATTTTTTTTTACCAAAGTGGATTGAGGCCTATAGCTGTCAATTTAGTGTCACGGCATCACATAAGGACTGGCATGTGATATTACTGACAATATCTCAGTGCATTTGATTGTTTATCAAAGGGTATAGCCCTCTTCCTTTTAATTATTTGCTAACTCTGCATTGCATGTATTTGTGATCACATTCATTCACATAATGAATGTCTGGTGTATGTATCGACAGATTCTCGCTCAAAATAAATTTGTACTTTGTCTTAAAGAGTCTGACACGTTCTTTGTAAGTACAACATGTGAGCCATCTTTTAATAACTTAGAATAGAAATGTTTCATCTATTGTTAATTGTACAGTCATACAGACTTCTGGACAAGGAGACAGCTGTAAAATATTGCAGATTAAAACAATGCCACCAACAAAATAAAACACTAATTTAAAATGCCAGCTGTATAGCCTTTTATTTATTGAAAATATTTTTTAAGCAGGCACCTAGTGGACATTGAACAGGCCTTCATTTTTCCTGCACGAAAACCAGCTTCAGCACAGACAGCAGCAGTTCAAGCTTTCCTTATATGCAGCGAAGGCATCGGTATCAATCTTACCGTCACACGCAGAACAGGACCCCAACCCATCAGCAGTGCGAGCTCATTCGTACAGAATCGACAACTGTAATTCAGTTCGATATAATATGACCGTGGATGCCCCCGTGGATTGGGGGTCAAATTTGATTCAGCACTGTCCTTCCATCAGCAATCCTTAGCAGTGGCTGGCACCTGCATCCAACTGATAAAGTCACTTAAAATGTTCTTTGACTTACTCCCCAGGATGGCGAAACAGGCAGTCGCAGTGGCCTTAATTACATCTAGACCGGACTGCTGCAACAGCCTCTATGCAGGAGCAAACAAGTCAGTCCTACACAAACTACAGATGGTACAACACGCTGCAGCCCGATTAGTACTAAAATGGCCCAGGAGGTCATCAGCATCCGCTGCAGTGGAAGCCCTACATTGGCTTCCAATCCACAAAAGAATTCTGTTCAAAATCTTGATATTTCATTTCGAATCTTTCACTCCTCAGGCCCCCACTACCTTCGGCCTAGATTTGCGCACAATACACCTTGCCGTACTCTCAGATCATACAATGCAAATCTACTAAAACTTCCAGCTTTCAGACACGTCTCAAAAGGGGGAAAATCAATTGCAGTGTTTGGGTCCAGGGCCTGGAACCAACTCCCCAATAACCTTCATCTCATCCAATCAGAAACAGCGTTCAGGAAAGCCCTGAATACCTGGATTTTTACGGCCCCTGATGCACGATGTAGAGCACTCATCTAAACCTTTTCTTTTCTTTCAGCGTCAGCCACCCCGTCTGCCTAGCGATCCGCTCAGTGCCATAATTCTCTTCGGAGTGAAAGCTGCGCTTTACAAAACCCTTTTAACATAACATAACATAACACATTTCAGCCCTGGTCACTCATTTAACAACACAATATAGTCCTGCTTCACTTTAATTATACAACTGCATTACACTGGCAGATTGCAATGGTTTGTAGATGCAAGAACTGTAATGGAATATAATGTTACTAATGACATGGATGCAAAAAAACACAAATGCCAGACCCAGTTTCCCAGAGGTGCCCAACGTTGATGTAGTGGGGCAAAATCTTTGCCATATTTTTGGATAGCCACATAACACAGATTTGCATAAAATAATACTCAATGGAACTAATTTACATATTCAGAAGTTAGCCTGACATTTAGGCCTGGAATTCCCATTCTTGAACAGACATTTGATACCCCTGGTTTATCTGAGTGAATGAAGACAAATTCAAAATCACGCTTCGTGGGGTCTTTATTTGGACAATATTTTAATAAAGAGAGCACGATCACTGAATTCCTTTTAACCAAAAAGTTATTTTTGAACATGAAAGGGCAAAGCAAAGAGAAGAGGAATTAAAACTGAAAAATATATGTTTGTGATTAGTACATCTGTTCAAGTTTATGTTTATTTAGTGCATTCGGCCAATGGCTTTTCGTGCATCAATCATGATTATATAAAAACAAATATTGCTGCAAACAAAATAATGAAATGATTTGCAGTGTGAAATAAACTAAAATCGTTCAAGGCAGGATAACTGCTAACAAGGAAGGCAAGGGCTGGCAAAACCAAAAGGTTTGGCACTGGCCACCAAACGTTTAGCTGTGCTAATGTTTGTTTTCTTTTATCACGGTTTCTGCAACCCCTTGTGAGCAGCCAACAAGCCGTGTCCGCAGACCCCCACCCCACATTCTCCCCCCTTTTTTTTTTTTAGCCTTGCAGGGGCCCCACTGTATGTGAGAGGCCAAGAATCTTACAAGACCATGTAATATACAACGTCTTCTAACTTGCTTCAAATTTGCTATCAGCCCCTGCTGAGTCTTGATATTAAGTTGTGCTGTCACACAGATAGTCTCCTATTTATACGAGCATCTCTTACAAAAAGGTGTCCACTTTTCTGGTCGCAGCCTCAATGGCAACATTTCTACACACTGCAACAAAGATATACCAATTCTATCACAAACACTATTCCCCTAATAATTGTGGCAAATCTGGCCATGTATTTTAGCGATATCCTCTTACAAGCCTTGCTAGGGACATTGTTGTATGCTGCCTCAAAGCAGAAGTAATGGTCACAAAAAGAAGTGAAGAAAAGTACTGATATATACTTAGGCTATCGTGCTTTAAGTTGAAACCTACATTAATGACAAAACCCTACCAAAAGGGAAACAACCCAAATCAATGTAAACATATAAACACTGATAAATACCTGCAGAACACAAACTAAAATGTCATTCAAAGAAAGGAAAGTGAAAGAGAACGAGTCATTTGTATTTCTTCCTGAAGGAGCCAACACAATGTAACTTTGTTATACAAGGAAGCAGGAAGAAAGACTGGCCTAGGATTATTCTACTTGTGTTTTGATGTTTAAGGCTGCCACTGAAATATTGGGGCATATTAGCAAGACCGGCGATAAAATTATCGCCGTTTTAGCGGCAGGAAACTGCCGCTAAAGCGGCGATAATGGGCTTGATAATATGCGTTATAGAATTCCAATAGAAGCCCAGGTTAGATATCCTGCACATCTAACCTGGGCTTCTATTGAATTCTATAACGCATATTAGCAAGCCCATTATCGCCGTTTTAGTGGCAGTTTCCTGCCGCTAAAACGGCGATAATTTTATCGCCGGTCTTGCTAATATGCCCCATTGTTTCTTCTTCCTTTTGTTTCCTCCAGTTTTGGGTGTTTGGGTTAAAGGCGCAGGACCATATTATCAAGAACAGCGATAACATATCGCCGCTTTAGCGGCAGGAAACTGCCGCTAAAGCGGCGATAAGAGGCTTGATAATATGCCCTATAGAATTCCAATAGAATCCCAGGTTCTGGTGTGAAGGACATCAAACCTGGGCTTCTATTGGAATTCTATAGGCATATTATCAAGCCCCTTATCGCCGCTTTAGCGGCAGTTTCCTGCCGCTAATGCGGCGATAATGTTATCGCCCGTTCTTAATAATATGGCCCGCAGTGTTTAGAAGTATGTTTTAGGTCTGATATAATTATTTTATAAACTGTAGAGAATCTGAGAATATTAAAATCAAATTTCATGTTTGACAATGTTTAATTTTTTCACTGATTGGTACCTCGCTGACAAAAGAAGTAATCAACCATGCCGGGGCTAAGCCAAGAAAAATACAGAATTTAAATCACAACTGGCAGCTGGGGGGACAGGTCAGAATAAAATGGAACACCAGCGTCAAATTCAAAATGAATGATTGGAAGCAGGACTCTTCAACAGCGGACCTTCAGACCCGGCTAGTGAATGGAACATGTGGGGAGACTATATTATCCCGCCATGATCTTTTGTTGAAATCATTAACCCCAATCGTATCATGATCTTGCATCTTTAAATATCAATGAAAAAAATTCTGGTAAACTGGGTTGGTTTGACGAAGAATCAGTCAACGAAATCAGAATTACAAAGCGTGCTCCATAGTGAATCCTCCAAATAGGTCATAAGGGTGGCCAGAACTAACTATAATTCATTAATTGGGAAAAAGAAGGCAGATTTTGCAAACAGACAGTGGCTGAAGCTGGAAAGATTCGCTGCAGAAAATGACACCCAGGCCTTTTTGGAAGATGATCGGGGGAAGGTCTCAGAGTAAGAAGAAACTATTTGGAAGCTAATATCGATGAAGCAGCCTGGGTGAAGAATTTCAGTGCAATCTTTAAGGCCTCGACCAATCCAGGCCTGGAATCATCCTCCGCCTGTTCCTTCCATAGAGCCTGCAATAGTGTATCAAGTACCAGTCAGCTGGGAGTGTTTACGGAAGGAAAAATAAGCAAAGCAATAAAAAACCTTCATAGAGGAAAAGCGCCGGGCCCTTATATGATTCCTTCGGAGATCTTTCTCGCTGATATAGAATGGGGGCAGAAATTCTTGCAGAAGTTTTAAGGGCAACTGTGCTTCATCGCTGCCCCAATTCTTGGTTAAACAGTATTATTGTTTCTCTATACAAGAAAGGTCAAAAAGACGACCCAAAGTCCTACAGACCAATAAGTTTAATTGACATGGACTGTAAACATTTTTCCAAATTGGTACTGAAAACCTTGGATGAGTGTGTCTGTAATGAGAGTATCTTTTCACCGATAAAAAAGTGACTTCAGAGAAGGGCTGTCAAGAATTGACCAGGGGGCATATTAACAACAAACTGCGATAAATATCGCAGAGCGCGCTTAGCGCGTGTTTGTTTAACGCCGGCTATCGCTGGATTTAATCGTCGAGATAACGCGTTATCATCAACGCTTATCTCCACGGCGATATAAAATCCGGCGATAGTGTCGAAATGAGGGAACATCGCTGGAAATCCAGCGATACAACTGCAGAGATAAGGGAATCCTTGGTAATAGGGAGATGTGGACTTAGCCTCAGAATCCACCTCCCTTAATAAATATAGCTAAGTCAGAAATTTTGCAGACGTTAGCTTACGGCGATAACCGCGGTTAGCGCAGCTTTTTAGATCGCTATGGGTGTCCTGGGCCGGCTTGTTAATACAGAATAGTGCAGTTAGCGATATTTTCCGTGTTGTTTTGGAAAGAAACGCCTACTTTGCATCTCATTAGCGATGCGAGGTGAGGCGTTTTGAGAACGGCTGCTAACATGCGCTAATGCATGTTAGCACCGCCTTGTTAATAGGGCAAAAATATTATCTCCGCTTTTCTGGCTTTTAAAGCCAAAAAAGCGGAGATAGGGCCCTTGATAATATGCCCCCAGATTTTTACTTTCCTACATTTGCTTAGTAAAACCAGCACTGTGATGAGAATGCCCTTGGATGTGGCATTTTTAGATTTTTCATCTGCCCTCAATCTGGTTTCAAGAAATCGCCTGTGCGAAAAACTGCATATGCTGGGCATAGAGCTGGGGCTTTTAGCACTAATTCAAAAGTTATACTCTGGTACATCCACCCAGGTGAGACTCAGCCAGAAGGAGAATGTTAGTAGGAAATTATATACCAATAGGGGGGTCAAGAAGGGCTACCTTTTAGCACCACTTCTGTACTCTTTTTATATTTATGACATATATGAAGAATTCTTGAAAGTGGCAGCTGATGTTCCATCGATTAATGGCATAAAGATCCCACCCCTCCTCCATGCAGATGACTCTATTCTCATTACAAAGACTCCTAAAGTGCTACAGACCGAGCTTCTAGTGATGGAAATCTATTGTAAGACAAATAACTTGGTACTTGACACCAGTAAATTCAAGATAATGATTTTCAGGAGCAAGTGTATAAAGAAGTTGTTGCGAACATATCACCCCTTAAGGTTTCAAGGCGCAGAGGGCCGTCGGGGAGATTAAGTGAGCTGTTGCCCAAGAGTCACATGATGCTGAGCTGAGCTGCCGCCGGTGCCAGGGATCGAACCGTGAGCCCAGTGCTCTCAAGCCAGCCCATGACTGACAAATGCTTTGGGCAGGGCCGTCATTGGAGGTTAGCGCTGTCTCACAGGTTCCCCTCTGTAGCTCTCCCTTTGAGGATGGTTGAACCTCATTACACATTGTGTTTCGTATCCAGTATGAGTTACGCCACTGTGTGTGTATTCAATAGCTCATCTTTAGCACGCCATTTCTACCTCTAGCTTATATAATGTGCACAGGAAGTGAAAAAGCACCAAAAAGTAAGCTGTATCCCAAGAGAGGAGAAAACTTACCTTTTCTCACCTAAATGTTGGATGCACAAATAGTCGTTTGGGTTTGAAGGTCCATGATTGGAAGATAGGGCGATTTCCTCCAGAAGCCACTTTGCTAGCTAGTGATGATCAACACAAAAGTGGAACACGCCCTCTATAGAAACAGTCAGGAGGGAAAAAAGGCAGTGGTATAAAAAACGTTCAGAAGCTTGCCAACAGCAATAGCACAAGGTACCAGCAAGGTAACAGTCATAGAAAAGAGGAATAAAGAAAGCAGGTTAAGGTCTGGGAGAATTGTGACACACTGGAACATGTTCACTGCAGGCTTAAATTGTGGCATATGACCTGAAAGGGGAGTTAGGGCCCAAGAAAGCATCGCCTCCATACTGGTTTAGCAAAGGACTATTGTACTCTATTAGACGGCGGCCATGATTAATTGAGTTGGTGACTAGGAAGTCCTGCCCCATCATGGTGCCATCATTTCCTGTTGTAAAGTTTCCCCCCATGCCCAGGATATGCATGCAGGCCCTCAGAGACCCCCCACTACCTTGGGTGAGCAAAGCCTAAAGAACACATCGTGAGTGGCAAAAAGATGCACATTCTGCCTGTAAGTTCTTTAGCGGGCTTGTCCCTTGGGTTCGCCCCCCATTGCATAAAGAATACAACCAGCAGGAATAGCCGACAAAACGCAAAACTGTAAGAGGCCTATGTCTTCATTCTTCACCTGTCCAAAGTGCACAAATTTGTGGAATTTGTTGTGGGATTATTTTTTCACTTTTACCCTTACCGAAATACACTCCTTTGTAACATATGTTTGTTGTATTATGGTTTTGTAAACATAATGAAGCATGTTATTTTTGACTGTGGTCTATTCTACTAGACGCTATGGTAGCAAGAGTGTATGCAGGGTGTTTGGGATCCATCCATTCACCCATTCACTTTTCCCACCCCACATACTGCCAATTCTCCCACCCTGCTCCCACATACTTCTCTTTCGCAGTTGATTCACTTATGCAATGACCAATTACTCTAGACGTCCATCTATGTGCTCATGCACTCATCCATCCAAACATCTAGCTACTCAATCACTCATTCATCTATGTGATCACTCATCTATCCATTCATTGAATAATTCTTACATTTCCCCACTGACCCATTTACACAATAACATACATTAACAACCAAAAAAGGCACAATTTCACTTATAAGTGACCTTTTCACTCTACATAGAGGGCTTGCTTTTGCTAGTTATGCTAGCTACCTGCTGTTCTTGAAGATATTGTTGCATACAATCTTCTTGATGTATCTATCATCTCACTAACGTGTATGTGGTTTCTCGTGTGCCTAACCACATTCAATTTAAACCCTGTGTCTTCAAAATAAATCCTTTATGTAATTTTTGCACTTTTCTAGTAAAGTGAAAATATGATCTGAACCACACTTATGTGCACCATGGGCCTTGGTATAACACAAGCTGATGAAATTTATCAGTGTGAGAAATGCAGATGCCATGGTGGACAACAGGGGAATAATGTTGGAGACTATAAATCTCAGGTTTTCTAAAAAGGCACAAAAGATATGATAGGGGCAAATGACTTACTCAAAGCTGTACTGGGGCTATAGGTTATATATGAGGAATTTTGTTAGTTCGTCAGCTGCTCCTCTGCTGACATATACGACCAGGTAGAACTATTTCAAAGCAGCAAGCTAAAGCCAAGAATCACCCTTGATTTATACTAACTTCACTGACTTAAATTTTTTTGCTGATATATCCATAGAAAGCAGCCTAAATTATAAGCTAAGACAAGCCAAATCAGTTTGCAAAAAGCATTGACTGATGACAGGACAAGGATTTAATATGTGAAAAGATAACCTTGGACATAAAATACTCCTGCCCTAAGCCAGCCAAAGGAAATCATTTGTCTCACTGAAGACTTCCTAATATCTGACTTCCTAGTCACAATGATGTTAATGGCAATGGAAATGTATAAGATAGTTAGCATTTTTTTTTTGCAAGAAAGTATATGACATATAAGTCTCATCTCTTAACTGTGTAGCAATACTAAGTGAAAGAATTAACACACACGAGGAGAAAAAAGTTGCTTGTTAAACAGAATTAAGACCCTCTTACATAACAAGGCTGTCTAATCAACTGAAAACTACTTCAATAGAGGAAGAGGCAATGTCAGAGGTAGTAGCAAAGGAATTTCCTAACATCATCACTTTCATGATGACCAAATCTTTCAAATTGTCCTTACAGTCAGAGTGTTTGACCAAGTAACTAAAGAACTCCATTCTTGCTCTACTCTTGAAGAAAACCATCCAGGATTAGACAGTGCATAAATATTAATGGCAAATATTGGCGCTGTGATGTCTATCAGTAGTATTAAATGCTATGGGACAGCTACACAACACAAAAAAGGAAACATCATACCTTTCAGTTAGGGTTGACGCATGTAGGGAAACAGAATCTGATCTGTGAGAATACCCATGGTTTTCCTTTGTACCTCTTCTGTGAGTGAGTCCTTAATGGAGTCTCACCCATTGTAAGCTTCTGTTAAATATGTATATGAGCAGTGTCAGTCAGTGCCCACCTTTTCAAATAAGAACCACTATGGCACAGGTGGTGGAAAAGTCTGCACAAGTTCCATATGCAACCAGTGTACAAATATCTATGTTATGTGTGCAGGCTGTGCAACGAAGATTATTGCCTATCTCAGCCTGGCACCTGCGCACAGGTAGCAATGTGGCAGAATTGACCAAAAATGTAATGACCTGCTAAGGACTTATAATACAATTGGGAAGCCAAGAAAAAAGGCCGTTTTCTTTTTAACTGAGCACAAAATCTGTAGTGTTTAAACTGCTTTCACACATTGGGTAAAGTACTTCTAAAATATAACTTTTGATTAGCACAAGATAGGAAATTGATTGACATGTCATTCCCTATCAATTTTTGGGTTGCAAGGTCCTATCTTGAGTCACTTGTATTCTAAATGTGTTTGTTTATATACTTTTGAAAAAGGCCATATTTCCATGAGCAAGCCTTAAATAAATTCATGCTAGTTACTGTTAAATATTTTTCTGGCTATCTATCAAATCAAAGCTCCCTCTGGACAATAGGCCCATCCTGGGAGATTAGCCTTTTCCGAGTAGAGGAATGGGACAGGGTGACATCTCTATAGGCAAATTTGCTGTCTCTGCTTGACAACCACTACAGGACATTCTGCATGGGGCAGAGGGAGGCAAGGCAGACCTCTGGCACTAGTCATCACAGGAGCTTTCATTAAAGCTTGCAGGGAAGAACCAAGACCTGTGTGGGCCAAGTGTGGCTCACAGAGACAGATCTGTCTCATTTATCCTTCAAGGTGCCGCCTTTGCTCATCATAAAATTCAATGCAGGATGATTGGAAAGACATTGGGCTGTGCCCTGGAGGTGTTAGTCAGAGGCAGAGGGTGATGTGTTAAGTAGGGACTCCCACTTCCTAGAACTCTCCAACTCCATTTTTAATCTACTGCACAGAGAAGACACTTTGGGGCATATGTACAAGGATTGGCGAAAACTACTGCTGACGCTAGTTAGCGGCAGTTTTCTTACCGCTGTGTACCGCTGAAAACTATTGCTTTGTTAGCGACGTATGTACAAGACGTCGCTACTTGGCGATAGCTTCAGGGATCAGCGGTGAAAACTGCCGCTAACATTAGCGTGATGGCGATAGGAATTCCGGCGTTTGCGTTCTAAAGGCATTACGATGTAATGCCTGCGTTGTAATGGACGTCTCCTGTTCCAAAGGCAAGCCATAGGCAAGCCCGTCTGCGTCCGTCTGCCCCTGGACCCCGCTCAGCACCAAGAACCCTTCCTCTCTGACACTCCACCCCTACGGTGCCAGCACCAACCTCGCCAATCCTGGACGCCACATCGCCTGCCAGGACCAGCATCTGCTCCGGACAGACATCGCCATCGCCATCACTGACGGCTACTAAATCACCCGCAAGGACCACCCCAACCGTCCAGGAGGAGGCATTGCCATCACCTACAGAAGCACACTCCGACTGACCACGCACTCTAATGACCCAACGGTGACCATGGAACACCTCAACTTCCAGATCCGGACCAACCCCAACCCCATCCTCTGCGGCACCCTCATCTGCAGGCCCCCGGGCCATGGACACCCATTCTCCGATACCATTGTAGACCTCATTGCACACCAGGCTCTCCCATCCACCGATGACATCCTACTCGGCGAACTCAAGTTCCAACTGGACAACGCAGTGACCAGAACACTACCCCCTCCTGCGGTAGCTCCCCAACATCAGACTCAAGCAGCTAGTCACCGCAGCAAGCCACATAGCAGGACACACGGTCGAGCATGTCTCCTCCGCCATCGGGACCTTCAACTACAGCCACACCACTGGACTCTCCTGGACCGACCATCATTGTATACATCATGGCTTCACCATGCCCACCATACACAACCGCCATCATCGCCCCCCTTGCAGCTGGATCAAGGCCACCGAAGTACGTCTCGTCAACTCCCTCAGCACCACCACTCCACCAACGCTTACAGACGATGACACCGCAGTGCGCAACCACCACCGATGGATCTCCAACTGCGCCGACACCCGGGCACCCCTCAAGAATGGCACTGTGTCAGTACCTTACGCCTGCATGATGGCAGGCATAAGGGTGACACAGTGCCACAGGGATAGGCTGGCCCCATGCATTGCTGGAGTTGCGTCATGGTTGTGACGTGACTGCAGCAATGGGTGACTTTAGCGCAGACAGATACGTCAGGATTCCAGACGTATCTTTCATTACTTGCGTCATGGAGCGCTGTCCAGTAAATATAGCGCATCCGTGGTGTCGCAAGAAGGGGATAGTGAAAAGTGTTGCAACGCTGTCTTGTCTTTTCATGAGTGAGGCCCAGGAATGCGCACTATCTTATTGATGGTGCACAGTCCTGCCCTGTAGTTTTGTCGCAGGGCAGCGCAGCAACATTGCTTGCAGCGCGGTCCAGCAACAAAACCTGCTGAAATGAGGCCCCAAGGGTTATCTCCATTTTTAAGACCAGCTATTTTCTGGTCTTAAAAAACTGCCTCTAACTGCAGTTAGAGGCAGTTTTTTTGGTCCTCCAAACTTAAGGAATCCCCTTGTAAATATCGCTAAGTGGGGTTAGCGGCCGTTTTTGCACGGGAACGCCTCCCTTGCATGTCATTATCGATAACAGAAGTGGCGATCTTTATAATGGGCGTTTTTGCCTGAAAACTGCTGCTAACAGAGGTTAGCGGCAGCTTGTACATAAGGCAATAAAAATCTCGCCGCAAAACCGTCGGAAAAGTGCCGCTAATGCGGAGTTAACTCCTTGTACATATGCCCCTTTGAAAAGAAGAGGAGTATGAAAAGGAGAAGTGTAGCCATGAACAAATCCCTTTCTGGAGTGGGAGTATTCTCTGTACTTCTACTTTTGAGAAAGTATCTCCCGTGCTAGCAGCAATCGTTTCCCTACCTCCCTCTCAAGGTCAGTAGAGGGAGGACTTTCTGGTTACTTAGAAGGAAGGGAGTCACCTTGGAATTTTGTGGACTGTTTCTGATTCTGGGTTCTCTAGGAGTATGTACTACATGTTGCTTCTGGATGCACAGGCATTCTGCATGGGGCAGAAGACCTTGGATGCTGGGGATGTGCAGACAGTGAGAGGGGTCCGACTTGAGGACTGTGGGTTGCTGCTCTAAGAATACCCAAGGACAGGAGAGTAACAGGGCTGGACTGGAGAGTAAGTCCAAACTCTTACAGATCGCTGTTATTGAATTAGAGGAAACAGTAGTTCCCAGACTCTAAAAAGTCATCCAGAAATAACATCTGAAATTTCGGGAACTGGATGTCCAACAAGAGCACTTCTGGTAGCTGAAGGGCACCAACAAGAGCAACATAGAGCAAATTCTGTGCACTTTGGGGTATATTTACAATGAAATATTGGAGGGCGGAGCGGTGCCAAATTTGACAGCGTCGCGCTCCGACATTTCCAAAACGCAGGGTTGTGCCATATTTACAACAATACGGAGCACCTCTGTGTTTTCCCTAGCACTGGTGCCTCTATTGGCTGCATTGGAGGCACCCTTGCGCCTGCATTGCAGAGAATGATTGTTTATGTGAGGGAAGGTGTCACTTCCTACACATAAACAATCCATAATGGTGATTTGTTTCTTCTATGTGTGCTGGAGAATTCAGAACATATAGAAAAAGCAAAAACGAGGTGAAATAAAAGTATTAGTCCTCGTTTTGCCATTCGAACGACTGCTATTGCATTGTGTAAGTTTTTGACGCTGTCTCAGATTTAGACATCTTTGTAAATCTGGGGCAGCATCAAAACGCAATGTGTGTTGTGGTGGAACGCCAAAAGTAACACCCATTGCGCGTCCCTTTCATGCAAAGTGATACTTGTAAAGGGGCCGTATTTACATTGAGGCGTTAAGTCATAAAAAGTGGCTTAAAGCTGCTTTATAAATATGGAGAAGGGCATAATGTCACCAGAACGTCACTAAAAGTGATGTTCTGGTGGTGCCATCCCCTTGTAAATATACCCCTTTGACCCATCGGGTCCAGTGATATCCTTCTTACTGTACAATGTTTCCCCTGAGGGCTGTGGGACTGCTTGTCCAAGAAATCATAACCATGACAAGCAGTTTTGGAAATATCTCTGGGGGAGCCCATGAACCTCTGGGTCTCAATGGAGGAACACAAGCACAGTCTTCATTAACATCCTACTTTGAAAGTGAGGGACCTGGAAAAGGCATAGATACTGTCATTGGAGGGGACCCACACGCCTCCTTCTCCGTTGCTGAAGGAGTCCATATGGTCCTGTTAGAAAATGGCCCTCTCTACAGGGTCATCCCCAATCTTTTTGCCTTCCTCCTCCTCTTTTTCTGACCTAATTTTTGCTGGGATTAGGTCACCAGTGCAAAAGTGCTTGTCCTCTCTCCCTAAACCTGGTATTATTGGCTCATATCCAATTGGCATATTTAAATTACTTATAAGTCCCATGTAAAGTGCACTACATGTTCCCAGCGCCTGTAAATTAACTGCTAATAGTGGGCTTGCAGCACTGTTTGGTCCACCCACTTAAGTAGCCCTCTAACCATGCCTCAGGCCTGCCATTGCAGAGCCTGTGTGTGCACTTTACACTGCCACGTTGACCTGACCCAAACATCCCCTTTTTAGGTCAAGCTACAGCGTGCATGCGCTGTATGCAAGACCTGTTGTAAGCAAGAAAAAACTTTTTTCCTGCCTGCTACTTACCATTGGTTCTCTCCACTGTCGCTCTTCTTTGCTGCCTCCTAACTCGACTGATTTGCTGACAGGGCCCTTCTGTGCAAGGCTGAGGCGCACCGGCAAAGTACAGTTTCACTGCGCTTTCCTTCCTTATCTGTTCTGTGGGAGAACTTGTTTTTCCAATTTGTTTCCTGCCTCCTGATCCACAAACGCTCTACGGTCAATGTGGAGGTTTCTCCTGATATCAGAGCCGCATAGGGGATAATGTGTTGGGAAATCTGAAGCTCACCTCCTTAGGACTGCATACAGTTGCGCAGGAATATATTCCATGCGGAGTGTGAGGTTCCAGGCGTGGTTTTCTTTGAGCGTTTGTGAATGCCCAAAAACGTGTGTTTTTCTTGGCATTAACAAATTCCTCTCCGACCCCTTAAAACCTAGAAACATTCAAAGATTTACTCTAGGAATCAATTGGATAACTCTGTTTCCAAGGTAGGAAGGGGCACGGAACACTCCCCATGGAGACCAAAAGTGCCTTAGACCATCCAGCTGTATTTGATGACATAGCAAAGGTCACATGACACTCCAAGCAGCTCGCCTGGAAAACTGTAACTGGTGCAGGTCTCTTAGAGCGCTATTGCTAATGTCTGTGAATTGCAATACATTGAGGGGCAGATCTACAAGAAACTAACGCAGCGCGGTGCCGCAAGTCATTTTGCTGCGCCACGCTGCGTTAGTTTCAAAGCACAGGGATGCGACATATTTACAACAATATGTCACATCTCTGTGCTTCCCCCTGCGCTGGGGCACAAACTGCTGCCATGAGCCGGTGCAGGCACCCTTGCACCATGGTGCGAGGATGCCTGCATCGTGGGGAGATTGTTTTTGTACAGGAAGGGGCACCTCCTGCACAAAAACAATCAATTGAGGTGATTTCCTCTTCCAATGTGTGCTGTAGAATGCAGCACGCATTGAAAGTGGAAAAAAACGAGGAGAAATGAAAACATTTCTCCTCGTTGCACCTTGCTACGCCATCTCTAGGGTGGCGTAGCATTCTGACGCATTTCCAGATTTACGATTTCTTGTAAATCTGGAAATGCATCAGTGGACATGGGTGTTGCGTGGGAACACCCACAGCAACACCCATGTCACGCCCCTAACACGCAAAGTGTTGCGTGAACAGGGGCGATATTTACAAGCACAGGTTAAGTCACGCAGGGTGACTTTACCTGTGCTTGTAAATATCACTCAGCAGGCTGCGCCACCGGTGCGTCATGCAACGTGATGCACTGGCGGCGCACGGGGCTTGTAAATCTGCCCATGTGTATTTACATCCGTTCTTAGGAGTAGTTCTATGGGCATATACTTGCGACATTCTTTGTGCATCATGTGGTGAAGTGTGAGGTTCAGTGACTGTTGCTGTAGCAATAACATGCTGCAAGCGTGATGCGATTTAATAAAGTGTGCGTGCTGATCAGATGTCTTTAGAGACATTACTTTTTCAGTAGAGTTTAGTGATCGCTTTTAATGATTCCTTTTAAAATGAATGAGCTTTATAAAAAACCTGTTTGTATTTCGCCTACAGTAAACTGTTGCAAACAGGACTGTACATACAGCTGCTGACACTAGCTGCAAATTAATGATGTTTAGACATTTACAGAGGCTATGCTGATTGTTTAAGTCAGCACTGATATTGCTCGTGTGTACACAACAATGTGTTTTTAAACAAGGTGGCAATTGCTCTTAATTGGTGAAATCTATCAACTTTTATGTGTGTACTTGAATTGTTACTTTGTTAGGAAGCAATGTTTAAATATGCGACATTACTGGGCAGTTAATGTACCTGTCAGTGTGTTAATGCTATTTAACCAGATAGGAGCTATTCGCATATTCAATACTTTGTAATAAGATACAGGGATGCTGCTGGGGGATCTTGCCTCTCTGATGCTGCTACTTCTGCGAATATGTGGAGATTCATAGATGTGACGGTTCAGAATATGTACTATTTTTGATTAATTCTGTTTCCCATTTCTGCTGCTATTTACACATAAAATACCCACATGAAACAATCTGCTTCCCTAAGGCGCTATTTTTTACGAAAACTAAAAATGCAGAAAATGTGTATTTTGATTAGCACTAAGCCTTCCAATTCAATGGCTGTGCAGATTCACAAAATGAGGTTTTAAACGAGCATTGCCAAAGCCATTATGTAAGGCGTTGGATAATGACCTTTTTACTTGAAAATATCTATTTTTTTATGTAAAAACACACATTGCACCAGCAGTCCTTGGCACTGCAGAGGACTACTTGGGCAGGAGTGAACATTGTGCAAGAGCAAAGTACCATCACTCAATTGGGCTTACTGATGGCTGAAGTGTAGTAAATCGTTTCTCCATGCTGTGTGCTGTGGTGGGCAGAAGCAAAATGTGAATGACACTTCAACTGACCAATAGGTGAAGAGGGTAGACTGTGTGTTAAAAGCAAAGGGGCTTATTTATGAGCCCTTGCGTCACTTTTGCTCAGCCGGTGCGTCACTTTTTGTGATGCACCAGCAGCATAAAAAATGCTCCATGTTGCGTCATATTTACAAAGTGACGCATCTAGGTAGATGTGTCACTTTGTAAACCCCTGCGCCACATTCTACCTGCGCCAGGTATAATGTATGCAGGGTGGGCGTTCCGACGCAAGTAAGCCTCGTAGAAGTGACGCAGTGAAATCTATGAGATTCACTGCACCACTTCTAGGACGCAAATGCGTCAATATCTTACGCCTGCCTCACAGCAGGCGTAAGACTGACGCAGGCACATTTGAAATGGGACTTGCCCATGTGAAATGACCCATTGCTGAAGTTCCGTCACTTTTGTGACACACTCCAGCAATGCGTCATTTTGCGCCTACAGATACGTCAGAAATACTGACGTATCTGTAACTCCACTGCGACATGATTCGTCATACTGTAAATATGACGCATCCAGCATGTCGCAAGGAGGGCGCAATGAAAAGTGACGCATCGCTGTTTTCACGCAACGATGCGTCACTTTTCATAAATGAGGCCCAAAAGATCTTAGGTAATGACAGACATAAAAAGATCAAGCTATCCTCTCATTTGTAAACTGGCTCTGTAGCCATTCCAACATGTGTCCGACCATTAAATCAACACCATTACTTGGAGTGAGCAAATAACTAGTGGAAAAGTAACTAAATATTTATATTATAATAGAATGGGTATAATTACCATCTTTCTTTATTTCAAATAACGTCATTTAACCTAATTAATAATAAACATTTAGCTTTTGCTAGGTTAGGGTTGGGACAAAGGTACATTATTTTAATGTAATTAATATAAATATATAATATTTATTAGGGTTTTGGTTGTAGTTCGCTGTTTTTCTATTTAAACCTAAGTGAAAAATGATAAATGTCATTATAAGTGGATGTTTTGCCATGTTTGGTTCCATCATTATGTATCCGTTTGTAAAAGTCGAAAAGTGTAACTCTATTTAACAGAAACTTGGGTCTATTATACTAAATTGTGCAAAATGGGCCCCCTGGTAATTAGTTAATCACACTGCTTTTATTAGTCGACCTGTATTGATCCGATTGTACATAAGTATCGATTTGTAGAAGCAGTCTATTTGCACAATCAATATAAAATATTTATTTAGATAGTTCCTATTTAAATAACAACAAAAGTGCTCTTCAGTGCTTGTGACGAATACACAGTGCTAAGGTGGAAACCTAGTATCGGATAATCACAGCATTGTAAAAAACATTTAAAAAATATTCTCCTTGATTCAAATGTAAATTGCAAAGATGTTTCAGTCCTATGGTAAATCAATGAGTCATCATCAGGATAGTTTCAAGATCGAAAATATTTGTTCCCATAAAAGGTCTAAAGGTCTCCAGCAAGGATAACTGAGTATATCCAATTGGTCAAATTCTGAAGGAAATTAAAAAAAGAACCCAAAAGTTCTGTTGTAAACAGGGCTGTAAATCTTGCTTCCATCTGGCCACATTTGCTGTGCATTCAAAGACCAAGGTCTATTTTGGCTGCAGCTGCCTCCTCCTCCTCCATCCTGCTTTAGAAACATACGGCCTGGTATCACAGTCCCTACCGTCCAATAGCTGCTGCCACCTCCGTCTCACAGCTCAACAAGCATTTGCAATGCAATAGGTCTCACATTTGCGAGAAATTGAGCTTTTGAAATTGTAAATGACAATACCTTTAATTTATGTGTTTTGAAAACCTGCAAGCAGTGCGTAAACATGCACTTTGTACTTATAGTCGTTTTTTATGAGAAGCAAGGTTGGCAGTAACTACGCCTCTTTTACTTCCAGCCTTGCTTCTTGTAAGTAAGGACTACAAGTACAAAGTGCCTGTTTACGCACCGCTTGCAGGTTTTCAAAACACATAAATAAAAGGCAGTTCGTTTATAATGCCAATAGGTCAAACTCTTGCAAATGCGAGACCTATTGTATTGCAAATGTTTGTTAGATAAGTCACCCCTAAGGTAGGCCCTGGACAACCCAGAGGCCATGGTGCAATGTATTTAAAGGGCAGGACATATACTTTTAGGTTTTACATGTCCTGGTAGTGAAAAACTCTCGAAGTCGTTTTTCACTACTGCAAGGCCTATATCTCCCATAGGATAACATTGGGATTACCTTATTACATTGTATAAGAGTAATTTCCAAATGAGCAGATATAATAGATTCAAATATGGTGTCTTTAAGTATTGAACAAATACATTACACATTGCCTCTAAAGTTAAGACTTACTGCTCTGTGCCAATCTACCAGAGGGTGAGCACAGGTTAATTTAGGGTGTGCTTGTGCCTTACCCTGATTAGGATTGTGGTAACTACTTGAGCAGGGCTTATACCCCAGTCAATCAGGAACCCAATTTCTATCATTGGTGATCAGAGGTGAGGACAGGACTTGTGTTTGTCCAGTGCCATACAGTACCTGGGTGTACACTACCAATCCACATCCAAGACCAATTCAAATTTTAAATTCTCCCTAATTGGCATTTTTGATTTTTACTCAAAATTATGTCTCTGACTGCTGGATCTACATCCACAAGCATGGAATTTGAGCTGCTCAACCTAGAGGTATACATTGAGACCCAGCTCAAGAACTTCTACAAGGAAGCTGAACTTCGTGCTAAAAGCACCACCAGGAAGGTGGCGCTTCAAACGCCGCTGAGGGCCTGGGCAGAAGCTCATTCCATACTAAATGAAACCACAGATGAGGATGATGGGCTGGATAATCGCCCCACTGAGGAACCACCTGCATCTGATGAGGAGGGGGTAACCCCCTTAATTGGAGCTTCCTGTTAGAGCAGGGAGCAGTATCTGTTCCCGCGGCCTGTCCTTAGATGAACTGGCGGAGAGGAGGGAAGAGAGAGAATTCAAGTTGCAGATGGCTAAATTAAAAATGGAGGCATAGGAGAAAAAGTCTGAAAGGGCCTTGGAGGAGAGAAAGATGTTACTGGCTCATGAGAAGAACCTAAGGGCATTGGAAATCAAGGCCAGACAGGCAGATTCCAGCAGTGATAGTGGCATCATACCTGCAGTACTTGAAGGAGAGAAAGGGGTTTGCATACCCAAGGATTTGGTGCCCAGTTATGTGGTGGGCGATGACATTGACAAATGTTTTTCTGTTTATGAAGTTGCACTGAAAGTACACAGGGTTCCCCAGGCACACTGGGGCGTAGTGGGGGAGGCGTTGTGGAAACACATGCTTCGTCTGGGAATGGACACACTTCTTACACTAGAGGTTGGGGACCAAACCAAGTATACCCCTATGAAGGCCATTTTAATTGCCAAATTTGGGCTGACCGCCGAGAAGTATCACCAAAGATTCAGGTACAGCCAGAAGCTCCCCAACCAATCCTGGGTAGATTTTGTGGATTACTCCCACAAGACACTGAGCAGGGAAGCAAAGTTAATGATTATGTTGGGTTTTACAATTTAATCATGAGAGAGCACGTGCTCAGTATTTGCTTTACAGAGTTGCCAGCACCTAGTTGACAGTAACCTGACTGACCCACGGAAGCTTGCTGAGGAGGCGGACATCTGGGTTAGCACCAGAGTGTCCAAGAAAGTACCTGGGAGTGACCCCAAGAAGTGTGGTTCAGGTTCCTCCCAGCAGAGAGATGGGGAGGTTAAAGATGACCCAGACATGTCCCAGAGTAAGGAGGAAGGAAAGGGTTCCCATGCACCACCTGAAAAACAAGGGGGTGGCTGCAGTGGGTGGTGGCCCAGGGAGCCCCATTTTTAACACTTCTGTTTTGAGTGCTCCCTGTTAGGACACAAGCAGGCGGACTCTGTCCAAAGAAACCACCTACTGGTGGGACCTCTACAGGGGTGGCCAACATGGGCTTATGTGTAAATAGTCCCCAGTGGCAGGTCATAGACCATGCAGTGATCTCCCTTGGGTGGGAGAAAGACTCAGAGGTTGAAGTGGTGATCCCTGAGGCTGGGAATTGTTGTCACTTCCACCAGGTGAAAGTGAATGAGGTCCCAGTCACTGCTCTGAGGGACACCGGGGCTAGCCAGACCATGGTAGTGGAAAGGCTAGTTACCCCAGAGGAGTACGTCGGCCAGGTGTGTAGGGTAACTTGGGTTCATGGGCAGGCTTCTTCCACCTATGGCCATGGTATCTCTGGAATAGGTTGGGGAGGTGACCCAGAAGAGGGTCATAGTTTGCCCCCAGATGCCCATAGACTTTATTCTGGGGAATGAGTTGTCTCCGGTGTTAGGAGATCTTTGAGGGGTGCCCCCAAAGGCGCCCTGACCAGTTTTCTGGGGGTACCACTCCCAAGCAGAGAGTACCGGTGCCCAGATGGAGGGTCAGGGTGAGGGAGGAATTACCCCAGTTCAGCTTCAGAGTACAGACCCTGGGTTGAAGGACCTGTTTCAGGATACCACCCCTGGACTGGTGGGAGGTAGAGTGGACGAGGGTGCAAAACACCTGGGGCTACTGCCCCCCACTCTGAGACACCTAAGAGGTCAGAGGAACCTCAGAAACCCCTGCAGAGCTCCTTAACAGCCCAAGGCTGGAAGAGTGGCCTACCCAATTCCCCGCTTAGGGCCTCCACCTAGCAGTAGATGGCCCGGGGCCTGGCTCTTGACACTGACAACTGTTTGTGGCCTCTGCTGGTTACTGTCCTTATGGGTAGAGTTTTCCTTGGGCTGGGGACAGAAGTCTGATCCAAGGGGTGGAATGGGCCACATCACTGTGTTGGCCATGCAGGTACTATCTGCTTACTGGGATGCATCTGTGAGCAAATTAAGGTTAGGTGCTACACAGATGGAGTCCTCAGATAAGGAGAAGGGTTCCCCATGGGTCGGCTCAGTAGCACCAGAGAGCATAGACAAAGGGATCTGACTGAGTTCAGAGAGGCGCAGAACTGACAAGTGCCCCGGCAATAGTGGGCCGTTGTCCATGTTCTATCACCTTAAACAGGGAAGTCCATTAAGGTATTCATTAGTCAACCCTGGTTTTAGGCTGGAGGGGGGTTGTATTGGAAAATAGCCCTCGCTGCAGGGTCACCCCCAACATTTTAGCCGTCCTCCTCCACTTTTTCTGACCTTGTTTTTTCTGGTATTAGGACTTGCTCACCAGTGCTAAAGTGCTTGCGCTCTCGCCCCTAAACCTGGTAATATTGGTTCATACCCAATTGACATATGTAATTTACTTATAAGTTCCTAGTAAAGTGCACTACTTGTGTCCAGGGCGGTAAATGAAATTCTAGTGGTGGGCTTGCAGCACTGCTTCTGCCACCTACTTAAGTAGCCCTCTAAACACGGTTCAGGCCTGCCTTTGCGGGGCCTATGTGTGCAGTTCACACTGCCATGTCGACCTAGCAAAAAAAACTTTTTGCCAGTCCAAAACCTTCCCTTTTTATACATATTCATAGTTTCAGTGAGCTTTTCATTATCTGCCACTGTATTTTCTTTCTGTGATCTAGTATGCTTTGATAAATTTTGGGTTCCCCATTAGGCGTAGTATAAAAAATGTAAGCCAAAATAAATAGTTCAATAAACATGGTGAAGGACCAGCAGTCCAAAGAGGTTCAATAATGCATGATATTATCACCTAATATTAGCACTTTTGAGCTTACTGTCAATAATGGGGCTTCTAGCATTAATTATAAGATCTATGTTGCCACTTTTTACATTTTTATTTTCCAGCCTTCCTATTATTTTGCATGCTAAGTTTTTTCCCAGTGTCAAAAATCTTTTAGCGGATGCATTTGAAACAACAAAATGCCAAGATTGGCCAGGAGTAGCAGTCGTGTCCCGAAAGAAAAGGGCAGCCCTACTCACTCAATAACAGGTGGTATCATTTTGCTGCTTTAGTCTATTATTACAGTAGACTAGTTTTGGCCTGGTATAAGATAACACAGTGATAATTACAATATTAGATGAGGTAACACAAGGCCTCGTCTGGGTTAGTAAGCGCTTTATAAATGCAATTTAAACATTTCTTGCATGGTAAGAACCCCTTGATACCCAAAGAGAGTAAAGTATAAGGCACTTAACATGGATATAAGGAAATGCCTCTTTCAGCATTTTCACCCCCACACTTTTGGACTGCTGCTGCTGGTTTTTGACTCTGATAGTGTACTGAGACCTGCTGACCAGCCCTCAGTGGCAGTGTTCTAACCCCTTACAGGGTGTATGCCGAATTGGCTATCCCCAACTGGCAAGTACTGACTTAGTTATAAGTCCCTAGTATATGGCTCCCAGGGTACAAAATACAAGTACAAAATGGCTCCCAGCCTGCCACTGCAGACAGGAAGGGCAGTGTTTACACTGTCAGCTCAACTTTGCCATTCAAACCAATGGCAAAGCCACCACTTCCCTTAACAATATATGTAAGTCTCCCCTAAGGAAGGCCTATAGAGCCCTAAGGCAGGGAGCTGTATATTACTAAGTGGGACATGTATGCTTATATATGTCTCTGCAGAAACCCCCCCCCCCGCCCTCAAATTCTCATTTTGCTGTGAAAAAGTTAGTAGCCCTATTGGCTAATACAGTGTTATAAGCTGGCACCCCAGCCTGGCTAACTTCTGAATGGGACTACCTAACTGGGTACTGTAAGGTATCAAATTAATCATGGCATTAAACCTGACCTGATTCCCAGGTCGAATTTAATGTCACAATTAAAGTAGGACAACTTTTAGAAAGTTGCCACTCTGTGCCCCAGGGGTCCAGTAGCCTAGGTACTCTGGGTATTAGCCCTAAATGCAAACTTCAAAGGGGAAGCCACCTTTGATGGGCAAACGGTGATAACACCCCTGAGCGGCTACCTTTTGTTCCTGTAGACTAGCTTGAGACAGGGTCTGAGAGGGAAAACCCATCTTCAAACCGGTTTTTACGTGGGTGTGTAGCCACACCTCTAGGGTCAGCTACTGAGCTCCGAACATCCATCCAAAGAAGGGATCCAGCATCTTGAGAGTGGCCACAATGGTGCTCTCTGGTATTGCCAGATGCCACACATCTCTGGAAAGTCATCACAGAGAGGGAGGAGACCTGGTAGCACATTGGCTAGTGACCGCATGGTCCCCTTGGGGCACTTTAACTGAATAAATAGGGCACCCCTGGTACCCTGGACTCTGAGATCATGCTGCCTTTGGAAAGAGGACCAAAAAGGACTGCCCTGCTGCCCTTGGAACTGCGCTAAGAGAGGCTGCACCCTCTGCTGGACTGCACCTGTTGTACTTTGGGCTAGCAAAGTTTGGACTGTTCTTGTGACTTCTAGCTTGTGGAAATGTTGATCCCCAGACCAAAGAAGTGACTCAAACGATCAGTTTGCTGATCCCCTGGAACCAGCTCCAGGGACAAAAGAGGTGAAAAGCCCAAACCGGCAAGTTGCTAACCACGGAGAAGATTTGGTGCTAGAGGCTGCTAGGCACCCCATGAGACCAATCTTCGATGGCCAAAAGTTGCACCAGAGTCAGCCGGACCTAGGAGTCCTGTCAAAGTCTATATTGGTCACCCAAGAGGGACACTAGCCCCCACTTAAGGATTTTGCACGAACCACTCTGCACGGAGACTGGTGACCCAACCACAGGTTGCCTTTTACTGTCTTGAAGAGGATTTTTTATGACCCCGACGTCTGCCGCCTAGTCACCCTACATCACCAGTGGACTGAGAAATCACCACAAAGGCACCCCTGTCGACTGCACAGCAACTGGAGCATCTTTGAGCATCTTTTCATCCTGTATCCCCCAACAGCAGGACCACTCAGTTAAAGTGTGTGGGCGTTGTGCTGTAAAGTCTGGAACTGGATTGGAAAAGGCTCTGGTGGTTAGGTAACTGTCCAAATCCCCTACATTGGCCCCCCAGACCTGTCAGATTTGGTCACCAAAGCCTGGCCCTGAGTAGTCGAACTAACTTTTACAAACTTTTGAGAAGGTTCTAAACTTTTTGTTGACCAATGCTTGTTTGCGATTAAATTAAAAAGTGATACAACCTTTAAAAATCTGTATCCTCTGAACACTCTGGTGGGTTTTGCACAACAAGGTCTCGAAGAATTCATAAAAATATAATCTATTTTTATAAATTGTTGTCCTGTTTCTTTCATGATGTTTGGCTTTCCTATTTTGTTGTGTGGCACGTTTAAACGCTTTACACTTAGTTCTTTTGTTCATTCCCTGCTACTCGAAGACTCAGCTACCCAGGGTTGAGCATTTGATTTACAAATGAGCCTGACTGGACCCAATAAAGGTGGTGCGAGTGTATTCCCCAGCAAGGCTACCCAGCCATATCATATAATACACCTAAATCCTCACAATGGTTTTCAAGTGAAAATATAAGTTTCTCACACTTTTCAAAATCCCTTTTTGTTAGCTCTTAGACGAAACCTATCAATTGTGCCACCACATCCCCCTTCTTGACTTTAACTGGGATAAGGCGTCGGCATGATAATTGGTTCAAGCTACCTACAAATTTCCTTATAGCCAAGGAATTGAAGTCCCAACAATGGTTTATTGAAGAAGGGTCAGTCCAACACAGCGGGTTCTCGATGGCATACACCCAATTAATTAATGTGTAAAATAGATCCATGACAGCTAAGTTATATGATTCAGAACCAATTCTCCAAACGCTGTTTAGCGAAGGAAGTAAGGGCATTATGTTTTGGTATGGACATAGTAAAAAAATTCCCTAACTTGTGTGTTGCTGATAAAATCATCAAAAGGTAGATAAAGGACAAAGGAATAATATTGAAAGAGCAAGTTAGGGGCATATTATCAAGCGGCAGCGATAATTATCGCTGCCGCGCTTAGCGTGAGATTTCTTATCGTCGGCTATTGCTGGAAATTATCGCCATGCTAGCGCTGTATTAACAACGCATAGCGCAATGGCGATAATTATTCCAGCGATAGCAGTGTTTTCCATGGAACAGCGCTGGTTTTCCAGCGATGTTCCATGGAAAACGGCGATAACCTTGCTGATACGACCCTGTGGTCGTATCAGCATAATCCACCTCCCATGCAAAGTATGCCTAACACTGGATTTTAGCAGACGTTAAAATCCAGCGTTAATGGCCGGTTAGTGCGATTTTGTTTATCGCTACGCCGGCCGGGGCATTGTAAATATCGCGAAGCTGCCTTCGCGATATTTACCCATGTAGCATATTGAGGCACGCCTACTTTGCATCTCATTAACGTTGAGATGCAAAGCGGGTGCTAACTCACAGAATCACGCGCCAGCGTGTCCTTGCTAATCTTGCAATAAAATTATCGCCGCTTTTCGCCCGAAAACGGACGCTAAAGCGGCGATCATTTTATCTCCCCCTCTTGTTAATATGCCCCGAAGTGAGCTAACAAACCTTTTGAACTTCTCAACACTTAGAGGTATCGGTGTTCATTGAATGCATCTCTATAGTAAGTGGATGTTATATCTAACACCTTCTAGTCTTCATAAAATACGAGAAAGTGTGAACCCTCAGTGCCCTAGGCCTCGGATTGGGAGGCCATAGGATGGCTATATATGTTTTGGAATTGTGCTTATTTGATGCAATTCTGCAATTACATTTTTAGATTCACCACTATTCGTTTGCATGCAATAATATAAATCATGATGCTTCTATCACTCTAGTTGGGTGTCTACTTGTGATGGGGCATTTAAGCATTGGCCATCTTAAACAGATATTTATTGTTATGGCTATAGCTAGATCAATATTACTACAAGTTGTAAAACACTGAGGTCATTGGTCATTGAAGAATAGTTGAAGAAAATTATGAAAGGCAAGTTAAATGAGAGCATATAAGCCACAGATATGTGGGGATGCATAAATATGGGCACAAATGGGACTCATTTTATGTCTGAGGCTAAATCCATATTGATGTGAGCAGATATTACAATTTTTTTTAAAGAATATTTTTTTCATAGCATAACGAATGAAGATCGAATGAATCTGTATTATATTAGTATTCATCGTTTATAAAAAAAATAAGGAAATGACAAAAACCTAGGGACTTATTTATTAGCCCCTTGTGACATTTTTGCGCCACCGTTGCATCACAGTAATGTGCCACGTTGCGCCATATTTACAAAGTGATGCATCTAGGCAGATGCGTCACTTTGTAAACCCCTACGCCACATTATACCTGCGAGGGGTATAATTTATGCAGGGTGGGCATTACCCCGCAAGAAAGCCTCGTAGAAGTGGTGCAGTGAAATCTATCATATTTCACTGCGCCACTTTTAGGATGCCACTGCGTCAAACCCTCACGCCTGCCTCATAGCAGGCATATGGGTGATGCAGTGCAATAGGTATAGGCCTCCCCCATGCATTTCTGGAGTTGCGTCATGCTTACGACACAACTCCAGCAATGCGTGATTTTTGCGCCGACAGATACGTCAGGATTCCTGACGCATCGGTCAATCCTTGCGACATGGAGCGCCGTACAGTTAATACGGTGCATCCATGGTGTCACAAGAAGGGCGCAGTGAAATGTGTTGCATCGCTGTTTTACCGCAGTGATGCAACACTTTTCATAAATGAGTCCCCTAATATTTGTATCATCACAAGCATCTTGTTGGACCTTCAGAAAAGAACTCAGGTCCCTACATGCCTCAGAAAGTCTACCCCTGTTTTTATTCCTTCCATTATAATGAATCCACAGTACGGGTTTTGTAGATACCACAATATTTGGAGTTTATGAAACAAACTATGTGAACTGGCTTTGGTGACATGGAGTTAGGTCCTGAATGTCAAGTCCAGGATATCGTGTGACACTAATATCGAAGGACAAAATATTGAAAGATAATTATGTATGGATTTTCTATACCTATTTCCACATATATGTCCCTTGAAAAAAAAATGAAAATATACATATATATATAATATATATATTCTCTGAAAAAACCAAAGGTTACAGAGACATTATAGTTAGGCTTACGTTTCACTAATATAAAACCAGTGAAACTGAGCAGTTATAGTTACCTGAGCTAACGTTAACTTATGAGCCCGCAATGCACTGCTTATGACCTACATATTACATCACTCATGCATTGGTCAGTGACATCACTCATGACATCACTGCTGACATCTCAAATGACATCACTGATGACATCATCCAGTGATTGCGAGTGTTTTCTAAAAGTGTCTAAGTATTAAACATATATACTAGGGTACTACAAAATTTAAAATAGTATACTTTCTGTACTACTAATGAGTGATACTATTTTTAACATGCATTATGTGAGTGACTGTGTGCATCATTGTATGAGTGGGTGTCTGAGTGCTGGTATGGGTGTGTGAGTGGGTATGTGAGTCGCTGTGTGGGTGAGTGAGTGGCTGTGTGAGTACCTATGTTCGTGAGTGGGTGTGTCAGTGACTTTATGGGCCTGTAAATGGATGTGTAAGTGACTGTATGGGTGAGTGAGTGGGTGTCCGAATAGCTGTATCAGTGAGTGACTCAGCTGTGTAAGTGGCTCTATGGGTGAATGACTGGTTGTTTGGTTAAGTGATTTGGTGTGTGAGTGGCTGTATTGTAAAGTAAGTGTGTGTGTGAATGGATGTATGGGTGAGTGAGCGGGTGTGTGAATGCTTGTATGGATGTGTGAATTGGTATGTAAGTGGTTGTGTTGGTGTGTGAGGGAATGTGTGAGTGCGTGTATGGGTGAGTGAGTGGCTGTGTTGAGAGCCTGCATGGGTGAGTGAGTGGATGTGTAGGTGAATAAGTGGGTGTGTGAGTAGCTGTTTGGGTGAGTGTGTGACTCTGTGAGTGACTGTATGGGTAAGTGACTAGCTGTGTGAGTAGCTTTATTGGTGAGTGAGTGGTTGTGTGAGTGCCTGTATGAGTGAGTGAGTGAGTGGGTGTCTGAGTGGCTCTATGGATGAGTGAGTGGTTGTGTGAGTACTAATATGGGTCTGTGAATGGGTATGTGAGTGATTGTGGGGGTGTATGAGAGGTTTATGGGAGTTTGAGTGGGTGTGTGAGTGCTTCTCTGGATATGTCATCAGTGATGTCATTTGAGATGTCATTAGTGATATCACTTACCATGCCATTAGTGATTAAATATGTGAGGTCATAAGCAGTGCGTTGCTGGGCCGTAAGTTATAGTTAGCTCAGGTAACTGTAACTGCTGAATTTCACTGGTTTTGTATGAGTGAAATTTGAGCTTAACTATAATGTCTCTGTAACCCTTCATTTCATTTTTTTGTGAATATGTGAGAGAAAGAGAGAGTGTGTGTGTGTAAAATTAAGAATAGCGACTCTACACTTCTCCTTGTGCTATATCTTTCAATACATTGTCCATCAATATTTTGACCGGGATATTAGGGTTCCAACATATTCTTCCACCTGATAATGAACAGCAGAATCGCGACATGCAATTTCCGGGTCTCTTCCAAGTGCTCCAGAAAACCCCTGGATTTAAGCCAGCGTCATATAAAATCCCCTCAAAACAAAAGTTAAACAAAAAATAATAAAAACATACACAGAAAGTTAAACGGTTAATAGTAAAAGTTCTTGAATGTTAGAGCAGTTTTATATCCCTAGGGCCAGCAGTTCCGGCAGATTAAGTTTGTTTTTATGCATTCCCAGATGTGAAGGAACTCTGTGCCAAACTTGGAGCTGGGAAAGGAGGGGAGCTGAGAGGGAGCAACAGAGGGCCTCTCATATATCCTCTGGGAAATTGGCAATCACAATATTGGTTCCGACACAGCGTGCCTGGTACAGTCGATAGCAGGCTGTCTGAAACAGAGACGAAGACGTTCCTTCTGGTAAGTGTTCCATATTTTGCTCTCTTGTTTTGTAAACTGAGCCTAATCGAAACACGTTTGTGAAGTTTAATATTTAAATGCATTTCTCCTGATGCAAAATATGTTTTTATCTTCTAGTTAGGTACCTTTATGGTTGTCTACGTTTTTGGAACTGTTAAGGAGAATAGCAGTATTTGTCAATTTATGGTGGCTTTGACAAATAAGCAATTTCTTTGAAGAACATGGGGTGCAAATATACTGTCGTAATTTTACCGTATGCTTTTTTACTGTGTAGTTTCATTTGTATTGGTATTGCATAATCATGCGGAGATTTTGTTTTTTGTGGTTTGCATGTATTTGTTTTTTTGTAATATTTTTTTAGGTACAGCGTTACGTTTTGCTGAAGTGTATTTCTCGATTCTCTGAAGTCCACACCACTTTATTCCCCGCAGATTCTGCAGCTCTTTGACTCACATGCACTTTTGTACATGAAAGGAAATTGACAAAGGATAGCTCCAGGTTAGTGTCTTGAAAGGAAACGGATTCCTCTTGCACAGTATATTGTATTCTGTTTAATTTTGTCAGCGACAGCAGTAACTCAGGTCTTCCTGGGTTACCGGGCAACGTGCTGCTTCGGGTGGGGGATGCCTCCATATGGCCGACCATGAGCGGATGGCCATGCCTTTTCCAGGATATAAATGATGCATTGAGTCTGCGACTAGTGCACTGGCGCAGGTAGGCAGCAGTAGTACCAGTACCTCCCACCTCCCCTACTTAATGGCGGCCGCTGCGCGGTCGCGCCACCGGCGCGCCAAAGGCACGCCAAAGGCAAGCCCATTTGCGCCCGTCCGCGACCCGACCGCGGCCAGTGCCAGGAACCCTGGCCCTCCCACTACCCATCGCTACAACACCACCACCCTCCTCGCACTCAACCCTGGAAGACTTAGAGAATGCCAACAGGCCTCGCCGAACACGACCCACGGCCAGTTCTCCTGCCTCCACTGCCGCCAGACCCTCACCGCCACCCCGGCCTCCAACACCACCGACGCCAGCACCGGCAACACCCTAAAATGCATCCTCCTCAACGTACGCTCCGTACACAAACACGCCATGGAAATCTAAAACCTACTCGACTCTCTTTCGCCCGACATCACCTTCTTCACAGAGACCTGGACCAACGCATCCTCCGCCCCCGACATCAGCACCGCCATCCCAGACGGATACAAGATCCAGAGGAAAGACCGCCCCAACCACCCAGGAGGGGGCCTCGCCATCGCCCACAAGAGCACCCTCCGCCTCACCACCTCCAGCGAAACCTTCCCCTCCGCCGAACACCTGCACTTCAAGATCCAGACCACCCCCAAAGCCACACTCCGAGGAACCCTCGTCTACAGACCCCCCGGCCCCCGAACACCCTTCGCCGCCACCATCACCGACTTCATCGCACCCCACGCGATCGCCTCAACAAACTACATACTCATTGGAGACCTGAACTTCCACCTCGACAACCCCAGTGACCCCAACTCCACTATCCTTTGTGACAACCTCGCCAGCATCGGACTTAAACAACTCGTCAACACACCGACCCACAGAGCAGGACACACCCTCGACCCCATCTTCGCAGCAGGAAACAGCGTCCATTTCAGCCACACAACGCAGCCGCCATGGACCGACCACCACTGCGTACACTTCGCCATCAACAAACCCAAAGCACCCAAACCAGCCCCACGCCCACCACGAAGGAACTGGAGCAAGGTTACCGACGAGCAACTTAACTCCACCCTCAACCGAGACAACCACACCTGGGCACCCGACGCAAACAGCGCAAACGACGCAGCCAGAGAACTCCACACCTGGATCTCCAACTGCGCAGATGAGCTCGCCCCGCTACGCAACCCCGACAGACAACGCCCCAGGAAAGCCGCCTGGTTCACAACCGCTCTCCAAGAAGCCAGACGCACCTGCAGACGCCTGGAGAAGAACTGGATAAACACCAAGACAACCGAAAACCACACCACCTACAAGGACTACCACAACCAGATCAGAGCCACCAAAAGGAACTTCATCCACAATAAAATCCTGGCCAACTCCAAGGAACTTTTCAGTGTCATTCAAGAATTCACCAACCCACGCAGCGAAGCCACAGACATCACCCCATCCCAAGACCTCTGCGACAAGCTTGGAACCTATTTCCACCTCAAGATCAAAAACCTCTATGACAACTTCATCGACTATCCACCAGGCGCCACAGACGGCCCCCCGCCCCCCAGAAACACCAGCCAGCCCACCATCTCCAACTGGACACCGATCACGGCCGAAGACACCGCCTCGACCATGAAAAGCATCCACTCGGGGGCCCCCACCGACCCCTGCCCCCTCACATCTACCACAGAGCCATGGCCGCCATCGCACCCGAACTACAACGCACCATCAACACCACCTTCAAAACAGGCACCTTCCCAGACGACTGGAAGCGCGCAGAAGACAGACCCCTGCTCAAGAAGTTAATCCAAAGAGAGGGAAACAAGGGCAGTTATTTACTTAGGTCCATCATACATGCCCAAAATGATATCTCTACAATTATAGTATGCAGTTCCTAATCTTAAGAGCAGGTGGTTGTGATCAATCTAGGGCTCCACACGATGGTGTAGAGCGAGACTTTAGGAGGAGAATCTCCTCCTGTAGGAAAAAGACCCTCACACACCCAGCCAGCTAGGTGTCTTGCTTCATCATCGGATCTGCTCCTTATCGGGTTGGCGCTGCAATACCCGATCGGCACCCGAGATGGGGCCTTCTTGGCGGAGATCTTTATTCCTTATTCCTTATGCCGTAGGGTGTAGTGCGTGTGAGGGCCCTAAAACAGTGTAGGTGATAATGATGTGTAAGTAAGTGTGATTTAAAATAGGAAGTGGTGGTCTACTCAAAACAATTTTAATGAAATGTGGCCATCACCCTAATTAAAAAATGAAAAGAAAACGCGTATCTTCACTCTAAAGTTGTGAGGTTATACGCTTATGACATAGGTCAACATGTTTCTTGCCTTTATTCCTAGTAGATGGCAATTCCTCAGGACCAAAATAGGATCTACCTACACTTTTCGGTGGTGGTCAATAACTACATTAAGTGAGGTAATAACCACTCATACAGCACCCTCAAAAGTGATACCTGTAGATCTAAAAACAACCCAAATTGGGTCGAGGACGCACGGCATCAGTACCGGCTGGTGTGGACACTAGAATGTAGTGTCTGTTCCGTGTGAAGCGGATCGGAAGTGCTCCTACCCCTCACTCCCGGTCCGGCTGAGTGAGGGGTAGGAGCACTTCCGATCCGCTTCACACGGAACAGACACTACATTCTATTGTCCACACCAGCCGGTTCTGATGCCGTGCGTCCTCGACCCAATTTGGGTTGTTTTTAGATCTACAGGTATCACTTTTGAGGGTGCTGTATGAGTGGTTATTACCTCACTTAATGTAGTTATTGACCACCACCGAAAAGTGTAGGTAGATCCTATTTTGGTCCTGAGGAATTGCCATCTACTAGGAATAAAGGCAAGAAACATGTTGACCTATGTCATAAGCGTATAACCTCACAACTTTAGAGTGAAGATACGCGTTTCTCTTTTCATTTTTTAATTAGGGTGATGGCCACATTTCATTAAAATTGTTTTGAGTGGACCACCACTTCCTATTTTAAATCACACTTACTTACACATCATTATCACCTACACTGTTTTAGGGCCCTCACACGCACTACACCCTACGGCATAAGGAATAAAGATCTCCGCCAAGAAGGCCCCATCTCGGGTGCCGATCGGGTATTGCAGCGCCAACCCGATAAGGAGCAGATCCGATGATGAAGCAAGACACCTAGCTGGCTGGGTGTGTGAGGGTCTTTTTCCTACAGGAGGAGATTCTCCTCCTAAAGTCTCGCTCTACACCATCGTGTGGAGCCCTAGATTGATCACAACCACCTGCTCTTAAGATTAGGAACTGCATACCCTGCTCAAGAAGCCCACAGCTGACCCCACTGACCTCAAGAACTATCGGCCCATCTCGCTCCTCCCCTTCGCAGCCAAAGTTGCAGAGAAAACAGTCAACAGGAAACTGACACGATTCATTGAAGAAAACGCCATCCTCGACCCGCCCCAATCCGGATTCCGAAGCAACCACAGCACAGAGACCGCCCTACTCGCCGCCACAGACGACATCCGCACCCTCCTGGACCAAGGCCACTCCGCAGCCCTCATCCTACTCGACCTATCAGCAGCCTTCGACACCGTCTCCCATCGCACACTAGTCGTCAGACTACACGACGCAGGCATACAAGGAACAGCCCTGGACTGGATCCGATCATTCCTCACCGGAAGAAGCCAAAGGATCAGACTCCCACCCTTCCTCTCCGACACCACGAAAATCACCTGCAGAGTCCCACAGGGTTCATCACTGAGCCCCACCCTCTTCAACATTTACATGGCCCCCCTCGCAGCCATCGTCCGACAACACGGCCTCAACATCGTATCCTACGCCGACGACACCCAGCTCATCCTCTCCCTCACCAAAGACCCCACCACTGCCAAACTCAACTTCCAGAAAGGAATGCAAGACGTCGCAGTCTGGATGACCAACAGCTGCCTGAAGCTCAACACCGAGAAGACAGAAGTCCTCGTCCTCGGTACCACCCCTTCTGCATGGGACAGCACCTGGTGGCCGACCGCCCTCGGAAGCCCACCTACCCCCTCAGACCACGCCAAGAACCTCTGCATCGTACTCGACTCATCACTCTCCATGAACCGACAGGTCAACGCCGTCACCTCCAGCTGCTTCAACACCCTCCGCATCCTCCGCAAGACCTTCAAGTGGATCCCCCCTGAGTCAAGGAAGGCAGTCACCCACGCACTCAACACCAGCAGACTGGACTATGGAAACGCACTCTACGCCGGCATCAACAAGTCCCTACTCTGCAAACTCCAGACAGTACAGAACACCGCCGCCAGACTCGCCCTCGGCATCCCACGACACAAACACATCAGCCAACACCTACGAAGTCTCCACTGGCTCCCCGTGGAGAAAAGAGTCACTTTCAAAATCCTCACTCACGCCTACAAATGCCTACACAACAATGGACCCAAATACCTCAACGACAGAATCAACTTCCACGTACCCAAAAGAAACCTCTGATCTTCCAACCTCGCACTGGCCGAAACCCGCGCATCCACAGAGCCAGAGCAGGCGGAGATCCTTCTCTCACATTGCAGCCAAGACCTGGAACGAGTTACCGGCAGACATCAGACGCGCCCCTCCCTGAACACCTTCAGGAAGACCCTCAAGACCTGGCTCTTCGGCTAAACAGATCTGCGGACCCCCCCTCAGCGCCTTGAGACCCTCACGGGTGAGTAGCGTGCTTACAATTCCCTGATTGATTGATTGATTGATTGACTGGACTGCAGACTGATGAGTGTTGCTACTAGGGTTCTCTCTAAGGCCAATCACACATCTCTCCCCCAATCAAGTTAGGTGCCTACCCCGGTTCAGAGCATTGAGTACTTTGGCCTGGCTGAAGTCCCCTCCATCTGTATATCACAATGCCTGGCACTCTGGATCTTTTGTAGAAAGAATGCAGGATGTGACCATGATTCTCTAGCTTAATGATGCTTCATGGCGCTTGATCATTCTGGTGGAACTTACACAGGGTCGGGTTCCTTGGCACCCTCTGGTCTCCAGGGCTCTCACGGCCTCCAGGCTTCACCCTCACCAGATTGCTGAAGGTCCTGGCCCGGCTTTGGTTCATCCTGCTTCTGCTCCTTCTCTGACCCTCCTCTTCTAAGCAGCAGTTTCCTTGAACAAAGGCCCCTCCAATTCCTCTCTTGAGCTGTTGATCAGCTCTTTTCCTTGAAGCAGGGTCAAGACAGCCTTCTCTGGCAGTCTGTTGGAAATACCCAGGTTTCTGGTCCCAAAACTGGCCGGGGAGTTGGTGGTACTGAAGCTGTAGACAGTATTTTGACTTTTACAAGAGCCAACTCTGAGACCTGGCCTGGGCAGTTGCTGCCCTTTGCTTATTCCACTCAGACTTATCTAGCCATAGTCTTTCTTTTCAGGTGTCAGCAGGAAGGTGCAGTGGAGCCAATAGTATCCTGTTGGGGGGCGGGAGGGGGAGATAGGAAATTGTGGGTAGGAGGAGGGGAGAGAGAGAGAGAAAGAGAGAGAGGGAGAGAGATAGAGAGTGAAGAGACCTGCTTAACTATATATTACAGTGTGAAAGTAGCTCTTCCAGTGAACAATGGAGCAGAAAAGGGCAGGTGGTGTGGGCCCTAAACATCAAAGGGGCCCTCTGTCTCTTTTGACACCCAAAAGACTGACATATGCAAAAGACCTCCTGGAGGAGCCAATTCACATTGCTGTCTGGGGCACACCATCCTTCATCTTAGGTACCACTTGGACATGGGAAAACAAAATGGATTCCAGTTTGGTCATAGCCTCTTGTGACATATTCTCAACATACGTCCTCTACACACAGAAGTGATACATACACCCGCAGAATCCATGTCCCATATGGAATGGACAAAAGACCCCATTTTTGGAGACTAGCAAACCAATTAAAAAAGTGCAGGAGAGGCTAGTAAGTGAAACTCCACGTCAGAGACAGGTAAATCAAACATGTCTAGTCTCTACAGTACTATCACTTCCACCACTATGTGTACTCTAGTACACTAATTAGCGGCTAAGTCATGTGTAGTAAGAGGGGTGCACATGGTGTGCGCCTCCAGATCACTGAGCTGAGCTTTGGATCGAAATCTGTGTCACAAAAGGGCTTGCAGCATGCATGCATGATTGCCATGTGTGCTGAGGCTGCGATAAAATCTAGAAAGCTTGCTATGATCGAGGCAGGGGTGCACGATCTCCAGATTCATGCAGGATCCTGCACTCTGAAGGTAGCTGCATTCAAAAGCTGGGAAGGTGGTGTTTGATCACACACACATGCACTATTGACTGATTGTTCACAGTGGAGAAGGTGTTACATTACTAGCATATGCAATTAAATGGGCCTCATAGGCAAGATTGACAGAAGGTCAGGGATGAGAGCAGGATGGGGAATAAGACTGGGCTTAGTGTGGTCAAAATTTGAAGCTGTCTTCGGTTCAACAGGGATGCAGTTTGTTTTTTTAAGTGTTATCCTTTTAATTACTGATCTCTGCTGATAGAGGGTATATATTGTTGTGCTCTTGGAATGGCATCCAGGTTACACTCAGATTTCTGAATTGTTGGCCTGGGCCCTTTCTGCAGGGTCATACTCATGGTTTTTGCCTTCATGTCCTTTTTTACCCAGTTTTTGTTGACTTTTAGGACTCTGCACACTTTACCACTGCTAACCACTGCTAAAGTGCTTGTGCTCCATTCTTAAAACATGGCAGAATTCAGGAGCGGTGCGTCCATTGGGGCGTTGCCCACCCGCCCGCAGCTCCCTCGCCGTCTCTGAACTTAAGTAAACTCTCAGTTTACTTAAGTTCAGAGACGCCGAGGGAGAACTGACAATCATGTCAGTCAGCATGACGCCGGACCGCCCACCCCCTTCAGACTCTGACTCAGACTCTGAAGGGGGTGGGCGGTCCGACGTCATGTTGACTGACAGGCATTGTCAGTCAGACCGTCACCAGGGGCATGCAGCAGCACAATGCACAAGTGCGCATGAGTGGGGAAGGTCGGCGAATTTTTCCGCCGCGCCCAGTCATGCGCACTAGTGGCTGCACAGGCTGGCGCATGCCCATTAGGAGAGCGAGGGTTGAGCAAAGGCTCAAACCTCGGTCTCCTAATGGGCAGGCGGGCGGAGAGTAACCGTGCCCTAAGTCAATCCTGGCGCTGATGGCAGCGCCAGGATTGGCTGAGAGGGGTTGCCACCCACTTGCCAGCAGTGATGCGGCTGTTCCATTCCTGTAGGCGCCAACGGACCCGAGGCGGCGCGGACCTGCTCAGGTAGGATTTTTATTTTATTTTCAAACTCCCCCCCACCCCGGCACTCACCCCCCACGACACCCCTCGCCCCCCAACACCCCACCCTCGCGAGCCGCGACTGAGTGCTATAGAAAGCCTCAAAGCCTTGCTTGTGGTGTCAGAGTCCTGCGTGTGATAAAAAGTAGGAAAGAGGGGTTGAGTGTGATAAGGAGATGTAAAAAGTTGGGCATGTGGCGAATAGTACTAAATAAATTATTGCATCTGGTGCAAAGTGTGTAAGAGAGGTCTGAGTCTGAAAAAGAGTAGTGAAGAATGTATTAAGGAGACGTAAAGTGCGGTTCGTGTGGCGACGAACACTAAAGAAATACTCCCACGGGGTGCACGGTGTGTAACTTAAGAGAGCACTGCGTCTGTCAGAGAGTACTGAAGAGCACGCCGAGTGTGGTGCAGTTATAAAGAGCCTTCAGTGACAGTGTGACGAAGAGTACTGAAGAAAGTCTTAAGTGTGGGAGGAGACTGTAAACCTAAGAGTGATAAAGAGCTCGTGAGAGGGAGTAAGCGGTATCGTGACACATGCGTGATGTGGGCGCGCCGGTAAAATAATCCTGTCTGTGGTAATATCACGAATACGGTAACAAGTACCAAAGAGAGCCCTGCAAGTAGTGAAGGTGGGGGGTGTCATGTTTGTGCAAAGAGAGCACTGGGGCGGTAAGGAAGTGGTTGTGGTAAAACAGAACTGAGCTAAACGGGTCCTGTCTGTGGTGTTGCGGGATATGCAGAGGATGGAATGTGGTAAAGTGAGGTACCGATCCCTTCTCATGGTAAAGAGCCCTGCGTGTGTGGTAAAGTGAGCCAGGCCTGCGGTAATGAAAGGAAGAGTAGAGAGCCCTGACTCTGGTAAAATGAGGGGGGCCCGAGTCTGGTGAAGCGAGACATGTGCTTGCAAATATTCTCTATTTGTAGCAACAAAGTAAGATGCATCCGACACTAGTTAGCAGGTGTGTTGTGACGCTTGAGTTCCACAGAGGGGACCTGATGCATTATAAAGAAGAGCAAGGCGAAGTGCAACCAGAAAACTATGATGTCATCATTGGAGCCTTATACAGAAGATGCCCGTGCGCTATTTCAATAGGAATATCAAACAATTCTGATTTTCCAGTTGATTTAAACTAGTGTTCTATATGTGTGAAGATGCCATCTGTGTGATCTTGCTGTTTCAGAAGCGGGTTTGTCTGCAGCCAGTGGGTTCATCAAAGCTTCTGCCTACATTTTTATCTAGGAAGTGTTTCTGATTGAACAGAATTCCTGCTATGTGTTCACTTTGCATGGGTAGTATATTATTTGCACAAAGGTGATTGGTTACGGCTGCTGGTGTATTTTGACCATTGAACAGGGGCATCTATTGGCAGCAGCTAGTTAAGTCTTTTGTGAACTATTATATGAGAACAGTCACTCATGCGGCAAAGCATTTGATGAGGAGAAAATGACGCTAGCGAGCGACATTCCTATGTTGATCCTGGGTTGTGATCGGCAATTCACTGTCCTATCATACATTGTGGGCCATGAATCACTGGTGTGGCAGCATTCTTTGAGTTATTGTCGTTGGCTGCGCTGCTGTATGAGCAATAACAACAGACTGTGCGATGCAACATACCAAGTAAAAGCCATTCCATGTTAGAAGTCTGCTGACCCCGGTGACACCTCCATGGCTGTCAGCGGTGCACTCCAGTGTTCACTGGTCTGCATTGTCAGAACAAAGCCAGGGCCAGGAGCCATTACTACCGCAGCGGGCACGTGATCTACAACTGGGCTGCGTTGTGGTGCAGACCCGCCACTATGTGTGTCACTGCGAGCTTTGTTCATTTTAATGCATCACTAGCCCATCGCGACAGAGGCATGGTGTCCAATACAGGCCTCCGTCGCTGTTTTTGAGACTGTATGCAATGAAGGGTACAGCCGGTTCACGCCATGCAAACATCCATTCCAGCAGTTTGTCTGTGCACATTTGGCGACTAACACATGGGTTCCGGTCCGGAGTAGAGTGCTACTGTGTTTGCTAGCTACTGCTGTGATCTGTATATTGTGCCGAGACCCCTCATCATGCTTACCTACCCCACTGACACCCCAGGCCCTCACTGCACATTGCTCGCTCCTTTAGAAGTGGAGCTGCGGCATTTGCTCCCTTGTGAAATGGATCCAAATATCCGAGTCAGGCCCAAAGCGAGAGATATGTGCTTACTGTGTAACATGTGCTTACAGTGGCCAGTCCGCTGATGTATGGCATTAAAACTGGCCCTGTGTACATGCCCCTAAGTTAACACTGATGCCAAAAACATGGATTGACTTGCAAACAATGAATGTTAAAAACGTCGAGGAAATGCATTTTAGCGATTTAGTTCCTCTTATTTTACATGTTTACTTAATCTTGCATTCCCCACGAGTTAGCTATTTTATAATGTCATTGTTTATCTGTATTTTTTTCTGTGCATACTTTGAGGCTTGAGCCATGCCAGGTGTTTATGAGGGACTTTGATTGAGCATGCAGGCGCTAAGGCTAAAGCCAAACAAAGTGGGTTGGCCTCTCTGCAGAGCACACAGAACAATGTTTGTGTATTCCATTTGCAACTGAAATTCTGTGGAAATGTGTGTGGAGGGGGTACACTGATGGCAAAATATTTGCAAGGCAAAAGTAAGAGAAATTAAGGTGCTTATATTTGAGGGAGTGCAGTGCATGTTGGGGGGCGGTGAAGTGACAGATGTGAGGAAGGGCATTCGGGGAAGAGTGAAAAGAGAATGCTGAAGAGGAAAGAGAGGGGGTTGAAGATGTGCAGATGGACAAGATATGCAGAGAAAAAGAGGATACATATCTAACATAAAGCAAACATAATTGAAGGCCAAAACTCCTCCACAGGCCTCAATGCTATTTAATTCACAGACTCACTATTTCACAATTTAAACATTTTCAATGTTAATTATTTATAAGAAATCATTGTTGTTACTCATTTATCTTAAACAGCTAACACCCAGTGACAAAGCCAATCATACTGACATGCTTTAGGCGTATGTCAGTTGCTGTGCCATTTATCTGGATAAAATTACATCTCAGAGAGAAACCAAAATACTGTTCTGATGGCACACTATGGGAATCACAGAAATGTATTTGGCATGTTCCTTTATAGGGAGCACCCACTTTTTTCATCTCACTTAAAGACCTGTCTGCACATATTTCTAGATGACTGGTTACAGCCAGCAGCTGTGGGTGCTTCCCAAAGTCTGGTTAGAGCATATTTTTCCAAAGTTAATGCTGCATGCAGTGCAAGACACTGGGCAAGCTAAGCATACATTTTAAAGGGCTAAAGTTGTCATGCAGAACAATTTACATATTACAGTAACTGTTGAACAAATTAATGCAAGAAGATACGGGGCAGTTTTTAATGTGTTTAATATTTCAAGACTATACGTTCCCACTGCTTAATAAGCCTTGTTTTATCGCTGCATTCATTTGCTTTAAAATGCACCATTTGCCAATCTTTTTAAATTTCTTTCTCAGGAGAGGGACTCTCCCTAGACCCCAGGTTTGTCCATTGAACTTGTTCACATCACTAACTAGTGTTTTCTATTGGAAAGGGTAGAGCCAAAGCAGTCTTGCTTAGTACCCTAACCCTCTTCAGAAGTCAGACTTGCTTGGCAACCCAGAAATTCTCTGAAATAATGTTTGAGTTTTCTTTTATGAATGCCTAGAACTACTGAATTTTTAGTCCATTTATCACAGATATAGTGCTGAAAATCGCACCAAAAGATGCCAATTTTTTAGAAATTTCTTCATGGGGGAGAACCCCCGAACACCTCTATTGCCGTCGGGCTCGCTCGCTGCGCTCGCTCGCATGCGTTGATTCGCTCTGCATATGCCCCACCAGTTTCAAATTCCACCAGCCGCCACTGGCAGAATTGGCTTATACCTTCTTGACACATTAAATTTACATGCAAGTCCCAAGTAAAGTGGCATTACCTGTGTCCAGGGTCTGCAAATTAAAGGCTACTAGTAGGCCTGCAGCACTGATAATGCCAGCCACTTAAGTAGCCCTTTAAACACGTCTTAGGTCTGCCATTGCAGCCTGTGTGTGCAGTTTTAAACTGCCTTTTCGATCTGGCATAATAAACCTTTTCAAAACACTTGCAACGTCTTGACGCTCCAATTCCAATCGCACAGCAAAAAGCAATAATTGCAAAACTCCTCTTATGTTTTAATCCATGTTTATTCCAGTTTATCCTTAGTTGACCAGACTTTACTTCACAGGACACGATTAGACTGATAAAAGTCCCAATTTTTCAAATGAAACAATTATGCCCATCCGGGCCTTTTACTGCTTCACGTAGGTACATACAATTCATGTTAGGCAGCTCTGGTTTTAAAAAATCCAATGCATTTCGGGCCTTTTTTATGCCCTTCATCAGGGATAGCTGTCAAGTTAAAATAAAGAACCTCTGTTAATGTCTTACATGGTAACAGCCGTAATGGATTCACAAAAATACATGTTTTCAATCGATCGTATTTGGATGCTTTAAATCATATTAGAATAACAAAATACCTTTCTAAATCACCACATTAATGCCTTAAAAACCATTACTTCACCCCGAAACTTAGTCATATCACAACCCTATAGAGTATCCGCTGAACGCGGTGACCTCCCCCACTTCCATCCTCGTTCTCATGCCTGCCAAATAAGACCGCGTTACTAGACGAATTCTCAGTCACCCAATATGCTCAATAGACTCTAACCACCCTGTATCTGTCAATCCTCCCACACGCCTTACATCTACAGTCCAACATCCCGACATCTCTGCTTCTACCACTTCTATCCTAGTTGTAAACCCTCTCCCAAATCCGTTTTTTTTCAAAAAGCTTCATACCTGCTCTTCCCCCTTCTTTACTTCTGTCTGTGCCGACATCTTCTCTAATCTAGAACGTGTTGCCGAACGGATGTTCAAACGACCGACTCCTCCCCCTCCTTTCTCCTTAAATACTTCCCCCAACTTGACTACCGCCAATCTCCTAACCACATTACTTTCAACTCCCTTCCCCTCCAACTACCTGTTCCACAACCCCTTGCGTGTGACTCCCACTCCCTCCATCTTATTCTCAACTTCCATCCTCAACCCCCCGTGTTGTTTTTCAATTTGAGTGTAAACGTAACATATAAATGTTATCTCGTATTTCAATTACTATAATGGTTATTCGTTCTCTCATGTCCTTTCACATGATCATGCAGGTATCAATAAAATGTATAAATTATGTTCCAACATGTTATATTACCATAAACCTCAGAGCAAACCACAGATGGCTCGTTATTTCCTTCTCAAGAATTGAACACAGTCTTTCTCGTGATGCTGTTACTGTGTGGTCATGATCCGATTCAAACAATCTGTGCTGGGTGCAAACTGCCGGTTTTGAGGTAAGAGTAATTCCAAGAATGCAGTTTGAGAGTGGTAGAATGCACACCATTTTCTTCAACGTACTCAATATTTTTTGTTTCTTTTTCTTGTCTTTTTTTCACGCTTGCGTGTTGACTGGACCCGTGCCTCACCTCAAAGCACGTTTTACATAGTTCAAAACACTTGCAACGTCTTGACGCTCCAATTCCAATCGCACAGCCAAAAGCAATAATTGCAAAACTCCTCTTATGTTTTAATCCATGTTTATTCCAGTTTATCCTTAGTTGACCAGACTTTACTTCACAATACACGATTAGACTGATAAAAGTCCCAATTTTTCAAATGAAACAATTATGCCCATCCGGGCCTTTTACTGCTTCACGTAGGTACATACAATTCATGTTAGGCAGCTCTGGTTTTAAAAAAATCCAATGCATTTCGGGCCTTTTTTATGCCCTTCGTCAGGGATAGCTGTCAAGTTAAAATAAAGAACCTCTGTTAATGTCTTACATGGTAACAGCCGTAATGGATTCACAAAAATACATGTTTTCAATCGATCGTATTTGGATGCTTTAAAGCATATTAGAATAACAAAATACCTTTCTAAATCACCACATTAATGCCTTAAAAAACCATTACTTCACCCCGAAACTTAGTCATATCACAACCCTATAGAGTATCCGCTGAACGCGGTGACCTCCCCCACTTCCATCCTCGTTCTCATGCCTGCCAAATAAGACCGCGTTACTAGACGAATTCTCAGTCACCCAATGTGCTCAATAGACTCTAACCACCCTGTATCTGTCAATCCTCCCACACGCCTTACATCTACAGTCCAACATCCCGACATCTCTGCTTCTACCACTTCTATCCTAGTTGTAAACCCTCTCCCAAATCCGTTTTTTTTCAAAAAGCTTCATACCTGCTCTTCCCCCTTCTTTACTTCTGTCTGTGCCGACATCTTCTCTAATCTAGAACGTGTTGCCGAACGGATGTTCAAACGACTGACTCCTCCCCCTCCTTTCTCCTTAAATACTTCCCCCAACTTGACTACCGCCAATCTCCTAACCACATTACTTTCAACTCCCTTCCCCTCCAACTACCTGTTCCACAACCCTTGCGTGTGACTCCCACTCCCTCCATCTTATTCTCAACTTCCATCCTCAACCCCCCGTGTTGTTTTTCAATTTGAGTGTAAACGTAACATATTTAAAAGTGCAAAAATCATATAAATGTTATCTCGTATTTCAATTACTATAATGGTTATTCGTGCTCTCATGTCCTTACACATGATCATGCAGGTATCCATAAAATGTATAAATTATGTTCCAACATGTTATACGACCATAAACCTCAGAGCAAACCACAGATGGCTCGTTATTTCCTTCTCAAGAATTGAACACAGTCTTTCTCGTGATGCTGTTACTGTGTGGTCATGATCCGATTCAAACAATCTGTGCTGGGTGCAAACTGCCGGTTTTGAGGTAAGAGTAATTCCAAGAATGCAGTTTGAGAGTGGTAGAATGCACACCATTTTCTTCAACGTACTCAATATTTTTTGTTTCTTTTTCTTGTCTTTTTTTCACGCTTGCGTGCTGACTGGACCCGTGCCTCACCTCAAAGCACATTTTACATAGTTCAAAACACTTGCAACGTCTTGACGCTCCAATTCCAATCGCACAGCCAAAAGCAATAATTGTAAAACTCCTCTTATGTTTTAATCCATGTTTATTCCAGTTTATCCTTAGTTGACCAGACTTTACTTCACAGTACACGATTAGACTGATAAAAGTCCCAATTTTTCAAATGAAACTATTATGCCCATCCGGGCCTTTTACTGCTTCACGTAGGTACATACAATTCATGTTAGGCAGCTCTGGTTTTAAAAAATCCAATGCATTTCGGGCCTTTTTATGCCCTTCGTCAGGGATAGCTGTCAAGTTAAAATAAAGAACCTCTGTTAATGTCTTACATGGTAACAGCCATAATGGATTCACAAAAATACATGTTTTCAATCGATCGTATTTGGATGCTTTAAATCATATTAGAATAACAAAATACCTTTCTAAATCACCACATTAATGCCTTAAAAAACCATTACTTCACCCGAAACTTAGTCATATCACAACCCTATAGAGTATCCGCTGAACGCGGTGACCTCCCCCACTTCCATCCTCGTTCTCATGCCTGCCAAATAAGACCGCGTTACTAGACGAATTCTCAGTCACCCAATGTGCTCAATAGACTCTAACCACCCTGTATCTGTCAATCCTCCCACACGCCTTACATCTACAGTCCAACATCCCGACATCTCTGCTTCTACCACTTCTATCCTAGTTGTAAACCCTCTCCCAAATCTGTTTTTTTTTTCAAAAAGCTTCATACCTGCTCTTCCCCCTTCTTTACTTCTGTCTGTGCCGACATCTTCTCTAATCTAGAACGTGTTGCCCGAACGGATGTTCAAACGACTGACTCCTCCCCTCCTTTCTCCTTAAATACTTCCCCCAACTTGACTACCGCCAATCTCCTAACCACATTCCTTTCAACTCCCTTCCCCTCCAACTACCTGTTCCACAACCCCTTGCGTGTGACTCCCACTCCCTCCATCTTATTCTCAGCTTCCATCCTCAACCCCCCGTGTTGTTTTTCAATTTGAGTGTAAACGTAACATATAAATGTTATCTCGTATTTCAATTACTATAATGGTTATTCGTTCTCTCATGTCCTTTCACATGATCATGCAGGTATCCATAAAATGTATAAATTATGTTCCAACATGTCATACGACCATAAACCTCAGAGCAAACCACAGATGGCTCGTTATTTCCTTCTCAAAAATTGAATATATGTTACGTTTACACTCAAATTGAGAAACAACACGGGGGGTTGTGGATGGAAGCTGAGAATAAGATGGAGGGAGTGGGAGTCACACGCAAGGGGTTGTGGAACAGTTAGTTGGAGGGGAAGGGAGTTGAAAGGAATGTGGTTAGAGAAGATGTCGGCACAGACAGAAGTAAAGAAGGGGGAAGAGCAGGTAGGAAGCTTTTTGAAAAAAAACGGATTTGGGAGAGGGTTTACAACTAGGATAGAAGTGGTAGAAGCAGAGATGTCGGGATGTTGGACTGTAGATGTAAGGCGTGTGGGAGGATTGACAGATACAGGGTGGTTAGAGTCTATTGAGCACATTGGGTGACTGAGAATTCGATCTAGTAACGCGGTCTTATTTGGCAGGCATGAGAACGAGGATGGAAGTGGGGGAGGTCACCGCGTTCAGCGGATACTCTATAGGGTTGTGATATGACTAAGTTTCGGGGTGAAGTAATGGTTTTTAAGGCATTAATGTGGTGATTTAGAAAGGTATTTTGTTATTCTAATATGATTTAAAGCATCCAAATACGATCGATTGAAAACATGTATTTTTGTGAATCCATTACGGCTGTTACCATGTAAGACATTAACAGAGGTTCTTTATTTTAACTTGACAGCTATCCCTGACGAAGGGCATAAAAAGGCCCGAAATGCATTGGATTTTTTAAAACCAGAGCTGCCTAACATGAATTGTATGTACCTACGTGAAGCAGTAAAGGCCCGGATGGGCATAATTGTTTCATTTGAAAAATTGGGACTTTTATCAGTCTAATCGTGTACTGTGAAGTAAAGTCTGGTGAACTAAGGATAAACTGGAATAAACATGGATTAAAACATAAGAGGAGTTTTGCAATTATTGCTTTTGGCTGTGCGATTGGAATTGGAGCGTCAAGACGTTGCAAGTGTTTTGAACTATGTAAAATGTGCTTTGAGGTGAGGCACGGGTCCAGTCAGCACGCAAGCGTGAAAAGAAGACAAGAAAAAGAAACAAAAAATATTGAGTACATTGAAGAAAATGGTGTGCATTCTACCACTCTCAAACTGCATAATAAACCTTTTGCCAGGCCCAAACCTTTCTTTTTAATAGATATATGTCGCCCTATGGTAGGTCCTGGACAGCCCAGAAGGCGGGTTGCAGTGTACTTAAAAAGAAGGGCATGTACATTTAAGTTTTACATGTCCTGATAGTGAAAAACTCTTAAATTCGTTTTTCACTATTAAAAGGCCTACCTGTCTCATAGGATAACATTGGAGTTGTCTTATTACATTTAATAAGCTGTAACTTCCAAATGGGAACAGGTAATCAGTTCATGTTTGGTGTCTTTAGAATTCTAATGAAAAATCCTCTCTCATGGTAAAGTTGGATTTTTAATTACACTTTTGAAAATTGCACTTTTAGAAAGTTGGCATTTTCCTGCTTAAGCTATTTAGTGCATGCAGCCTGTCACTGGAACACATGACTAGGTATAGCACTGCAAAGGGAAACCTCTAGAAGCCTCTCCAACTTCAAAGGAGGCACCTGGCATAAATATTGGACCTGAGACACCATCTCTTCCTGCTACTCTCATGCCTGGTTGAGAAGGACTAGACTGGCATCTGCTGAACCCAAGACCCAAGAGTGACTCCAAGGACCGAAACCGGTCCCAGGATGCTTGTTTCCGGTCCAGGGAAAACATGGCTTGGCAGTTCGGGCTGGACTGTTCCCATGAGGCACAGGGTCAGACTGATTTGCATATGGCCATGTCTGAACTGGGGTGGTGGAGTGAGCTAAAGAATGATGATGGATCAAACCCAGATCAGTTGACTGTGGGTGAGTGTTTGATTTGCTCAGGCGCTCCGTCCATCATCCCCTTTGGTATCGCTTTGTTCGCCCTAAGTTGGCAGGGTATGCCCAGACGTGGGTCCCTTGCTCACTTTGCCACTGGATTCAAGCTAGCCTGGCTGATGACGGCTGAATGGCCAGAAACCGGTCCCAGGATGCTTGTTTCCGGTCCAGGGAAAACATGGCTTGGCAGTTCGGGCTGGACTGTTCCCATGAGGCACAGGGTCAGACTGATTTGCATATGGCCATGTCTGAACTGGGGTGGTGGAGTGAGCTAAAGAATGATGATAGATTAAACCCAGATCAGTTGACTGGGGGTGAGTGGTTGATTTGCTCAGGCGCTCCGTCCATCATCCCCTTTGGTATCGCTTTGTTCGCCCTAAGTTGGCAGGGTATGCCCAGACGTGGGTCCCTTGCTCACTTTGCCACTGGATTCAAGCTAGCCTGGCTGATGACGGCTGAATGGCCAGAAACCGGTCCCAGGATGCTTGTTTCCGGTCCAGGGAAAACATGGCTTGGCAGTTCGGGCTGGACTGTTCCCATGAGGCACAGGGTCAGACTGATTTGCATATGGCCATGTCTGAACTGGGGTGGTGGAGTGAGCTAAAGAATGATGATGGATTAAACCCAGATCAGTTGACTGGGGGTGAGTGTTTGATTTGCTCAGGCGCTCCGTCCATCATCCCCTTTGGTATCGCTTTGTTCGCCCTAAGTTGGCAGGGTATGCCCAGACGTGGGTCCCTTGCTCACTTTGCCACTGGATTCAAGCTAGCCTGGCTGATGATGGCTGAATGGCCAGAAACCGGTCCCAGGATGCTTGTTTCCGGTCCAGGGAAAACATGGCTTGGCAGTTCGGGCTGGACTGTTCCCATGAGGCACAGGGTCAGACTGATTTGCATATGGCCATGTCTGAACTGGGGTGGTGGAGTGAGCTAAAGAATGATGATGGATTAAACCCAGATCAGTTGACTGGGGGTGAGTGTTTGATTTGCTCAGGCGCTCCGTCCATCATCCCCTTTGGTATCGCTTTGTTCGCCCTAAGTTGGCAGGGTATGCCCAGACGTGGGTCCCTTGCTCACTTTGCCACTGGATTCAAGCTAGCCTGGCTGATGACGGCTGAATGGCCAGAAACCGGTCCCAGGATGCTTGTTTCCGGTCCAGGGAAAACATGGCTTGTCAGTTCGGGCTGGACTGTTCCCATGAGGCACAGGGTCAGACTGATTTGCATATGGCCATGTCTGAACTGGGGTGGTGGAGTGAGCTAAAGAATGATGATGGATTAAACCCAGATCAGTTGACTGGGGGTGAGTGTTTGATTTGCTCAGGCGCTCCGTCCATCATCCCCTTTGGTATCGCTTTGTTCGCCCTAAGTTGGCAGGGTATGCCCAGACGTGGGTCCCTTGCTCCCTTTGCCACTGGATTCAAGCTAGCCTGGCTGATGACGGCTGAATGGCCAGAAACCGGTCCCAGGATGCTTGTTTCCGGTCCAGGGAAAACATGGCTTGGCAGTTCGGGCTGGACTGTTCCCATGAGGCACAGGGTCAGACTGATTTGCATATGGCCATGTCTGAACTGGGGTGGTGGAGTGAGCTAAAGAATGATGATGGATTAAACCCAGATCAGTTGACTGGGGGTGAGTGTTTGATTTGCTCAGGCGCTCCGTCCATCATCCCCTTTGGTATCGCTTTGTTCACCCTAAGTTGGCAGGGTATGCCCAGACGTGGGTCCCTTGCTCACTTTGCCACTGGATTCAAGCTAGCCTGGCTGATGACGGCTGAATGGCCAGAAACCGGTCCCAGGATGCTTGTTTCCGGTCCAGGGAAAACATGGCTTGGCAGTTTGGGCTGGACTGTTCCCATGAGGCACAGGGTCAGACTGATTTGCATATGGCCATGTCTGAACTGGGGTGGTGGAGTGAGCTAAAGAATGATGATGGATTAAACCCAGATCAGTTGACTGGGGGTGAGTGTTTGATTTGCTCAGGCGCTCCGTCCATCATCCCCTTTGGTATCGCTTTGTTCGCCCTAAGTTGGCAGGGTATGCCCAGACGTGGGTCCCTTGCTCACTTTGCCACTGGATTCAAGCTAGCCTGGCTGATGACGGCTGAATGGCCAGAAACCGGTCCCAGGATGCTTGTTTCCGGTCCAGGGAAAACATGGCTTGGCAGTTCGGGCTGGACTGTTCCCATGAGGCACAGGGTCAGACTGATTTGCAAATGGCCATGTCTGAACTGGGGTGGTGGAGTGAGCTAAAGAATGATGATGGATTAAACCCAGATCAGTTGACTGGGGGTGAGTGTTTGATTTGCTCATGCGCTCCGTCCATCATCCCCTTTGGTATCGCTTTGTTCGCCCTAAGTTGGCAGCGTATGCCCAGACGTGGGTCCCTTGCTCACTTTGCCTCTGGATTCAAGCTAGCCTGGCTGATGACGGCTGAATGGCCAGAAACCGGTCCCAGGATGCTTGTTTCCGGTCCAGGGAAAACATTGCTTGGCAGTTCGGGCTGGACTGTTCCCATGAGGCACAGGGTCAGACTGATTTGCATATGGCCATGTCTGAACTGGGGTGGTGGAGTGAGCTAAAGAATGATGATGGATTAAACCCAGATCAGTTGACTGGAGGTGAGTGTTTGATTTGCTCAGGCGCTCCGTCCATCATCCCCTTTGGTATCGCTTTGTTCGCCCTAAGTTGGCAGGGTATGCCCAGACGTGGGTCCCTTGCTCACTTTGCCACTGGATTCAAGCTAGCCTGGCTGATGACGGCTGAATGGCCAGAAACCGGTCCCAGGATGCTTGTTTCCGGTCCAGGAAAACATGGCTTGGCAGTTCGGGCTGGACTGTTCCCATGAGGCACAGGGTCAGACTGATTTGCATATGGCCATGTCTGAACTGGGGTGGTGGAGTGAGCTAAAGAATGTTGATGGATTAAACCCAGATCAGTTGACTGGGGGTGAGTGTTTGATTTGCTCAGGCGCTCCGTCCATCATCCCCTTTGGTATCGCTTTGTTCGCCCTAAGTTGGCAGGGTATGCCCAGACGTGGGTCCCTTGCTCACTTTGCCACTGGATTCAAGCTAGCCTGGCTGATGATGGCTGAATGGCCAGAAACCGGTCCCAGGATGCTTGTTTCCGGTCCAGGGAAAACATGGCTTTGGCAGTTCGGGCTGGACTGTTCCCATGAAGCACAGGGTCAGACTGATTTGCATATGGCCATGTCTGAACTGGGGTGGTGGAGTGAGCTAAAGAATGATGATGGATTAAACCCAGATCAGTTGACTGGGGGTGAGTGTTTGATTTGCTCAGGCGCTCCGTCCATCATCCCCTTTTGTATCGCTTTGTTCGCCCTAAGTTGGCAGGGTATGCCCAGACGTGGGTCCCTTGCTCACTTTGCCACTGGATTCAAGCTAGCCTGGCTGATGACGGCTGAATGGCCAGAAACCGGTCCCAGGATGCTTGTTTCCGGTCCAGGGAAAACATGGCTTGGCAGTTTGGGCTGGACTGTTCCCATGAGGCACAGGGTCAGACTGATTTGCATATGGCCATGTCTGAACTGGGGTGGTGGAGTGAGCTAAAGAATGATGATGGATTAAACCCAGATCAGTTGACTGGGGGTGAGTGTTTGATTTGCTCAGGCGCTCCGTCCATCATCCCCTTTGGTATCGCTTTGTTCGCCCTAAGTTGGCAGGGTATGCCCAGACGTGGGTCCCTTGCTCACTTTGTCACTGGATTCAAGCTAGCCTGGCGGATGACGGCTGAATGGCCAGAAACCGGTCCCAGGATGCTTGTTTCCGGTCCAGGGAAAACATGGCTTGGCAGTTCGGGCTGGACTGTTCCCATGAGGCACAGGGTCAGACTGATTTGCATATGGCCATGTCTGAACTGGGGTGGTGGAGTGAGCTAAAGAATGATGATGGATTAAACCCAGATCAGTTGACTGGGGGTGAGTGTTTTATTTGCTCAGGCGCTCCGTCCATCATCCCCTTTGGTATCGCTTTGTTCGCCCTAAGTTGGCAGGGTATGCCCAGACGTGGGTCCCTTGCTCACTTTGCCACTGGATTCAAGCTAGCCTGGCTGATGACGGCTGAATGGCCAGAAACCGGTCCCAGGATGCTTGTTTCCGGTCCAGGGAAAACATGGCTTGGCAGTTCGGGCTGGACTGTTCCCATGAGGCACAGGGTCAGACTGATTTGCATATGGCCATGTCTGAACTGGGGTGGTGGAGTGAGCTAAAGAATGATGATGGATTAAACCCAGATCAGTTGACTGGGGGTGAGTGTTTGATTTGCTCAGGCGCTCCGTCCATCATCCCCTTTGGTATCCCCAAGGACTGGTGGGCTGGACTCCTGATCAGAAGCCTCAGGGACATAACAGGCTTCCCACAACCTTGAACCTAGGACCTGGACTATGCCATCAGTGAGTCCTAGCCTGCCACCCCAGTTCTGGACCCTTGGAAGTGGGCCTAATGGTTCTCTCCCAGCTCATCTGTGGATCCAGCAGAACAGGTGCCACCCAGAGCAAAAATGATGTATCGCCTCTCCTGCATGGACTCTCCCAAAGCAAGGACTTTGCATTGCAACCTCACAGCCCCATCGAAACTGCCGCTGTCCGAGGCATGCCTGATGCAGGCCCTCGCATTGCAAGCCTCTCATTGATGGGATTCTTGACAACAGCGCGGGACCTCGCATCGCAGCCTCACAGCCCCTCATATCCGACGCATCTCCTTGGCTGCGTGGCGCATCCTTGACGCCACACTTTACAGTACAAGCCCTTGTCAATGGAATCCTCAACAGAGAGATAGGACCTCACATAGCTGTCTCACAGCACTTCGGACCCAACGCATCGCCTCAGCTGTGTGATGCATCCTCGATGTGAGGCTACGCAACACTTTGCAACCAGGAATTAAGGTGCTCTTGTTCAGTGGGCCTATTTGGGTCCCTGTAGCTGGCCCATGCTCCATTGTGATTGGCCTGAACTTGTGCCTTTGTCCTGGTCTAGTGCGACCAGATATCCACAGTTAATGCTTTGGGGTTTTTGGTGTGATTTTCACTTACATTTTCAAAATTGCATATCTCTGGTTTTACTGATTGGATTTTTGTTGTTTTGGTCCTAAATTATTTATTACAAATTACTTTATTTTTCTAAATTGGTGTGGGATTTTCTTGTATTGTGTTTTTACTTTATTACTGTTTGAAGTGCTGCATAAATACTTTACAAATTGACTCTAAGTTAAGCCTGACTACTTGGTGCTAACCTACCAGAGGGATGAGCACAGGTTAATTTGGGGTTTGCTTGTGACTTCACCCTGACAAGGATAGTGGTTGCTGCGTGGTAGGGTTTCACCCTCCTCAACCAGAAACCCAGGGGCATTTTTACTAGCCCCTATTGCCACAGGAACGTCACGTTTATCGATGTTCCTGTGGCTATAGGGGCTTCGCCTTATTTACAAGGTGACATTAAGCCACTTAACGTGGCATAACACGCCTTGTAAATAAGGCACCCTTTCACGCTATACTTAGCGTAAAAGGGGTGGGCAATGGGTGTTGCAGTGAGCGTTCCACCACAACACCCATTGATTTTGACGCTGCCCCCTATTTACAAGGGTAGCGTAAATAAGAGACAGCGCCAAAATTAAGACCAGGGAAAACCTGGTCTTAACATGGTGAAACGAGGAGAAATGCTTTATATCTCCACATTTTTGCTGTTTCTATGTGTGCTGCATTATGCAGCACACATAGAAACAGCAAAACGCCATGAATGATTGTTTATGTGCAGGAAGGTGTTCCTTCCTGCACATGAACAATCATTTAAAAACTGACGATTTGCAACTTCTATGTGTGCTGCACAATGCAGCACACATAGAAGTTACAAATCGCCATTCTGGATTGTTTATGTGCATGAAGGGATACCTTCCTGCACATAAACTATCATTCTCTCAACGCAGGCGCTCTTGCACTGTGGCGCAAGGGTGCCTGCGTTGGCGCTAGGCAGCTGAGTTCAGCGCAGCGCTAGGGAAAACTCAGGAATGCACCGTATTATTGTAAATACGGTGCATCCCTGCATTTTCAGAATAGCCGTGCTCCGCCATTCTTTTGTAAATATGCCCCCAATGTCTTACATGAAGTGACCAATTTGTTACAGACATATCTGTGCGCTAGTGACATTAACTTATTGACCTATGTTGCTGAGATTAATACTGTGACCTGCAGGACAAACATATAATTACGAAATACATGTATTTGACAACTGAACTCTTTACCTAAGGTTATGTACTGTGAGCTATGGGCCACACACACAGATCTCTGAAGTGAGTATTTTGAAATGAAATCAAAAAATAATTTATTGTGTCCTAGTGACCCCATCACACTGCAATATACCTCATGGGCACCAAACCGCTTCATGCCCTGCACTTTAGTGATGCTAAACAAACAAAATGCAGACATCATATTCAGCACTATATCATGGGAAGATTGATCCGCCACATTGTTGAGCATCTTATGGATTCTAATAAACCCCACCATATTGACCTGTAGCTACACATATACTGTAGTGCACTACAGTCTTCTAACTAAAAATCATCATTCTGCACTGAACCTTAGGTGCACTAACCCACCACAAGTCTCTGCAATCCAAGGCCACTAAACCACTGCACTGCATTCTGGTGAATCACACACTATAATGTATGCATAGTACATTCACAATCTACTACCACTAATAACCCACATTATTATGTATCTTATGGCCACCAATGCACCATAATGCACTAGATTTTAGTTGTAGTAATTGACCTCGCTGCACAGAATCGTAGGCACACTAATCCCCGATACTGCACTTCACTTACATAACTGCATCCATGAACACTCGTGTGTGAAATTGGGTTGCTGGTTAACTGGGGAGGGAACCCTGCTCAAGCAACAACCACAATACCAAAAAGGGTGAACCACTAAAGTCACTAAATTAACCTGGGCTTAACCCTCTGGTTGCCTGGCACAAAAGCAGCCAGGCTTAACTTAGAGGTCAAAGTCGAAAAATATGACTGACTGCGATGGAGCGCGAGCCGGATATAAAAAGTGGATTGGGCCCTGTCGGCGCTTACCTTTGGACTTAGAAGAAATTTCAACAAAAATGTCTTGCGAAGTTAGAAGTTCAGTGAGGCAAGGCTGCAGGCAGTGTCTGTGGAGGAGGCGCAATCATTGAGGAGCCACTGGATGAGTGAGGGTGAAGACTCTTTTTAGGAAATCAAAAATCTACAGAGGAACGCTCCTGGAGGCTGTAGCTGATGATGGCACCATGAGGTCAGATATCCCTTCTCTGAAGGATTGCTGACCAGGATTTTCTGCTGTGGAGAAGAACGTAGGGGGAGCTGCCGTGAAGTAAGGCTGACCAGCGATGCACCTTGGGCGGATAGATGAAGACGTTAGTTTCCGATCTCTTTGGTTCTCAGAACAATTTTTTGTGAAAAGTTTTTCAAGTCCCAAGTTTTGGATTGCGGCTATCTGGGCGCCTTTAGCACCACTTTCAAGTGCCCAGGACTTGAAAGGCAGCACTTGAAGGGTCAGGACTCACTCAGGCTGGTCCAGGTGCGGGTTCAAGATAGTTGGAGTGTTTTCTGTCCATGAGGCTCTGATCAGGGGGCCATCTAGCTAGCCATTGGATTCCTGAGTTCAAGCAGTGGAACAGAGCTCAAGCAGCAGAGCAGGCCTCTGAGGATTCAAGGCAGGCTTCAGGCAGCAGAGCAGTCCTTCCAAGTGCAGCAGAGCAGTCTTCTGAAGTATATAGTAGGCCACAGTTGCAGACAGTCCTCCGAGAGTCCTTCTGCAGGTCAAGAATGTGAACTGAAGAGTGAGTCTGAGGGTCCTATTTGTATACCTGGTGCCTTCTCTGAGTAGGAGAGGTTTCTAGATAATTCCCTTTGAAGTGCTTGGAGTTTCCTGCCTCCCACTCCCTGGCTCCAGCCTGACTGCATGAAGAATGAAATGGTGTGAAGTCCTGTGTGTGAAGGTACGGCACAGCCTATTGAGATGCAAGTGGGGCTATGCCCAGCTCCGCCCCCCATCCTGCCAGTGATGGCACATCCAGGCAAACCCAATCCCTCTATTGTGTGGCGGTCTGGGGGGAAATACAAAGTCCAACTGCCAACTAGTCCCAGTCATATGACCCAGGAACAGGATGAAGGCACCAGATAGGGCAGGAAAATTGCAACTTTCTAAAAGTGGCATTTTCAAAATTGTAACTTAAAATCCGAATTTACTATTAAAGAGAATTTCAAATTACAGTTTCTCAGACACCAAACATGAAAATCCTACCTGCTCCCAATCAAAGGTTAGCACTTATTGAGTGTAATAAGGCAACCCAATGTTATCCTTTGGGAGAGGTAGGCCTTACTATAGTGAAAACGAATTTGTGAGTTTTTAAGATTCACAGTGAATCTTAAAAGTATATGTCTAAAGTTTTAATTACAATGCACCCTGCCCTATGGGCTACCTAGGCCCTACCTTAGGGACTACCTATATTTAATAAAAGGGGAGTCTAATGCTTGGCATATAGCTTATTTTGCCAGTCAAATTGCATTCAGTCTTCAATAGCAGGCCTGGGACATGTTTTCAGGGGCTACCTAAGTGGGTGGCACAATAAGTGCTGCATGCCCAATAGTAGCATTTAATTTACAGGCCCTGGGTATAGGGTATACCACTTTACTAAGGACTTATAAGTAAATTAAATATACCAATCAGGTGTTAGCCAATTTTACCATGTTTTAGGGAGTGAGCACAGGCACTTTAGCACTGGTTGGCAGAGGTAAAGTACACAGAATCTTAAGGCTAACAAAAACGGATTCAGCAAAATAGGAGGGTGAAGGCAAAATATTTGGGGGAAGACCACCCTAAGGCTGACAGGTCTAATAACTCCTCACTAAACAGCACTATGTTCTAGGGACACAATCAATCACATTGCACTGCATTAATGGAGCATAAGGAGACAAAAAATGACTCATCCTATGAACACAAATCCACAACACTGTACTGCTCACTCTATGCTAAATCATAGGTAATACAATCATTACCAATGCGTTGCATCTAATGGCACAAACTGCTACACTGTACTGCCCAACTGGTGTAGTAAAAACTGTAGGAGCACAAACCCATTACAATGGGATTGTGATCTGCATTATATGAACACACACACTTCGCTGCATGCTAGGGACACTAAACGACTGCACTACTCTATATATTAGGGCTGGCAATACACACAACTTCAATCTAAAGTTGATAACACCATACTGCAGTGCACTGTATGAGTAGTAAAAAAAAACAGTAAAGCACCAGGTACACAAGTGCACTCACTTAACCCTGCAGGCTCAGGACCGCTACACACTACTTCTACTCACAGAGTGGCTATCACTCACACTAAGCAGCTGCATACGTAAGACACTAAAGCTCCGTTTACCACTGCAACTTAGAGACACTAACCTACCGGCGTATTGAAACATCTTCAGTAAACTTAAATGTGGAATTGCACCATGACACCTGGGTCACAGTAAAACTCTCTAGTTAATCAGGTCTGTCTCCCAAAATGTTCTCTGACAGTGGATTAAAGCAGTGCTGTATTGTGCATCCGTTTTGTTCTGTCTGAACGTGGCTAACCTTCGACAAACATCAAGTAATTTTATAGTTGCCCGCCAAAGTTTGGTTCTGTACATATTAGTAATTTAACTTATGCAGATGACATGGCATTATTGTAAAAAAGAACAGATGAGGGAGGGAAGGCTGAAAAAATCAAACATTCACCCCCAGCTACAGATCTGGGTTTAATCCATCATTTTTTTGCTCACCAGGCCTGCCCAGTTTGGACTCAGCCATATGCAAATCAGTCTTCACCCTGCTACTCATATCCTTCTCAGGTCATGAAAGCATTTAATCGGACATTAGAGGAAAACTGAGAGAATCATTTATACTGCCCGTCTGGGTATTTATAGTAAGTAAAGCCTGCATGGTGGTTTCCAGTTTTTTCCTTCTTTGCTTAGTACTGCCATTATCTTGACTCATTTCAAGGATGTCCATTTTACTGACAGAACCCCAAGGTAGAAGAGGCGGAAACAGGGGAACTGGCATAAATCATTCTGAGAAAAGACTCCAGTAAAAACTGTCTTTTAAATAGGTACAAATAATAGGGGGATAATATTAAAAATGCAAGGGCATCTCTAGAGGATCAATACATAATTCTGCCACATCAGCCCCTGGGACACTTATTTGGGGAGCTTTCTTTCAAGGGCATGTTGATATATCACAGGACCTAAATGTAACAGAAAATATAAAAACACCCACAGGTTTTACAACAAATGATTTCTATGCATTTAACAATTTTGCAAAGAGGTGCCTAGTCTAGGACATGTCACTGCTCCTATAACAAAACGTAAAAAAAAAAATGTCACAAAATGCTTTACTGTTTTTGTATTCCTTAATTCAAATATATTTTAATATTTTGAAATGTTTGTAAAATATAAGATGCAAAAACAAAAACGCGAAAGTCATTACATTGGCTTAGTCAAAGCTTGTTTCTCAAGGCAGCTGCTGACATTTGGCTGTGGTGCTGAAGCATGGCTGTAGAAAGAACAGCAGGCCTCCATCTCGCACTGTAATTGATTAAATATTGTATGGATAATTTTTGACATGTTTTCGTCAAAGGGAGACCCAGTTCCTTCTCTTTTTATGCTTCTCCTCCACTTGGCGGGACTCCCTTCCCCTTCTGCAAGTACACAGGAGATTCCAATCATGTATCCCTTTCTCCAGCCCCCTTAAAATGTAATGAGGTGTGTCCACCTGCCCAAGCAAGCTCAACATGCACTCTTGTTCCTGTAAGCACACACAAAGTTCATATATATATTTATCACTCCTGGCTTCATGTAACATGGAGAAATGTCTTGCGACAGGGTAGGTTTTGTCCTGGTTAGTAATCGCCCTCTTATGCTTGAGGATTCACTTTTTTGCCGGGTGTATTGTACTTCCAATATATTGCAGTCCGCATGGACAGAGTAAGCAATACACCACGAAATTGGAATTACAATTTAGCAGCTTTTTAATGGGCCGCCTCACTTTCTTCCCTGGTACTACATAGTCCTTTACCTTCTTACAATTCTTGCACGCTTTGCAAGCAGTACACAGGAAGAACCCAGTAATAATAGACTTACTGCTGGGTTTGTCTTCAAAGTGGCTCTGCACTAGAATATCCTTCAACGAGGCACTCATCCTGAATGTGACATCCGGTCACTTTACAATAGTAGTCCTTGGCACTGAAGGAAACTGCTTTTTGTGTGAATGGGCTCCTTGTGAAAGGGCAATATGTTATAACTGACAGTGAAGTCAGCCAATGACGTAAGTGGGCTGACCGTTTGCCTCATGATGCATGCAGGAGTGGGTGGAAGAAAAATGCGAAGGACACAACAGACTAATGGAGGAAGTCTAGCCAAAAACTCCTATAAGTAGCTATGCTATACACAAAAGTGTAGCAAAATCAAAAGGTCTTGGCCAACACCAGACCTAAAAAAGTCAATTGGTACAGTTTTCGATGCCAGCCTCTTGCCTTTGCTAATGCTTTTTTGTAATATTTTTGTAAATTTACAAATGGATAGGGTTCAAAAGATAGATAAATAGAAAAGCTTGCAAAGACAGATAGATAACAAGCATTGGTAAATGCATTAGGTTTCGCCTATGTGATTAATAAATAAATATTTTTGGGGTAAGTTTTAAGTTGGTGAGCAGTTGTGCAATATAAGTTAAAAAACTCCATAAAAGTGTTACAACTTTTTTTTTTAGAAAGGCAATATATTGTGCATTATCTGGTGGTTATATAAAGGGGTCCTGTACCTTCGGGTGATGTTGGAGCTATATAAAACTGACTCTGAAATAAAATTGTGAAAAGCTGGTTTAAATGTGTAGGGGATTAGTTACCTGTGTGCTTGTATGAAGTAACTGGTGGTAATATAAAGTGCTCCTGTTTCTTCCGGTGATGTTGGTGCTATATGAAACTGTAACCAAAATAAAATTGTGAAAAGCTGGTTTGAATGTGAAGGCGATTTGGAGGGTGTAGTGGATCTATGCAACGGTGTCAGTGAATTTGTCTACTGTGTTCTGTTTGAGCAAGGCAAATTATAAGTAGATTTTGAAAGGTGATGTGTAATAAATATTGTTGGGTGGAAGGTAGTTTTTAGTTGCTGATTATGTCATACTGAAAGTATGTAGGATGTGTGATGTGAGGACTGTCTATTGTACACTAGATGCGGAATGAGACGTGGATTTAGGTGATGTTTGTAGCACAGCTGTAGTCGATTGTAAAGCAAATCATAGGTGTCTGGATCACTGGGCAGGTAGGTGTTTGTATGTCTATGAGTGAGTGCGAGCGATATCTTCTATTTCACAATGTCACAAACTGAATTACATATGGGATATTGTGTTCTATATCATTGCAAAGAACTTCTCGCATGTTGAAAAGTTTACAAGGCTATGATTAAAGACACAGCCATGTGTTACTACCATGGTGACTATGTTGGGTGCTGTTAAACAAGTATAGATTATGCACTTGAAATATACAATCCCTTAACTACATTATAGACCGCATCAGTGCTTAATCTGTTTAAAAAAATGTAAGTGCCAGGGCCTTTCTCAAGAGGCCTCTGCCGCTTGCGCCACCCACTGCATGTGCTGTGGATCACAGTACTAACTTAAACTACTAACTGTAGGTCTCCCACAACTGTTGCCATTCTGAGAATATTCCATGCCACTCAAAGATAAGAATGGCATGGGCAAGTGGTATTACTAATTTTTAATGTATATTTAAGTATTAAACACTGTTGTTGCGCTCATCTAAAAAAATCAGGCAAAAATCATCGCACAAAATAGCCACACAAATAGAACGCAAATATTTGCAACTGGTACATAACCCACTGAACTATATTTTCTAGATCAGAATTTGTGACCTAGATGTTACACAGGGAGCTCTGCAATAGTTGCATGAACTAACTAACCTGTGATCCCTACCCTGTCCTGTAGGTAAGAGGCATTGCAATGCAGGAACCACATTAACATTGCCACAAAACAGCATAACTGTAGTTACAAGTTGCATGCAAAACGATGTGCCTGCAGTCACTGAAGAATGAACACAGGTCCCTGGAGGCTGAGTGGACTGTGGCACTGTGAACAGACTAGCAGGGAGACACACGCACTGCTAGGGCTATGAAATTAAATAAACAAGCAAGGCAGGGTGCCAGGGGTAGAAGCAATAAGGAAGCAAGCTGCAAAGAGGACAGGGGATGCAATGACGACGGGGTTAAAAGACAAGTGGACGGTGGGGGAAGGGGATAAAGCAGAGTGTAGGCCATGCGGGGCTGCAGAGGAGCACACGGGTGAGACGGAGCCGTAGGTGCTGAGGTCTTACTGAGACTGGCTCCCCAGTTCTGTTGCAGACACGCGCCCTACTGCTGATCAGCAAGGAAGCATGGAAAACAATCCCATCCCTAAAAGAAACCCATCCCAGAAGAATGCTCATACCTGCCATGGAGACATTTGTAATCAACTTAATGGAGTACTGGGCAGCCTGTAACCAGGACGAGCAATTCTGTTTGCAGCTGTTGATAACTGTTCTGTCTATTAGTTAGCATTAAACCTGCGTGTGAGCCGCAGGAGAACAGAGGGAGTGCAAGGAAATATTTCTTGTAAGAGATGGCAATTCTAATCGTTTTGTGAGACAATCAAACCTCTTGAAGAGGCAACACAGGACCAGATTTGTTTTGTAATTGTAGTCAGGCAGACTTCCCAAATAAAAGAAAGACTGTGTCGGCGTTCTATTCATAGATCATTCACTCCTGCACTATGTTCCATCCCAAACGACCTCCCAAACATCTGGAACCAAAAGTAAAATAATTTGGGGCTGAAAAACCCACTCCATTCCATCATCAGAACGCTTCTTCGAGAGGCCCATTAATATTGTTGCGCTGTATTATGGGTAGGTAAGGAATGGCAAAAAGTTATCCATTCGACATAGTGGGGCAGATTTACAAGCCCCTTGCGCCACTTTTGCGTCACTTTTAACATGGGAAAAGTGACGCAAAAGTGGCGCAAGGGCCTTGTAAATAAGCCCCAGTGTGTCCAGGATGGCGCATACCTAACTGGCGTGAAGCAGATGCAAAGATGTTAATCATAATTACTCCACTGGCTTTCCCTCTTCCAGACTTTACGGACCACATGAATACAAATCGTGTGTTCATGAATCTGAAACTGACTGGGAGGTTGAATTGGCAAAACAACTCACTGCAGCAGATTATAAAAATGCTACTTCAGACTAGTACTCTTATTGACGCGCTGTCCAGTATGTCTAAGATACCGTTGGCCATAACTAACAGAAAGGGACCCTCGGCAATGACATACATAAGGGGATTCCATATAGCATGCCCATTGCACTCGAAGAAACAACAGGAGCTCCTCTGACCCTTAATTCTTGAAAAATACCCATGGTGTGAGACCCCGTAACTACAAGCATATAGGAAAATGACCCCTTCACCCTCTCCTTAAAGACTGTAAATGCGCTGTAGGAAGCTGGCTCTGTATATACTATACCAAAGTAAGGTGTGGCGTGCAGAGAGTCCAGGGAGTCCCCTGAGGTATAGCAGAGGCTTAATTACATAAGTACTAACAGCTCTCTTTGTGGTAGTGTGGGCGAGCAGCTAAGCTTAGCCAGAGGGTGTTTTAAGCATTTATTGTATTCACTCAATCAAGACAGATGCACACACTCAGAGACTCAACCCAGACCAATTGGATAAGCATTAAAAAGGTATACTTGTATTTTATTTCTAGAACCAAGCAGGACTTGGTACAGGTAGGTGAAATATACTTGGAAAGCAGGGTTTCACAGTTCAATGCAGTTATGATTGAATTTTTGCAATAATTACAGGTTGGTAATGATTCAGAAAGCAGTTCGCATTATACAATAATTACTTTTAGAATACTTTTTAGTTATTTTTATATTACTTTGAGCACTGGGGGTGGTATGCCTAGATACCACACCTATGTTTCTTACAATACACTGTAAGTAAGACTTTTTAGACTTTGCAGTTTAGTTCTCTTTTCTCCATACAAACATCAGTTCAACACTTAGAACATTTTAGGCCCAAAATCTCATAACATGAGTTCCTACGGGAGAAAAAAGTGTTAGTGGTTTCTCAGGTAAGTACACGACTTATGAGGGTTTTTTTTGGTGGTTAGGACCAAGGTTCCCCAAGGTCCAGACGGGCACTCGAGTTGCACCTCCAGCGGCACTGGGGAGGCCGGGTACAGAGTGCAGGGGCCCAATGTTAGCCACTGGGGCTAAGGGGGGCTCGGTTAGGGACCGCTGACGAGCAGGCCACTCGGGTGTGGGAGCAAAGGTGCTGGGATTAAAGTCAGCACTGCAGGGGCAACGAATAGCACAGGATCTGCACCACCAGTGGCACTGGGGCGGCCGGGTACAGGGTGCCAAAAAGACGTTGGGCCCTGTGATTTTCAATGGAGACATTCGGTTCCGTGAAGTTGCTGCAGGCTCTGGCAGGGAGACTTCCTGAAGGCGACCACTGTCTGGAGAGGTGAGCTGGGATCTTGGGGGATGCCTGGACACCGTCGGTGGGGTCACCCAAGGCCGTGGGGTGTCTTTTGGCATCAGATTCTTTGGACCACCTTCGGTCGCGGTCGGGCTCTTCAGACCACTTCGGTCGCGGTCGGGGACTTCGTACCCTGTTCAGTCGCAGTCGTGGGGGGTCCCTTCAGGTTGAGGCTGCAGGCGCCATATCAAAGCTTGGGAGAGATCGGGGGTCACCAGATCCCAGGTCAGGATCACTGGGGAGATTTCCTTGGAGTGTTGGGCCACTCAAACTCGGGCTATGGTGGCTGGGTGCAGAGTGGTGCAGGATCGCGGAGTCACCTGAATCCAGATTCTGGTCTTGAAGTCTTTGCTTGAGGAAATCCAGTGCTCACAGAGTCTGTAAGGTGAGTGCAGTGCAGGTCCTCCGGGTTCTGCGGGGCTGCTGGACACACTGGTTTCTTCGCTGTAGGCAGGTCTGAGTCGGGACAGGCCGGTAGGGCTGGGGCCAAAGCAGTAGGTGTCCTCTTCTTCATGGATCAACGCGGCTCTTCAGTCCTTCGTCTTTCTTTCTCGAATCTTAGGAGGCTAGGTTCAGGGTGGCCCCTAAACACTTAATTTAGGGGCGATAAAAGGAGTTTGCAGGTCCCTTCCTTGGGGTGGTGTTGTGGAAGAAAGCAGGTCCAGTTCCAGGTGAATTAGTTAGGTAGGTTTATTGAGTAAGATGTTAACAAGAGCCCCACCAGGAGCAGCCTTCCTGCTGATCAGCCCATCCTCCAACTGACTCTCACTCACCAACATTCCACAGCCACCTCACACATCAACATTCCATCACCACAGTCACACTGGCGGAGCAGCAGGTATAACACATCTCCTTTCTTTACACAAATAACATTGGAGCCCTAGAAAGAATAACATTAAAAGTAATGCATGCAAAGGATGACATAAGAACTATTGCATGCAACAGAATTACATCAGAACAATTGCATGCAAATAAACAATGTAGCAAAGTACTGATGCGAAAGCATGAAAATAATGTGTGGAAAACATTTCGTGCATATGCACAACATGTGGTAAAATAATACATGCAAAGAAAACCAGAAACATAGTAGAATACACACACATCATCTCCGTTTCTAACCAAACAAAAAAACAAAAAAAACGCACACACTACCACACCACAGAACCTCAAACGGAACCCTGATACTACAACATGCCAGCTGGCCAGGCTAATACAAAAGAAGTACGTACGGTACTGACCAAAAGGCGCAGGAGTATACCATCCAAACAACGGCAACAATAAGCTAAGTAAGTGTGGAACACCACTCCACACCAACCACAAAAAAAAACCATGAACACAGCCCTCCACCCTTACCTGTAGTAAGGGTGGTAAGTGTGGAAACCCCTCAACACAAACCATACGGCATCTAAACTGCCCTTCAACGGAACCCGTAGTAAGGGTGGTAAGTGTGGAAAACCACTCCACACCAATAATGAAACAACTACACAGCTCTACACCCAATGACATAGTAAAGTTGAAACAGCAATCAAAACACACACACTTCGAAAACCTGGCTTACTCTATGCCCTAACCCCATAAGTCGGGTGGAAAAACACAACAATCCCATGTACTGTGGCTTCACTCTGCCACACAACACTAACAAATTTGGCATTTCCACTGCCCTTCACCCTTTCCCGTAGTAAGGGTGGTAAGTGTGGAACACCACACCAAACAAGTAGAATGGCTTCACTCACACCCAGAGTGACTTGACAACCAAAGTCATCTCAGACACTACGCCAACAGGGAGAATTAACACAATACACCACAACCACAGAAACGTGATAACGAGGTGAGACTTTAGTCCAAAAGTCATCTCTCACACAAAAGTAAAAACACAGCACCAAAAGAGGTTTAAGTAAGAGATCCACCTCTTACCTGAAGTTTGAAACATGTCAGGATAACCCAGAGTGACTTCGAAAACCACAGTCATGCAAAGAACAACATTTTTCAAGAGGAATTCCAAAACACAGCATAAACAGTGGTAAACAGAATACATAATCAGCGAAGCACCCCATGGAAGACATAAACTTTTAAACCAACCCTTATGCTAGAATACAGAGCATGAGCTTGGCTAGCAAGGTCATAGACAGGGAGGTGCCAGAGTTCACAGGGCGAGTACCCCTGCGCTGAAGCGGTTATAACATACTTGAGACTTGTCACTTCCAACAGCTCACCAGAACTCCTCGCCGATAAAAAAAACAAAAAAAATGACAGTACATATGTTTAAGCAACAGTACTCCACGCTGATCGGAAAAAGAAACTACCACAAGTTTAACGAGGATGGTGATCAGCTGCCGCCGAAAAACGTTTAAAAAAAAACATACTTGAGGCTTGAAAGTCACACCCAACTGTTCGCACCAGAACTCCACGTTGATCCAACACTGTCCTTCACCAGAACCCGTAGTAAGGGTGGTAAGTGTGGAAAACCACTCCACACCAATAATGAAACAACTACACAGCTCTACTCCCAATGACGTAGTAAAGTTGAAACAGCAATCAAAACACACACACTTCGAAAACCTGGCTTACTCTATGCCCTTCACCCTAACCCCATAAGCCGGGTGGAAAAACACAACAATCCCATGTACTGTGGCTTCACTCTGCCACACAACACTAACAAATTTGGCATTTCCACAAGTTTAACAAGGATGGTGATCAGCGGCTGCCGAAAAACTTTAAAAAAAAACATACTTGAGGCAGGAAAGTCACACCCAACTGTTCGCACCAGAACTCCACGTTGATCCAACACTGTTGCTTCCACACCTTTAATGCTCGGAACTCTTGGCTGTACAAAAATGTTGCTTCCAGAACTCCTCGCGGGGCACACGGACAAGCAGGACTTGAAAGATCACCACAAACGCTGAGGAAAGATATCCAACACTCTCAGACTTCAGCCTTACCACAACCAAGATGGCGGCATGCAGACTGATGGAGCAGCACAGCGTGGAAGCTGCAGGACACTACGCAAGCTGCCGAAGACAGGGCTTGCGCTATAGCCAACGAACGGGGAGAGACCGTTGCGGGTAGGTGACAGTTGCCAGTTGAAAGATTGAAAACATGAGGCACAGCGATCGAGGGTTTAGCTTGAGAAAAAGTCACAAATGAAAGGGTAAAAATATTCACCAAAGCAGAACCAAGCACCGCACCACTCTGCACCAAGTTGGCAAAGGGAAAACAAGTAGGCGGGTTAACCCTGCAGCGCCGAAGATGCTCTTCAAACATGGAGCGAGGAAACTCCTCCACCATAACCATCTGACCGTTGTTGATCCTCTTGGCAGGGACGAAGTAAGCTCCTCAGCCCACAAACAAGGACTGCAAGGCTAGTCCCACACGTCGGTCTCAGGGGCTTGTCGCTCTTCTTGATAAGGACTCTGGGGACACTTGCCAGTGACACTTCCACACAGAGGCTCTGGGGGCTAGTCACTCAACGCAAGAGGAAAACCTCTTCAAATGCCAGGAATCCAAATGCTCTTCCTCCGGGGACACTTGCCAGTGACACTTCCACACGGAGGCTCTGGGGGCTAGTCGCTCAACACGAGAGGAATACCTCTTCAATTGCCAGGAACCCAAATGCTCTTCCCCACAAAGAGAGAGGGAAACTCCTTCATCCTCAAAGCTGTTCGAGAAACAGACAAGAGGGAAACCTCAAACTTGTTGCCTCTCTGGGGAACTCCTCTTGATGGAGACACTCTCTCAAGGTAAATCAACACGGACACCTCTTCCAAGGTTACAGCAGACAGGAAGATGGAAAGTCCAGCAAGAACTGGCACGCCCGGGTTGGGACCGACCGGTCTTGTGGTCACTGGTGGGGCTCAGGGCTGCCAGCTTGCTGTACACGCCAAACACTGATACCAGAGGAGCTTCTTCAAGTTCATCTTCTTCAGTTACAAGTTACTTCAAAGCTTAAAAGTCAAAGTCCATACAGGTGGCACACGAAGGTTCTTCTTAGTAAAATCGTCAACAAAATGTGTTGTAGAAGAAAGCAGGTCCAGTTCCAGGTAGATTAGTTAAGTAGGTTTATTGAGTAAGATGTTAACATTCCCCACCAGGAGCAGCCTTCCTGCTGCTCAGCCCATCCTCCAACTGACTCTCTCACTCACCAACATTCCACTGCCACCTCAACACCAACATTCCATCACCACAGTCACACTGGCTGAGCAGCAGGTATAACAGGTGGGTACACCCCCTATTATGCTACCCTCCAGTGGGAGGGGGTATGAGCCTCTCCCTAATTGAATGAGTCCCCTCATCCTCAAGATGGAGGGGACTGAGATGTGTGCTCCACCTCGCCTCCCCCACCGGAGGGGTGGGGTTGGCAAAGGGGGTCACACCTCTCTTCCTAGCTTTGTTTTCCAAACGATTCTCCAGCCGATTCTCCAGTCCATAGCGGGGGGCACAACCAGTGGGAGCCAGTTGCTGGTGGCAGCAAAAGGCGGCAGGCCTTTGAAGCTTCCCCTTCGTGGACCCAGCCCATCCTGGGGGAGGAGGCATTGTACCTCAGCCCAGAATGAGCTTTGTTTCTGGACCCAGAGAGTGGAGACTCTCTACCCAGGGCCCAGAAACCAGTCTGGTGGTGGCAAATGGTGGGTAGCCATTCAGGAACCACACCAGAGCTGGTTGTTTTTCAGAGGGCATCTGTAAGATGCCCTCTCAGTGCATTTTACATTATACCCCATACTGGCATCAGTGTGGGTTTAATGTGCTGAGAAGTTTGCTGCCAAACATTCCAGGTTTTAGTAAAGCCATTATGGAGCTGTGGAGTTCCTAATGACCACGTCCCAGACCATATACTCTTTATGGCTTTACTACACTTACAATATATAAGAATGGATTTAGACACTGTAGGGGTACAGGGCTCATGCCACTGTACCCTCACCTGCGGGCTAGTGCACCCTGGTAGAGGGGTGGCTTACCTAGGCCTCAGGCAGTGGGTAGTTGGGATGTGTGCCATGTCGCCCCTTCACTTTTCTGTGCACCAAAACACACTGCCTCCAATGGCAATGTGTGGGTGTTATGGTACAGGGCCTCTCAGGGTGGCACAATAGGTGCTGCATCCCTTAGAGGCCTTCTCTGGTCACAGTGCCCTTGGTACCCGTGGTACCTTTTACCTATGGTGGGTACAAAGGTACAGTTTTGGGAAAGAACACAGGCCCTGGGAACCTGATTGGCAGGGACCCAGGGCACATCAAGTCAAAAGGCATCAGAAATCTGGCAAAAAATGGGGGGGGGGTTTCTGCAACAGAAACCCACTTTCCTACATGCGCCGATTCTCAAAGAAGGTATACATCAAGGAAGGCCATGCGGCTTCGCCCAAGTTAACATGGTTTAAATTTAGTCATAACTAGTCAAAAATGGCTGCTTCAGAAAGAATATATGTATAAAGCCTGCCTTGGAACCTTTGTGTATGAACCTCTCTTGTAGCAACCCGAAAGGTGTTAATTCATATAAAGACAGATGTTGATCTCGTCCCTACATCTAGTGTCAGATATACAAAGGAGAATGTGAACAGTTGTCTTATGCAGACATTGGTTAAAAATAAACGGAGTTGATAAGCACGCTTGAAATGCATGCAGCCAGGTGGAGAATGATTGTGTAGAGAAGCACAGCGGCAGGGGAGATTAGTAAGCAAGCCCAGCACAAGCACTGTGCAAGCAAAGCACTATAAAAAAAGTGCCCCAAAAGTGGATGGGAACAGTACTTTGGCCACTGGAAACTGATAAGAAAAGCACAGGAGAACACCATGAGGAACAACAGGAAACAGTATGCTGCAGCCAACAGAAACAGAGGAAAATTAAGTGGCAAGCACAGGAACCAATGAAAAGCAAGGGGGCGAGTTGTAAGCTCCTTTTAAGATGTATATTGAATACAATAGATTTCCAAGCGCTGTGCAGGTGAAACCTAAAAAGGGTTGTATAGATAGATAGTGTTTCATATATAGACAGATAGATAGATAGATAGATAATCAATGGCACCGCTTCAAAGCTAAAACTAATAATAAAATATGTAAATGTCTATATAAGCTCCACATAGAAAAGCCCTGAAAGCAAACTAGAAACCCACACAAGCAGGGCATACAGACTAAATTGGTGTACCAGTGTAACTGTAGTCCTCAATTAAAATACACACAAGCATGACATAGAGAAGTGAAGTTATAAATGGACTTCATTGCACTCATAGTTAAAAGAGGATAAGTTTATAAAGAACAGTTCCAAATGGACACAAACTTGTATGCTGTAAAATAGCCTCCATCAGATAAAGAAATGTCTCTCCAAAAGGAATATACAACAGCAATACGAGGAGACAGGAACTAATAAAGCTGGATTGTTCCCTGTGCTCAAGAGAATCCTTCTGTCACATCAGGCTTCAAGCACCAAGGCAACACTAAAGTCATAAGAATACAATAATAAAAACAAGGACAGTGGCACTAAGGATAACTATCTTGTGTGCAGATGTGCTCTTTGTGGAAGAGCAAAATGCAGCCATTCAAAGTGAGGTTAGCGAGTGGCTGAGGTAGGCTGACTCACTGCCCATTAATGTGAATAGGATCACACATGAAGAGGTGCAAACATGAGCATATGTTTTACTGGGTAGACACACAAACCATTCACCTATTCCATATTGTCTGACCTAAGCCCTTTCTTCTAAAATGTATGTCTTCACAAAGTTGATAAGAAACTTTACTGGGTGAACGCACCTCCTGCAGGCTTCCTGTACATAATGTGAGACTCACAATTTCAAATTGTCCCTATCCTATTTAGCGGAGACTTTAATCCAACTGTTGTAAAACGAGATATCATGGAGGCAATTAAGATCACAATAGGTACTAACCGAATTGCTCTTTCTTTTGCGATTTCTTCTGTTTTGATATTTTTAATGTCATTGGATATCAAGTTTTCATACGTAATTTTATGAAGTTTGTGCACTCTTACGTTGTCTTTTAAATCGAATAAAGATTGATGATGATGATGATGATATGTACTAAAGAAATGCCCATTATTACTATGCACAGCAGTAAGACGGTTTTATGGCCCTTATGGTAATCAAACCAGAGATTTAACTAGACTGTTTTTTAAGCAACAGATTCTCTAGTCCTCCTCGTTCACTGGAGATCTTTCCTCTTCACTGGAGATCTTTCCTCTTCACTGGTGATATTTCCTCTTCACTGGAGATCTTTCCTCTTCACTGGAGATCTTTCCTCTTCACTGGTGATCTTTCCTCTTCACTGGAGATCTTTCCTCTTCACTGGAGATCTTTCCTCTTCACTGGTGATATTTCCTCTTCACTGGAGCTCTTTCCTCTTCACTGGAGATCTTTCCTCTTCACTGGAGATCTTTCCTCTTCACTGGTGATCTTTCCTCTTCACTGGAGCTCTTTCCTCTTCACTGGTGATCTTTCCTCTTCACTGGTGATCTTTCCTCTTCACTGGAGATCTTTCCACTTCACTGCTGATCTTTCCTCTTCACTGGTGATCTTTCCTCTTCACTGGAGCTCTTTCCTCTTCACTGGAGATCTTTCCTCTTCACTGGAGATCTTTCCTCTTCACTGGAGATCTTTCCTCTTCACTGGAGCTCTTTCCTCCTCACTGGAGATCTTTCCACTTCACTGGAGATCTTTCCTCTTCACTGGAGATCTTTCCACTTCACTGGTGATCTTTCCTCTTCACTGGAGATCTTTCCTCTTCACTGGAGCTCTTTCCTCTTCACTGGAGATCTTTCCTCTTCACTGGAGATCTTTCCACTTCACTGGTGATCTTTCCTCTTCACTGGAGATCTTTCCTCTTCACTGGAGCTCTTTCCTCTTCACTGGAGATCTTTCCACTTCACTGCTGATCTTTCCTCTTCACTGGTGATCTTTCCTCTTCACTGGAGCTCTTTCCTCTTCACTGGAGATCTTTCCTCTTCACTGGTGATCTTTCCACTTCACTGCTGATCTTTCCTCTTCACTGGAGCTCTTTCCTCTTCACTGGAGATCTTTCCTCTTCACTGGAGATCTTTCCACTTCACTGGTGATCTTTCCTCTTCACTGGTGATCTTTCCTCTTCACTGGAGCTCTTTCCTCTTCACTGGAGATCTTTCCACTTCACTGCTGATCTTTCCTCTTCACTGGTGATCTTTCCTCTTCACTGGAGCTCTTTCCTCTTAACTGGAGATCTTTCCTCTTCACTGGTGATCTTTCCACTTCACTGCTGATCTTTCCTCTTCACTGGTGATCTTTCCTCTTCACTGGAGCTCTTTCCTCTTCACTGGAGATCTTTCCTCTTCACTGGAGATCTTTCCTCTTCACTGGAGCTCTTTCCTCTTCACTGGAGATCTTTCCACTTCACTGGTGATCTTTCCTCTTCACTGGAGATCTTTCCACTTCACTGGTGATCTTTCCTCTTTTTTTGTCAGTGTGAAGTAAAAAAAAAAGGAATTTGAAAGCTCATTGGTCCAGGGACAAGTAGCGTCCTGCAATACATTATCTTGTGATCCACGCATGGTCGGTGGGTGACAATGAATCATGGGAAAAGTCCTATTGCACCCTATTTAAATGGCTTTCAAATGGTTAAATTAAGAATGGAAATTAGGCAAACCCTCCAGAATGTCATTCCCTGAATGTTTGTGGAGCGAGCATGATTATTCTACCTCATGTTACCATGACAGACCACCCTCGAATTTTTCAAAGCCCAGGAAGGCCGTATTGTGACATGCGAATGCTGTGTCCTCCTGAAAGTTGTATCAGTTGGGTGTAGAAGCTGGTCACTTCAAGCCGCAAGGAATGTCCCTTCATTAGATTTGTTAATAGCATCCACTAATGCATCCACTGCAGGGACCTGTGTTCGACCTCATGGTCACAGGTTCGAATCCCGGCGGGTCCACTCAGCCTTTCATCCATTTGAGGTCGATAAAATGAGTACCATTGAGTTGGGTAACAATAAACATCTGTTATTCAGCGCCAAGATGCCCTGTTGCTGGGGTGAACGTGCGCTTTACAAATACACGTTATGTTATGTTATAATAGGCTGTAATGTCAAAGAGTCAGTGGTCATGTGATATCACTTTCTATGGTGTCAATATGGGGCAAAAACTGTTGACGTGTGGCATGCTGGTGAACTGACATCCTTGAGGAAGGGAGCGTGGCACACCACTCGCAATCTTATGCTTCAAGTATTCACCCCATTGTACCATAGTATATTGCAAAGCTCTAACGATTGCAATAACAGTCTAACACATTTCCCCTTGTTGACTTTCACCTTGCAATCAGTTATCCGAGGAATACAAATGTATTTTCTGTTTTGTAAAATCTTTTTTTTGTCATTTGCGTTTAAAACATGTGAATACAGACTCACATTCTGTGTTGTTTGCTTTGAACATTGCACCTCTTTTGTTTTGCAATATTTGTAAAGAGCATTCCTTTCTGTATCTGTGTGACCGGGTTTGCCGAAAAAGTCCAAGCCACCATAAAACATACTAACATGTTAGACTCTTGTATAATTGTACAATTTTCTCTCATTTGTTATTGAGCAGAGCAAGAGCCATCGGTTTCTCTTCAGGACACAATGAGCTGGGCTGTGCTGCGCTGTCTCCTGATTGGTCTTTCAGTGCTAGCGGAGTTTGTGGCCGTCGAATCACATCAGAGCGAGGTGAACTGATAATATATTTTGAGCAATAAATGCATGGCTGACAAAATTAGGAATTTTCAGTTGTGACTTTGTCAGAGAAAACAGATTTGGTGATATTTTCAGTAATATGAAAAATGACAGTTTCATTTGTTGAGTTCTAGCCGAGGCTATTTAGCTAGCCACTTTACAAAGATTTAATCAAAGGATAAATGCTTACAAATCCTGGAATGTTGCCAATGACTTGCAGACATTTTAGTTTAACTGAATACAGTGAGCATTTGCTGAATAACCACAGAATACAATGAATATTACCTTTACGTAACCTTTTTTAAGTTTCTCTGATCACCTAGCCTTGCATATTTACGTGCAGTAAAAATTATTTTCTACACCTACCTTAATCATATTTTCCTTTTGTCTTTCCTTACTACATTTTCTATTGCAGATTGCTAAGAATGTACCTATTTTGAATAAATGGATTATATTATTTATATTAATTCCTATTTTATGCTGTATTTTCATCTCACATACAATGAGTTAGTATAGATAACATGTATATGGTTCAGCTTTGCCTTAGAGGGGTTCTGGTGACATCATAAACCATGGGGCAAAAGGCTGATTGGTTTATAGATGTCAACAGAACCCCTAGTTGACAATAAAGGACAATTTTACAAATTACAGCTAACAATGAGCACAGATTTCAATTTAAATATTTAGGTTTATCTTTCATGAAACATCACAAAATAAAATGATGGAAGGAGAGTTTAAACTTTTCAAACACTCACCCCAGTCAAAATCTAGGTTTAATCTATCGTTATTTTGCTCGCTGTGTCACCCCAGCTTGGACCCAGCCACATGCAAATCAGTCTTGACCCTGCTCCCCATGGGAACTGTCCAGCCTGAACTGCCAAGCATCCTGGGACCGGCTTCGGGGAATCACCCCTCATCAGCCAGGCTAGCTTGAATCCAGTGGCGCTGCGAACAAGGGACCCACGTCTGGGCATACCTTTAGCCACTTAGGGCCTGGCAGTTTGTGGTGAACTGTTCCCATGAGCAGGGTCAAGACTGATTTGCATATGGCTGGGTCCAAACTGGGGGTGCTTAGTGAGCAGAAGAACGATGATGGATTCAACCCAGATCTATGACTGGGGGCGAGTGTCTGAAAAGTTTCAGAATTCCCTCCGTCTTATTGTGTTTGCTACTATCTTTCATGAATACATTGGTAATAAAATAATGCACAATAGCGAGGGGGAGAGAATGTATGATTTTCTGTGACTGCAGCATTTACTAAACAGTTTTTACTGCATTTATCAAATAATTTCTTGCAAATTTTGCAACTTTTCCAAAAATGTTTATAGCTTAAATGGATGAAAATAACAGTGCCAGAGAATGTGCTGCACATTTTCAGCATGATAAAGAACACCTTGCTGCATAATATGATCTTACATGCACATAATACTAGAAACCCAGGCAATGCTAAAAGCTCTGCAGAGTGGTTTTGGGGCTGTCAGTATGATGATGAAATCAGGAAGCTGTGAAATATTTCCCATGTTTTATGGTTAACTATGAAATATGAGTGTTTATGCCACTGCATTTTGTGCAACCTAAAAGCATCCAAATATACGACTTATGCTATGTGTTTTTTCCACATACAGTAAATATAAACAAAATTATTTAATCTAACCAGAAATTACTTAGTTGCAGTGAGAAAGAAAGCGGTGACTAGGCCTTGTGAGTATGCCCTATTTGTATTATTTAAGTGGGGGTAGAATATAATTTTCGAGGAATTAAACTATGTTTTGTAAAGTCAGCTAATCGTACTGTGGTAATAACATGGAATTTTAACTTTACTACTAATAAATGCCTGCTGCAGATTCGGCATGTTAAACCCCCCCCCCCCCACACTTAGGTATGTTTTCACACACACAGTGCTGAGGCCCTTCTGGGGTCACTGTAAGCACTGCTTGTGAAAACTCCCAGCTCCTGCTACTTCTTTGACATGGGTGACGGTCTGCCACACTGCTCCCTAAGGACCATGTGTTGCCGGGGATGTGAAGCATTGTTTCTCCATGAGGTCCTCAGACTGGGTATTACTTACAGACTGTCTTCAGAGGGGCAGCACAGCCATTTTAAGGGGTGTGTGCTCTGTCTCATATGGCTCCTGGTGCAGTCCAGTCTTTGCCCCAAAGCAGGGCGGGTGTGGCGGGCCCAAGACTACAGTTTCCCAGATCGAACAGTCCACCCACCTGTGGTCTGAGGGAAGTCACGCCAGGTGCCAGCGAGTGGCGATGCAGTGGCAGGTGAGCCGGTCCAGTTGCAACCCTATTGGCAACTTTTTAAATCCCTATGTAACTTGAATTTTTTGTTGTCTGTCTTGAGCACCAAGATGAGAGTGACTCCCATAACATTTGGTATTAGTCCGTCACTTGCACGTTCAAAGGCTCCTAGAACATGATAGGGATTCATACGACAATGCACTGCAACCCCCTTCACACAAGAAGCAGAAGCCCGTGGGCCCAATCTTCGATCCTTCCACAAACATCAAAGCCAGTACATTCGATGCAGGGGATGCAATTCTACAGGAACATGGTATGGCCCTTGCAGAGGTGCTCCATTTGCAGCCTAAGTAGCCCAGCTGTCCTACTGGAGAGAGAGGGCATTAATTAGTTTGTGGCAAACTCCACCCCTGCAAAAGACTTAGCTCAGGACCGGCATAAAACACGGAATTTTTAAACTACCATCTCAAAGTCTCAGAGAAATAAATACTGATGCTCCAAGGAAAATTAATTATTTATTTACACCTGCAGAGTCGGCTTTTATGAATTACCGAAGTGGATTTGCAGTCACCGAAATGGCTATTTTCAAATATAAATTAGAGTTGCATGTGTACATAATTATGTGCACGGAGCAAATCGAATGTCCACAATATTAATTGCATTTTATTTAAAAAAGAGTGCACAGATGGATATGTGGTTATACATGCAGCACTATGTGTGAAAAAGGGACGACAGTTGTGTTTTATTGGGTTTCCTATAAACCTATCAATATTCCAAATGTCTTTAAATGATGCTTTAAATGTCTTTACATTTGCCATTTCTCTTTTTTTGTCTAGAAAGCGAGAACTATCAGAGCGGTATGTTGAATTATAGCTTTTTATTTTTGTCTGTTTTCTTTTTTAATTAATTTGTTTTATGAAGTGCACATTTAAGTGTCTTATAGCCATTTTGGATTATTAAGGGGGTCATCATGATAGCGGTGAACCCGCCACCGGCAGGTTCACCGCCGGTGGCGGGTTCACCGCCATCATGCAGCCAAATACCACCCGCCAGATAAGGATGGTGGGCGGTGTCCTGGCGGACAGAAAGCCCATCCGCCACGGGTCCAACACAGGCAATTGTTACGATTGCCTGTCGGACCCGGCCAGCATACCTAGAATGGTGGCGGTGACTAGCAGGCGCCGTCTGCCACATTAGGATGCTGCTTCAAGCCAGCCTTTCAATGGCGGTTCAACCGCCATTCAAAGGCGGGCGGGGTTGTACTTTGGGGGCCTGTTGCGGGTCCCCCTTGTGCAGGGGCATGGGAATTGTGCACTTGGGGCGCACCTATGGTGCCCCCTACAGTTCCTTGCACCAGATGGCAGGCACTGCGTGGTGCCTGCCACGTAGTGCAGGGAATTTCACAACACGCATTTTTGCCATTGCGGCAGAAGCTGCAGCCAGCTGCACCCGCCGCAATGGTAAACATGCACGATGCGACCGCCACAGTGGCGGTCGCATTGTATTGCATGTGCGGGACTGCCGCCATATGGGCGGTGTTGGAAATGGCCCTTTTTACAGGGTTATCCCCAAACCTTTTGCTTCTTCCTCCTATTTTTTCCCTGAGCTGTTGGTGTTGGCTTTAGGACTCTGGGCACTTTACCACTGCTGATCAGTGCTAAAGTGCATATGCTATTATTGTGATTGGTTATCCATGATTGGCATATTTGTGTTACCAGTAGGTCCCTAGTAAAGTGCACTGAGTGTGCCAGGGCTGGTAACTCAAATGCTACTAGTGGGCTTGCAGCACTGATTGTGCCACCCACATGAGTAGTCCTGAAAAGATGTCTCAGGCCTGCCACCGCAGTGCCTGTGCGCAGTTTGTTAACTGCCATGTCGACTTGGCAAGTGCACCCACTTGCCAGGCCTTACCCTTCCCTTTTCTTACACATAGGACACCCCTATGGTAGGCCCAAGGCACCCCACTGGGCAGGGTGCAGTGTATGTGAAAGGTAGGACATGTACTGGTGTGTGTAACATGTCCTAATAGTGAAATACTGCCAATTTCGTTTTTCACTATTGAAAGGCTATCTTGCCCATAGGACAGAATGGGGAATGCTTTATAACATTTTGCAAGCATGTCTTCCCATAGGAATAAGATAGAAAATTGGAGTCCTGTATCCCTGAACTCAGAATTTAATAACACATCTTTTAGTAAGGATGGTTTTTAAATTATGTGTTTGAAAATAGCACTTTTAGAAAGTGGCTATTTTCTTGTTCAACCGTTCTTTGTGCCTCTGCCTGTTTGTGGATTGACTGTCTGGTTTCAGTGTGACAGAGACAGAAGATGTGCATTCCCTGTAGACAGCCTCTCGGGGGGTTGAGGTGTGCCTGGCCCTTCCTGGATGACCCAGCCCTGAGCTGAATAGGCCTGACCTGCATTTGGAGTGGTGGGAGGAGTAGTACCTGAATAGGGCTGTGCCTGCCTTCCACAATGCTGGCTACGCCCCCTGTGGTGTGTCTGGGACCAAGGCCCACACTGACAATGGATGTTGTTGTACACTGGCAGAAGTGCCCCCAGAACTGGTTTGGACTGGGCTCAGAGCCCCTTGCACAAAGGGATCAAAGACATTTTGGGGTATAAGTATCAGACCTAAAACCCCTGAACTTTAGACTACTTCTGGAATCAAGAGGAACCTTTGCTGAGGAGAAGAGCTGGAGAAACTGAGGAGAAGTACTGCCCTTGCTGTGTGTCTGGGGTTGGCCTGCAGTTGCTGTTTCTGCCAAAGAAAGGAGAAGGACTTTGCTGTGTGCTGTGTCCCCTGCTTGAGGAAAGTCTCCAAGGGCTTGAAGAAGAGCTTGCCTCCTGTTTTGAAGTCCCAGGAACAAAGGACTTCACCCCCAGCTCCCCTGAACTTCCTTGCTGGGAGTTCTGACCTGCCAGGAGGTGCCTGTAACTGTGTTGGGCCTCTGGAGGTTGTCTCTGCTGTTGGGAGCTGGAAGAAACCCAAGAGAAGTAAGAAATCCTGTTTCCGATGGCGTTGACGCTGCCGCTGTGACGCCGCAACCTGCACCGAGGCCCGGGGAGCTGCTCGTGAAGTGAACGACACAGCGCCCGGCCTGTTCCGCAGCTCCGACGCCCGCCGACGCTGGCAGTGATCGGCCTTGGCCGACGCCAGCGCTCACATCGACTCCGTCTTCGCCAGCGCCTGCATCTTGTTATCGCGGCGTCGATAACCGCCGAGAGTGACTTGAGAAACGTGCCGACGTCGCATCATCACCGGAGCCGACATCAGCCATCTTCGACGCCGTGCACGTCACCGACATCGTTTTTCAAGGTACTGTCTGTTTGGGGGTCTGTGTGACTCCGCGCTCGACACCGCAATCCTCGTGGGCGGCGCCGTACTTTGGATTTTGTATTGTCCTGACGTCGTGATAGCCCCAGTTGGTGCTATTTGATTTCTACAGCTTATTTTTGCAACATCCTTTTTAAAGACAGTTTACTGAGTATCTGTATGTTGGATTTTTGTCGTTTTGGTCTTGTTTAGCTTAGATAAATATACTTTATTTTTCTAAACTGGTGTGGTGTACATTTATGGTGTTTTCACTGTGTTACTGTGAGTGTTGGTACAAATACTTTACACATTGCCTTTGGGATAAGCCTGTCTGCTCGTGCCAAGCTACTAAGGGGGTGAGCAGGGGTTATCTAAAGTGTGTATCCCCCTTACCCTGACTAGAAGCAAGGGTCCCTATTTGGACAAAGGTACCTACCTCTGCCAACTAGAGACCCCCATTTCTAACAAGCGGGCGATCCCAATTCCCGGGATGATGGCGGGCGGACTTAAGTCCGTCCGCCATTATAATCACCCCCTAAGTTGTTGGCAAGTGTGTGGGGATAAGGCAGCTTGTCTCAGTAGTCGAAGGTCTTTAAACAGAGCAGTTTATTGACCTTTAAATTCAAGGATGCGCTGCTCATGTACTGTCGCAAACAAGAATGATAATGTTTGTAACAATTATACAAATGTTTGTAGTTTCTCCTTGGCGACTGGATGACTCCATTTGTTTCTTTTCAGAGAAGTGATGTTACATGTTTGTTGGAGGTTTGGCAGAAAGGATGAACATTGAGGAAAAGCAGGGGATTTGGGTACTATATACAGATGGGTAGAAAAATAGCATTTAGCTTTGCCAGAATTCCAATCAACAAAATACTGAATCCACAAACCTACAGTAAAGAGTTCTTGGCTGTGTTAAAAATGAGTGAATATACATCTGAGTATTATCTTCTACTTGCAGAGAAAGCAACCTGTCAGTGTCACTGCTAGAGAAAAAATTAACTAATTGCAGCTGCTTTAGTCGCATACTCCCTTGAGCACAGATCTCTGCAGTAGGTTTTGTACCATCTGAGTAATTTTCTTATTTTTTCAAGTATTAGGTGCAGTGTGAAGCAAGCTACAAAGGCAAATGAATCACTAAAGGATTTTATGTATTATTGTTATAGTGTTATAGCAGCAGCGCTTCGAACTTGAAGTGATGTACAGAGAGCAGTATGGTGTTTGGGATCCAGCTGAGGCCAGTTTACAAAATATTGAGTGTGGTGATAATATAAATTGCAGCAATAAATAAGAACAAGTGGGCATGAAGAAATGTGCCCAGATTTACATGGTATTTTGGGTATGTGCCAAAGCCAAGTTCAGAAATCTGAGAGAGAATACATAAGTCACATGTTTGGCAGAAAACATAAATTTAGTAGCAACTTAGGAATTAGTGTGACAGAAAATTAGCCACTATAAAATGCAAATCACGTTTTTGAAGCAATACTGTTCATCTCATATTTAGCTTTTTTTCCGGTATGGCCGGCTAGCGCAGCTGTCTGCCAAAACATTTTTAACTACTCTGATAAAAAACAAAAACAAAAAAATCTACATATTTATTTATTTCGTGTTTTATAGAGCGCGAACGTGACCCGTTAGGGTATCAGAGCGCTTTACAGGGATAACACGTTGTATACAAGTATGAAATAGTCAAAGAAAAAAAAACATAAGTAGGAGTAGAATGAAGTGAAACATTTGGGGAATAACAGGGTGTTTACAATGTTCAGATCATAATGCAGAGAAATCCAGCAAATACATTTGTGGGAGTACAAGGTCAGTACAAGATGGATAGCAGCCAGTCAGTCCAAACTCTAGCGGCAACAAAAATAAGCAAAGCCACTGAGCGGTGTGTGCAATACATGATTTATGGGAGAAACTTGCCCATTAGGAAGGTTTTGGCTTCCTTTTTAAATATTTACAGAGAGGGAATTTTTCTGATGAAAGACGGCAGCGAGTTCCAGATTTTTGGTGCGGCCCCAGAGAAAGCACGATTGTACGTTTTTTCCTTTCGGAAGTGGGGTGGCAGGAGCACAAAGTCTCTGGCGGACCTGGAGTTTCTGGCTCCTCCAGAAACCATGATTTTCTGGGCGAGATATGCAGGAGATTTTGTGTGTAGTGCTTTGTGGGTGATACATGCCAGTTTGAGTTGGATTCTGGCTTCAAGAGGAAGCCAGTTCAGCGCCTTCAGATGCGGTGAGATGTGGTCGAATTTTTTTGAGCCTGTTAAGAGTCTGGTAGCGGCATTGAGGCAAGCTTTTAGGGGGGCCGTGGAGATCTTGGGCAGGCCTGAAAGGGTTGAGCATCCGTATTCGATTCTGGAGATAACTAATGCCTGGACTGCCATTTTTAGGTCTGAGGCATCAAGCAAAGGTTTTAGTTTCCTCAGGTAGCTCAGGTGAAACCTGGCAGTTTTAGCTATCAAGTTGATGTGGTCTCGCATATTCAGGTTGCTGTCATACAGTGGCCTTCCTTCAAAGGAGTAATCATCTCTCTCCTCATGCTAATGTCTGTTTGGTATATCATTAATGATGAATTGATGTAATCCTCATCGGAAGAGCTCCCATTACAATGAATGTAGTTCATTTTATCTGCATATGCATTCATTTTTTCTCATTATTGTAGTCAGCCTCGCACTTTCTGATGGAAGTTGAATCAGGTAGTTTCTTTTCATTGTGAGCGTGTCCTTCAAAACGATTGTATGTACCTTTGTATACCTTATTCTTGCTGTCCTTCTTCAATGTCACTGATTAAATTTGCTACCATAGCTGTTCTTCTTCATCCTTTTTGTATGCGCCAATATGGTCCTTTTTTAATGTTCATCATTGTATGTGCCACTGTCATCCTTCTATGTCGCTTATTCCCCTTGTCTTTGTGGTCCCTCTTCCATTTGATCCAATCTTGCAAATATAAGTGCTGTCACATTTATTAAATATTTTCAAAATTAGATCGCGGTTACTTTTCAGTGCATTTGTCAATCAATCAGGGGTTTGAAAAGCACACTACTTACCCATTAGTGTCTCAAGGCACTACGTGGGTGCAGTTCCGTTGGGGCCACTTGAAGAGCCAAGTCTGGAGGTCTTTCCTGAACTGGGGCAGTGTGGGGCTTTGCCGTAGGTGGAGGGGGAGGTCGTTCCAGGTCTTGGCTGCGAGGTAGGAGAAGGACCTTCCACCCGCTCTGTTCTTGTAGAAGCTTGGAATGGTAGCCAGGGCGAGGTTGGCTGAATGGAGGTTTCTCTTGGGGGTGTGGAAGGAGGGACAGTTGTTGAGGTATTGTGGTCTGGTGTTGTGGAGGGCCTTGTACGCGTGAGTGAGCAGCTTGAAAGTTATCCTTCTTTCGACGGGGAGCCAGTGCATTTGTAATAAATTGCGGCTGCTCTTTTTTAATCTGGGGACACGAAGTAACTGCATGTGCTACTGCAGACTTGTCGTGCTCATTCTAGGGGCACCAGTTAGCAGCCTGTGGTGCTGCAGTCTTGTACTGCTCACTCTTAGGACACCCAGTGTGGGCAAACGTAATAGGCCTGGTGTTAAGGTTCAAACATATGCAAATAGCATTTGTGCGTGTGTGTGTATGCAATGATCAACACATTAAAGCATGACATTTTGGCTTTTCCAATGCTTATATATAAACTGCTGAATGTTCCCCTAGTGGGATATGCTGCAGTGTTCACCATAAACATCGCTCAACAGAACTGAGCCCAGCAGAACTGTAATTTTGGATTCTTAACCCTTATTCTGGGACTGTGGCAGATAAGAATTCCAATTTTGAAAGGCATGAATAGCAGGGGATGTCAGGGTTTGAATGTTCTCTGGAATTGTAGGCTAATGGCCAATTCAAACGTCTTTGAAACCATATGTCAAAGAGTTTCTTGTAAAATCGTGATGGTCTACATTTAACCTGTACTTGCTGTGCATTATATTTTTGTATACAGAAGGGATTTCTAGCATTCTGGATTATTTAGCTCCAGACAGCTATTAAGTGATCCGACCCTCGTCCTCCCAGACAAAGGTCACATATCTGCGCCTACATTTGACTATTCAGGTCTTTGCCCCATTTGTGTTGGATGGGAAAGCAGTGCAGGATGACTTATTTTAAGCGATTGCCCATTACACCCACCACATTGTAACTCAAGCGAAAAACAAAAATATGACCATGTTTGCTCCTTGATCCAATATAGTTAAAATACCTTTGTCACTTTATCAAAAGTATATCCATGTGAGTTCAGAGATGGGTAACTTGAGGGCCACCAGACGGTGCCTTTACTATCAAAAATAGTCTCTCAAGAGTTGAACAATCATACTGGGCCCTGCAGAACACTCCTCTACTTAGAACTCCAGTAACTAACAGTTCATAAAACTCCGGTACGCTATTTACATTTAGTATATGGTCATTTTGAGATGTTCAGAATCCGTTGCTGTAGGAGCAGGCAGCTCTGAACTCTGTATCAACATACATGCCAAGACAGGTCTAGCATGAATTAGGGTACTTCTCTCTGTGGAAGCACCATCATACAGGACCCCCTATTCCTCAGACGTTCCAGAGTGACTTGTTTGAGAGCAAACCAGAAGCAAACTTGAGGAATTATTTCATTTGCTACAATGTTTCTCCCAGCTTCTTGTCTTATATTGGAACTATGGATTTTGGATGCGAAAGGGGTCTCACCCACATAATGCTCTGCTAAAATGTAGTGTGGTTACTCCTTCAGTGCAGCCTTTGATATTGGCCTATGAGTATGTCCATGTGACAAACGGACACTGGATGCTTCTAAAATAATAGTAAGAAGCTCATTCTTAAAGAGAGTAAAGGTTTAGGCCAGCAAGCCTATTACATCCGAGGAACCGAGGCACAGGATGCTCTTCTCTACTGTTCAAAAATAAATATCCTGCATCTTAAAAACCAGCACCTACTCCTGATGGTCTTATTGGAGGGGCCATGTACTATAAGGATAAATATTAAAAAGTTATTCACTTTGAAAGACTTCAAACAGTTTTACAACTCTTAAAGACTCTTTTTAAGCCGCACGCTACTTCAATATACTCCCTGCCCCAAAGCAATCTAGTTCTCTTCAGACTCTCTCATGTTGATTCTTCAATGACGTCATGCAAGTGAGTCATTGGAGAGCTGCAGATAAGGCTCAGTATAGTTAACATTCACATATAGTGAAAGCAAATTTTAATTGCTGCCCCCTAATTTAGAGTCCCCACAAGTATTCGATGAGTATCACCAAGAACTGCCTACTGTTGCATCCATGAGATAAATGTGTATATTTTGCAATCACAATTGCAAAGTTAGAACAAGAAATACTCAAAAGCTGTAAGTATGCCAGCTGAATACAAATAAAAAGACAGTCACCAGTGCTGATAAAATGGCCACCTCTTACTACTCAGTAGCAAACATTGTAATGGATCATTAGCTGAAAGTAATGTATACAGTGCAGTCCTTATCAAAATCATATTTGTATTTTTTTTACTAAAACAATTTGCTTTGTAGTCGAAGAAATAAACAGTATTAATCATAGGAGAAGAAATCATTTTTAGCAATGAAGCTAGAATTCCCTTGCTTCATTTCCTGCGACTTTTATTAATTTCTCACTATAGTTATTTACAAAATGTTACTCACAGATTTTTAGAAGACAGTTTCACAGGGTTGAGGAAGGAGAAGGGCCATTGCATTATAACATTTCTATACAAATGAAGGGCATCTTTTTTACTCAATGTTCTTGGCCTTCAAAAAGATTTAAGGATAATTGCTGTACAGCACAATTTGGCTTTGAGATAATAGAAACATCAAACACTGGTAAACAGTGACAGAGGATTCAGCCATCAAGTGCCCTTGTTCACCTAATGAATAATTGGTGACAGCCTGTAGATCTGTTGGTTGTAGAGAAATTCAACACAGTTATGAGTTATGAGCAATAAGCAAACAGTTGTGTTATTGTACACAAACCATCATTTGACCAGCATGCGTGTAGGTGAATTTCACAAACTAGGGGCAATTGTTGAAGACTATTGGGTTGAGGCACAGCCTTCACTGATTGGATTTTAACTTCTAAGGTTCTTTTCATGGGCGAGGCCTTTTTGAGCAGCAGTTTACAAAACAGTCTAATCAATGAGCTGTTTCATTCCTGCTGTGTCGATACCTCTGAATTAGGATACTCACAGGGGCATATTCTCAAGAACGCGTGATAACTACCGCAAAAGTTGCTTAACGCAACCCTTCACATCGCAGTCCATCGCGGGAAAACAACTCCGTGTCAACGTGGAATTCACAACATGGCGGTACCATGCGATAGTCACACGATAACGCGTCAAATGAGCGCGTTAAGATCAACGCGACGGCGCAAAAACGCGAAACCCCAACGCGAAAATAGTAGCGATTACGCCAATCGCGATACAAAAATCTGCGAAAACCAGCCACAGGCCTGCAATTCCCACGCGTCATGCGGGAAAATGCACTATAAGAGTAGAAAAAAAAACATACCAACAAAAGCCAAACAACAGCGAAGCACAATGGAGGCATCCGGAGCAAGTACAGAGGACAACCAGAACCCCACAAGCCCCACAGAGGACCAGCCAGGGACCTCGGGGTCAGGGAAGGGCAAGGACAAGAAGAGTAGGAAGAAGCGGTTCAGTCCGCAGGAAAACAGGATCCTGATAACGGAGGTGATAGAACACCATCAATCACTGTTCGTCACCTCCACTGTGTCATTGGCAACTAAAAATGGAATATGGCAGACCATCGTGGACAAGGTGAATGCAGTCGGAGTGCTGAAGAGGACAATGGACGAGGTCAAGAGGCGCTGGAATGATGTGAAGCGCAAAACCAAGCTGAAACTCGCAAACAACCTGAAGGCAGCAATGCAGACTGGAGGTGGAAGTCCAGCGCCACAGGAGGAGCTGGACGAGATGGAGGAAATGGTCTCCACAGTCATCAGTGGGGAGACGGTGGCAGGAGTTGGGAGACTGGACACTGCTCAACATGACCGGACACAACAGCAACAGGGTGAGTAACCACCAGGGACTGGGGGGACGGGGGGAGATGGGCACAATGGCACACATGCACAATGAAGCATAGCACATCTGCGGACAAACCATGCCCCAGACCCACAACTCCCACCAAGAGACCAATGCACACAGGTATGCAACATCTCAGCACTGCATTAGCACAGAACCCAGAGGCACACCGCATGTAAGGGACAAGGGCAGCCAAATCAGAGCTGCAGTGGCGACTCCCCCAAAATGCGGCACACACACATTACATGCAGAGCACATCAACATTGACAACGATGTGTTACAAACCGCAACACGTCCACAACAGAACAGAGGACACAACTGGTGCTGCATGTGCGTAGAAACTGGCCAATCACAATTGGCACTGCATGGAAATGTGAGTTGACAATGTACCTGTACAAACACACATCCGTGATGTAGTCGGAATGTCCACTGTCCCGAATCAAATAGGCAGCCCCCCCCAAACAGTCACAATGTACACTGTCATGCAGTCTGAATGTGAACCTGTACAATGCGTCAACATACATGTGAACACGATGTTAAACTGCATCTCCCCTCCACATTGCAGGGGGAAATCCAACACCTCCTGCAGAGCAGTCTGAAACTCTCTTCTCTGATGATGAAGAGGACCACCACACCTTCGACTCCAACGCCCTCCAACAGCTCGTGGACAGCCTCCGCAGCCCTCTTCCAGGATCAGGGCAGCCCAGCTGCCACAAGGAGAACCCACCCCCTGCACAGTACACACAGCAGGCAGCACCCACCACCACGGCCGCCTCCCAGGACCCCCACGACGAACACATGGCCTTCCAACACCGTGTGTTGGGGTGCCAGGAGAAGCTGGCTGAACAGGTGCAGGTGGGGTTCGACTGCATGGCAGACAAACTAGGAGCCATACGTGGGTGTCTAAGTCCCATCAGGGACCACTCACAGTCCCTAACGGACACCCACAGTCCGCTCCATGCTCTCCAATGGACCATGGCTGACATCGCCAGAGTCCTGACTCTGCGACAAGAATGACGGCCTAGTCAGAGTGCCTCCAGCGATCTCGCCCGGGAGTTGGGACACATGCGGAGGATCATGGAGAACATGGAGCGGACGCAGGCGGAGAGAGCGGCTGCCACGGCTGCACACCAGCGAGAGGTAGCTTGGTCCCTCAATGCCCTGAAGACCCTCCTCCTGGCATTTCTGCCACAAGGCCTGGCGCTGATGCATGCTGCTGCTACCACCCCATCCACATCTCCGGCCCCTGATGCGTCAGTGCCACACAGTGCTGGAAACAGAACACCACCACCCACATGTGAGGCACATGCAACAGCAGAGGACGAAGATGCGGATGAATCTGCCATCGTGGTCAGGAGGACGCAGTAGCATTCATCTCTGCCATGTGGCCTGTTTCTGCTTGGTTCTGCCCTCTGCATCATCATCTTCCACTGTCCCCCGATGCACTCTGCGACCCTCACCTTGGACCTCGACATGGACTGTCATATTCTGTTTGGTCACCAATGACACAGCTATCCGACTGTGGACTGCAGTACTCCTCTCCTGATGTACCGTGTCATTCCCTGAAGGACTCTGGCTGGACCTCCACGGGCGGACAATGTGAAGTGGGGTTGGCATGGCCCTGTACTGCTCCAGCTGCAACACTCCCTTGAATGTGCAATAAACATTCATATTCACACAGATGTGTCATGTCTATGATCTTTCTAGTGTGGAAGTACGGATGAATGTAGGGTCAGTGATTCCCCCTTACGTCCATGTTGCCCATGTTGTGGGACTCATTTCACAGGGTGACACATTGCCGATTGCGGTCCGGGTGGCGCCAACACTACAACAGAGACACATCCATTAGTCACTTCCTTGTCCAGCCCAGGACGGAACCACGCCCAGAGCCCCGGGGTCATTGTCCACACCCTTATGCTGGACTGGCATACGCCAGGACAGCCCACTCCACTTACGCACACAGGGGGGGGCGACAACACTACATGTCCCAGGTCTTCACTGCAGGGATCTGCAGCTCACAGGTCTAGTTGTCAGCATGCCACAGCCACTCCCTCACGGCTGGTGTACACCCACACCACACCCATCCAGCACAGGCATCACAGGACATGTGACCCTGCCAATAAAAGGGCCTGGCGCACGTGCTGGACGCCATTTCCACTCTCTAACTGGGTGTCTCCATGTAGTTCTCATGTTGCATGAGGGCCTAGGGCCCTGCCACCTCACATTGCCCAGTGCCGGGGGTGACATGATGGCGTCCGCACCATGGGACTCAATCATTAAGGGTCCATGGCTAGCGGGGCACAGACTTGGTGGCACCGGATACACTGCGGCAGGCACAGGCACCCCGCCACAGGACGGTGTCTTGCGGTGAAGTGAGATAGGGGCACCTAAAGTGCTGAGCGGGTGTGCAGCCTGCGATGATGCGTCGTCCTGGCGGTCCGGACTGGCAAGGATTTGTGTAAGACCTGCTGGACCGCAGTGTAGGCCTGGGCAAGGGCAGGGCGGCCCTCCTGCCACGTGGCGTTGCGTCGCGGTTCACAGAGTTAGTGGCACCTCAAGCGCTGAGCGGGTGTGCAGCCTGCGATGATGCCATGTGCACTGATGTGGTCTCTGCCATTGCGAAATCAAGACCCAGAATCATGTGTGTGACCTGGTGGCCCACGGTGCAGGGCTGCATGATGTGGAGGGTGCCATGGTCGCGGGCCCCGGGCTTGGAGATCCCTCCGGAGCGTGGTGGGCCCTCTTGGAGACACGCCGATGGCGGAAGGTGAGCAGTGAGGCCTGGTTGCGCAGGGGCGTGAATTCACCGCTGGGTGGCGGGAGGGGCTGGGGTGCAGCGGCATGTGCGCGCAGGGGCGGGCAAGCGATGGTGACGTGTGCAACTGTATGGACTCTGCCATTCATGTCTCTGGACACTGTTTCAGATGAGGGACCTGGGGGACTGCTGTGAATACCGGCACGTGGTTGGAGACACACCGGTGGCAGCAGGTGAGCAGTGAGGCCTAGGTCCGCAGTGTCGGCACTCTCTCACCCTCTCTTTCTCTCTCCCTCTCTTTCTCTCACCCTCTCTTTCTCTCTCCCTCTCTTTCTCTCTTCCTCTCTCCCTCTCTCTCCCTCTCTCCCTCTCTTTCTCTTTCTCTCTCTTTCTCTCTCCCTCTCTTTCTCTCTCCCTCTCTCCTTCTCGCTCCCTCTCTCTCTCTTTCTCTCCTTCGCTCTCTCTCTCTGTACTTTGATGGGGGCATGGCACACCTTCTGATCCAGATTTTTGTTTTGCAGGCTGTGACTTACAGAATGTCCTGAGACGACCCGCCATGCCTCTTCGGAATTGTTTTTATTTGTTTATCCTGTAATAAACGTATTGTTTGGATATTATGATATGGATGTCTGCTTTCCCTTTTTCTGACTACACATGTATGTTGGGTATTGTGATTGTGCGACTTCAGGTGATTTGTTTGGTTCATGATTTCATGGAGCTGATGTGCAATATCTTTGTCCGAAGGGGGGGTGTGGGGGGTGCCCGGGGTAGGGCCCCGTTGGGACGGGGGGTCCTGGGGGTGGTGGCGGTGGGTGTTGTTGACCTATTGGGGCTCCGGGCTGCATGATCGGTTGCTCCAGGGCATCTGTTGTTCTTCATGTGTGGCTGGGCTGTGCTCCCTTGTCTGGTGCCGGTTGTCGGCCGACTTTACACCAGGTAGGAGCAGGTGTTAGTTTCCTGCTGCTAACGCGTCTTAGTGCATGTTTTGTGATCTTATCGCCGATCTGGCTGGTCATTGAGAATGTTGTGGAGTGGTGTTTTTGCGGCTTTTTGCACGGGAACGCCTACTCTGCATATCATTAGCGTTAGTTGCCGGGCTCATCTGTGGCGATGTTTTTTGTGGGTGTTAACGCAGGTAAAGTGGTGATATCGGCTGTTTGTACCAGCTTGTGAATGGGGCGATTATTTTATCGTGACTTTGGATGAGATAAAGTGCCGTTAACTCTGCGATGGTACCTTGAGAATATGCCCCACAGAGTAGTAAATCCACCTTTCCGCATGTTCACCCTACATTTTAATTTCTATTTGACTTAGATCTTGGTGCACTTTTTTTTGATAAACAGAATTTATTTATTTTATAAGATGCAAGATAATAAGATAGAACTGGAGACACATTAGCATCTTGTTACAGAGAATGACACAGCGTTTGATCAAAGCAACGACATGCGAGTAGTAAAATACTTGTACATAAAGCAATATCCACATCACAGTAGTGGTCTTGATCTTAGGTTAATTTGCCCAACCACTTCCCCCAGACTCGTCCATGTTTATGGGTACAACTCCTTGCCTCATAGACTGGCCCTTCTTGCTGCGCACACCAATCCATTTCACGGCACCATACCGACAGGGTTGGAGGACCAGATGACGTCCACCGAGCAGCGATATCTCGTTTGGCGACCAGGAGGCTCATACTTCAAAATTATTGTCGAGCCCCCAGAACCCTCAAGACACCAAGCAATATCAACAAGGGGGAGAGAGAAACCTCCCAACCCACGACTTCTGTTAGTTCTCATATCACTGCAGACCAAATGTTTGTAATCAAAGAGCAGGACCACACGATATGATAAAAATCGTCTGGTGCCACTCCACAGCGGGGGCAGGTGTGATTTGGAGTAGGCCTTCATGATACAGCCGAGCCAAGGAGAGGTAAACATGATAAAAGTAATATGTTTGGATCAACCGCAATCTAGTAGAGATCATGAGTGCCATCAGTGCGTCTCTCCAAGCCTCATCCTCAATAGGACCCATCCAGCTCTCCCATCGAGTTCTAAGATGGTCCAGTATGCCGGGAGTGTTTATTATCAGGGTGCGGTATATCTGAGAGATTCCACCACAGCCCAAGTTACCTATAAAGAGCTTGGCTTCAGGTGGAATCTTGGTACACTTTTTCCACTGCTAAAGAGAAGTAAGTGCCTGTTCTGCCCCTTTAAACATGGTCACATTGGCTCACATCTAATTGAGTTGTTTAACTGATTATAAGTCCCTAGTAAATGGTGTAGGAAATGTACTCCAGGCCTGGAAGTTAAATGCCATCTGTGGACTGCAGCACCTTTTGTGCCATTTACAGAGTGGGCCTGGAAAACATGGATTCAGGCTTACCATGTGCAGCTTAAGTGCAGCAGCCTAAAACTCTTTTGGCAAATCTTTATGATAGACAAGAAACCCAGCCTTGAAATATTAATGCATTACATCTTGTTGCCCTTAAAGTAGGGTGTCTGATATGTAACAGTGGAACATGTGCGAAATTAAAATGTGCATGTTCCTAGTCATTCAAATACTATTTATTAATATTTATTAATGGTAAAGTCAGATTTTTGATAAATATTTACAAACAATACCTTTTAGAAAGTTACCTTTTACCTGACCAAGCCTCCATCAGCCTACTGACAGCAGTTATGTCAGTGCTTGTCCTTAATGGCCTTAATGAGGTATGAAAACTGCTCCGAAGGCAGGAGCAATGGCCTTGGTGTGGGGACATGTTTTTCTTCCCCTTTCAGGAAGACCAGTTAAGTTGAACACAGGAACTTCATTAACATGTAAAGTGGCCTGCCACTGCCATGCATGGTCAGACCTGGAGAAGGAAACCTTTTGTCCCCGACCCAGGTCAGTCTGGCTCCAAACCTTGTGGGAGTGAAACTAACCCAGAACTGGTTTTGAGTGAACACAGATGAGGGGACTTTTCCTTTGTCTGGCCATACATCTGGGTGTGTGCACCAGCTCTCCACAAAGGAGGAAGGGTTGATCCATCTTGAAGTTTAGGAATAAGTTGCACTGAGGAATTGTTTGCATAGGGCAACCAGGAGCTGCTGCAAACGTGTGTAGGGTTGTAACTTTTGCCCCAGTGGTCACGAAGGAGCCAGAAGTCACCCCCACCGACAGGCTAGAGCGAACCATAAATGTAGCACTTCAAGGCATCCTCAGCAGAATACTTTCTGGGCCTGTTAAAGAACAGAAGAGGACTGGACCCTGCTTGCTGTCCCTGGAAGGATCCCTGAGGGACTGGACCTAATCCCTCTCATACCCAGGATGAAGAAGTGGACTCTAAGGGTAGGTGGGCTGACTTCCTGTGTGGCTGCAGAGACACAACAAGTTGTAAGAGGCCATTTTCCTGAACCGACCAGTACCAACTCGACCTGGACTGACTTGCTGGTGGGTGAAGTGAATCCTGGTCCATAAGTGCTGCACCTGAGGTCCTGGGAGCCTGAGAGTTGACTCAGAGGAACTGCTCCAGAAACCCTGAAAAGTTGGGATGTGAAATTATTTTGGACTTCCAAGACATACAGAGGGGGGACCTCGCAGCAAAGGTGTCTGATTGCAATGCATCTTCCTTGGATACAGCTTCAGGCTTGCCCTACCGGAGAATTTTGAGTACCTTAAAAAAGACTAAGTCAGAATATAAAATCTTTGATGGTCTTAGACCTGGCATCCTTGGCGTGATTTCCCCCTGTCTTTTTGCCTCTACCGCCTGTATTTTTGAGGGTGTGCTGGACTTCATTTTTGCTGGTTTATGTACTCTGGGCACTTTACCACTGCTGATCAGTAATAAAGTGCAAGTGCTCCCTGTGCAAATTGTGATTGTGATTGGTTATCCTTGATTGGCATATTTGATTTACTGGTAAGTCCCTAGTAGAGTGCACTGTCCGTGCCCAGGGCCTGTAAATCAAATGATACTAGTGGGCCTGAAGCACTGATTGTGCCACCCACATGAGTCGCCCTGTAAACATGACTCAGGCCTGCCGTTGCAGTGTCTGTGATTGCAGTTTTAAAGTGCCATGTCAACCGGGAAAGTGCACCCTCTTGCCAGGCCCAAATCTTCACTTTTCTACATGGAATGCACCCCTAAGGTGGGCCCAGGTAGCCACATGGGCAGGGTGCAGTGTATGTGAAAGGTAGGACATGTCCTGATGTGTTTTACATGTCCTGATAGTGAAATACTTCAATTCCGTTTTTCACTATTGCAAGGCCTGTTTCTACCATAGGTTATCATTGGAGCTGCCTTGTACCATTTTACAAGTGTAACTTTCAATTGGAAAGAGATAGAGATTTGAAATTTGGGCTCCCTGAACTCAGAACGTTTAGAAAGTGGGCATTTTCTTGTTTCTCCATCCTGTGCCTCTGCCTACCTGTGGAAACAATGTCTGCTTTAAACTGACCGGGGCCTCTGTGTGCATTCACTCTAGACAGTCACACAAAGGGAGCTGAGGTGCCCTGCATATCCTGATGGCCCATCACCGAGCTGATGGGTTTTCCTGAGCTGGGGTGGTGGGAGGAGTTGTCACTGACACCTGAACAGGGCTGTGCCCGGCCTCTCACAATGCTATCCCCACACCCCTGCAGTGTGTCTGGAGCCAAGGCAGGGCAAAGCAAGAACATGTGAAGTACAATGACTTCTCTTTGAAGTATGCCTACTCCAAAGGCCAAAAGGGGTATAAATATTGGACCTGTAACCCCACAATTTTAGAACACTTCAGGATCAAGAGGAGACTCTGCCCAGGAGAAGAGATGAAGAGCTGTAAGGAAGAGTACTGACCCTTTTCTGTGTGTTGCTTTTCTGGGTTGGCCTGAAGTTGCTGCTTCTGCTTAGGAGGGGAAAAGGACTGGACGTTGCTGTGTATCCTGCTTCAGAAGTTTCTCTAAGGGCTTGTGTGTGCTTGTCTCCTGTGAAGTAAGCTTGGGCGGAGTTCCGCTACGCAGAACTTCGCGAAGTGCAAAGAAAACTGTGCCGCGCTACGCTGAGCTCCACGAGTGGTGGAGTTTCTTTAGATAAATGCTGTTCGCGGTGATTTTCAGTGCCAGGTGTTGGTCCGCCGTGTTCAATCATCGTGAACGGCACCATGCACAGCACAAGCGGGCGCTACTTCCTTTCTGCCACTCGAGTAGTTTTTTACTCGAGCGGCAGCTTTCTCAATTCAAACGGACGGTTTCTCAACGTGAGCGGTCGCAAGCATACGCGCCCACTAGCAAAGAGAAATCTGACCTCCCGCGTTGAGCAATCTCACTGGGAGGTAGATTTTCCCCACTTCCGTTCGCCAACTTGATGTTGACGATCGCAAACAAGGAAAAATCTCGCCAGGAGGTGGATTTTCCTCGCTCGCGCTGACCAACTTGACGTTGATGAACGTGAGTGAGGAAAAAAACTCCGCTGAGTTTTTCGGAACTCCGTGAGCTCCGTGTAACGCGGAGTGCGGAAAAATCCTCAGACTCCGTAAGCGGAGCAGAGTTCACCACCCAGACTTACTGTTAAGTAGTCAGGGCCATCAAAGACTTCACCTACAGCATCCCTGAACTCCACTGCTGCGTGTTTTGACCTACCAAGAGGTGCCAATTCCAGTTCTGGGCAATTCTAGGTGGGTCCTGCTGTAAAAAGACTTGAAAATGAATGCATCGCTCTTCCAGCGCCTGTTTTTCTGATGCAGCACTGATGTGTGGGAAAAGTCTCCTGTCCCCATATTGGATTTTATCATTTTGGTGCCATTTTGTTTATTACATTTTACTCTTCTTCTATAATTCAGGTTGGGATTTGTATTATTTGGTGTTTTGGCCTAATAACTGTTTTTGTACTGCATTGGTGCTTTACACATTGCACTAAGTTAAACCTGTCTGCTCTGTGTTATAGCTACCAAGGGGTTGAACTCAGGTCAATTTAGTAACTTTGGGGTTCACTCTAACAAATTAGTGTCATTATTCCTTGAGGTGGGTGACTGTCCACCCCAAATTATATCCGATTTTGTATACACACACATTATACTATGGAGTATGGGAAATGTTTGGGAGAACAAGATAATCTTTTACCCATCCACAATAGAAATTGGCAAACTATCTGAGTAGACTACCAGATGTAATTTAGCAGCATGCCTCCCTCTGAACTTCAAGTAAAAGGGATAGATTACATTGCTACAGGGTTCAGTAAGAGGAATGGTTTGTGGCAGAAATTGTGTGTGTTATGTGTGGCTCAGTGGATAGGGTATATCCTTCCTGCCAAAGCCAAGCAGGTAAATCTCATCCCAATCACTTCAGATGGATATCTTCTGGATTGCTAAGGTAAGTTGTAAATAAATTAAATCCAGGTGGCATGATTCAAAAAGAGATCAATCAGCCATACCTATATAGAAAGTGATCACACAAAGTTTCTTTTTATCTTGTATTTTGAGGAAAGATTAATAGAACAAATCATCTTGTAGGTCAGAGGAAAATGTTCATATGGGTGACAGGGATTTGTTCAGGAAGCTTCCTAAAATAAAACAACCAAATGTATGTTCTGCAAAGCCCTTCAACGTACATTTTAAAGTTGAGGACATTGCTGGAAGGTCTGCCACAATATATTGATTCAGTTTGCTTGTCTGACAGTAAAGCCCCTTTCATTTCTGATGTGATATGTATACAAAGGGCAAATCTACTCTACACCATACATGTCGTTTTTCTGTCTTTTTGGAAAAGTACTTTATTTCTTATCTCTTTCAGATTGACGAAGATGTAAACATATATAGCCTCAAAATTGATTCTCGGATTACTTCGAGGTTTGCCCACACTGTTATTACCAGCCGCGCTGAAAACAGGGCCAATGTCTCCAAGGAGGTGGAGTTTGATGTGGATCTTCCTAAAACAGCGTTCATTACCAACTTCAGCATGTGTGTACATTACCATATGATCATTATTTTCACTCATCTGCATTCTGTACTATTCTATACTATTCTCTAATATATAGAAACGTTTTCATATGCTTTCCATTTTCCTTAATTTATGCTCTTTTAACTTTCAGAAATCCTTTTCCTAGGGTGATAGCAGACCAGATATAATTCCACAAAAATACAATATGTTCATGATGGTGGTTGGAAAGAAATGTGATATTGAACGTTGAACTTGGTTGATGGATGAGGGATTTTCTTTGTGAGTCTCACTTGATTTCATAGTGACATTGACATGACTGACCATAAAATACAGTTCTATATTTCTCAAACACTAACCTAGCTTGAATAGGCTACCAAATGAACACCAACATCTTATTGACTCCACGGCAAATTACTCAATTGACCTTTCTCTGTCACCTTTATCTTTCAGTTTGTTTCTGGAGTGATTGGAGGCATGATGGTGCAGCAAAGAGCATCCTCCATCTAGTGTACTCATGGCAATTTCTTCTGTCTTATACCATTGCTCTCCCACTTTAACCAATGAGGACATGATCCATTAGCAGTAATGGTGGGATCTGTGTAATTATTTTAGGAGTACCATAGACTGTGTAAATGATTTGTGTTGACATTTATTGTATGTACATTTATATCATTTGGTTAGCTAGAAATTCTGGAATTAATTTATCCAACCTTCATTATTGTGGACATCCCTGACTTCAATTTTCGTTCATCATTACATTGAGTATTGATGATATTCCTACTGGATATCAAGACATGGATAGTAACAGATTTCAGTCAACCCAATCCAACCAATTTATATATTTTGTGCAGGGAGGGCCACCTTCCTGCACGTAAACAACCCTTAAAGGCATTTTCCTACAGAAAAAAGAAATAATAAGGAGAAATAAAAATATTTCGCCTCGATATGCCTGGGTCTAGCAGATGCATCATCTTGTTGCAAACCCAGGTTTACAGACCATTGCAAATCTGGGGGTGCATCAAAATCCATGGGTGGATGCGTGAGAACGCCTATCCTCCACACGTGTAACGCGTCCCTTGGTTATGTTTTTTTAACAAGGCCATGCAAGGTGCCGCAAATCAGGCCCTTTTGTGGCTTTGTAAATCTCCACTAACATATTGTGTTGTGGCTCCATTAAAAAAGTGACATAGCCACAACACAAAATGTTAGTAAATCTGCCCCTCAGTTATTAGGCGGAATTGTAGTAAATAAAAGTGTGCCAACTCACAAAGGAACACAAATGAGTTGTGTAATCTCGGGATGAAAAGATGAGAACTTGAACCCTTTTACATACTTTTGCATGCCTTTATGAATGAGCCCCAAAACCTCTAAAATGAGAATAAAATGGGAATATTCAGGGAAAATTCATAAACAGTTAGAATAAGTAGAAAGGACTCTACCTTTGTTGCACTTTTACTAACAGGAAACTGGATATTTCGGGCCGATTCACAAAGACATGCAAGAGTACATTTAATAGTATGTCAGTAGCACTGCTTCCTGTACACATAAATGCTTTTGTGAATCTGGGCGTTGATGTCCCATTTGTGTAAACTGGTATGATCTTGAAATGTGATTCTTGTTTACTTTCGGACACATTTGTGTATGACTTGCAGGACATAGGGGTCACTGGCACATCAAACATGTGTCAAACTCCAGGATAAAACATAGGTGTATATCATGTTCATGCCACTTTACAAGACATGCCACTGTGTATCATGAACACAGAGTGGTTGTTTTCATGATGTCTAAGCAGTTTTTTGCAGCCCTTTAAACCATCAAGGTCTTCTGAAACTTCAATGAACTTGCCTTATAAAACAACCACATGCAAAGACCAACAAAACAAACCTGGATGAGCATCCACTTTCTTGGACAACATACTATAACGTGTCTATGATTTGCGAGCTTGCAATGCAGAGGGATGGTTGTAAGATGTAAAGTTTGTTTTTGTTTGATGTGTTGTTTGTTCATTTGTAGCATGTTCTTGATTATATGATAAAACAGAGATACAGATAAATTCCCTCTCTGTGAAATTCTTCATTGTTGTTACTTGTTTGGCCATTGAAGATGTCCCTTATGTGTAGCTGGGTTTCTAAGTGAGGCTACCCTCTAGCAGGATGCCATCATAACTGGAGTACATTGCCTGTTGTGCTTTGTGATTGGTGGCGGGCTCTGGTGGTTGCGCTTATTGGAGGTCAACTTAAATGAGTTGGGTGAGGATGGTGTATTCATGGAGTGCACGGGCCAGTGGTTACAGTGGTCAGATTAAAATATTGCTGGAATCTTGCATTGTAATGGCATGACTATTTTTGCTCATGGTTACTTATTGTTTGTCCTACCTTACTGTTGTTAACACCTTTTATGTGCTTGCATTAAACATTTATTTGTTCTATCCAACTCTTCTGTGCATTGCAAAGATTTTTAGCTGAAAATAATTAGAGCTAGGGCCAGATTTATGGTTTGAAGGATGAACTAGTGTCCGTGGGTTCAATTCAATAAAGCAATGCTTGGTGGACAACCGCCATTGGTTTTGATGGGCATCAACCAACCTTTTACATTTTTCTGTTTTTCAAAAACAAACTCCAAACGTGGGAGTTTGTTTCAGAAAACAAAAAAATTAATGACCTCCACACCTTGGGTGTTTTCTCCTGGTGTCTGATGGTCATTATTGTTTTTTCCTGCCCCACACCACCAGGTTTTTTCTTGCAATAACAGACAGAAAAAAACTACATTACACTGCCCACCCTAATTGCTTTCCTGAATGGGTCTGTAAAAACATTTTGTGAGTTGGAAGTACTTTTTCGACCCACAAAATGTTTTTTTTTATATCACATGGTTTGCATTTGCAACAGTAAACGGTTTAGTGCATCGGGTCCTTTGTTTAATCATTCTGTCCATATTTACTTTTCAGCTAATACCTGTGAAATGCCTTACACCCTCTATGCTGGTCTGGTAGAAAGCACTGTTAAATCATAACCCTACTGTGACAAGTTACTTCTGGCAACATTAGATGGCAGGTGCCACCTATATTAAGTTAGTACTGGCTCCTTCTAAAATAAGAATTCTACAGTGATGTGTTATCATAGGCAACTTCTAATATCACTAGTAACATGATATACTGAAATTACTATACTATACGGATTTGACTAGGGTTTATTAAACCACCTGATTCAGGTTCTCATAACTATATGTTTTAACTGAATCACCTATTCATTAATAGACATTTTATTATCATTAGGTAATTGAATGTTTTAGGTCTATGTCAGTGGTTCCCAAACTTTCTCGGCCCGCGGCTCCCTTGACCCATTGGCCATTCCTGTGGCTCCCCACTGTTACTTTCTTTGAAGGGTGGGGTGGATGTAAGCCCGGCCTCGGGAGTACTTGAATTTTTCTCCCTGAAAATAATTGGGATGAAGCTGATGAAGGTATTATAATCATATACGCAGGGTGTTTTGTATTACTAAGGCGGTGCCTCTAATAAAATATTCCTAGTTACACTTCTTTGCCCATGCCTTTTTAGAGTACCCCTCAAACTTTTTTATCCCACTTACAGTGCTAGATAGCACCCCTATGCATGTAGGCCCCATTGCCAAAGTGTTTGTGTGCTTGAAGAATATTTGCATGAACTTCCATTTCTACCCATGTCATATGTGCCAACACATCTGTCTCAGCAGGGTGACTCGCAATACAGCTTTATTTTTGCTGTCTACTCCCTAACATTGCCTCCAAATCAATGCAAGTAAAATAAATTCCTAAGATTTTTTTTTTTTTAAACGTCCCTCTTTCTTGATTGCAAATGTTGGCATTATGCCGTATATGGTGTTTTACTTCCCTGTGCTCAAGGAGAGTGCAGGCCAGTCTGGAAATGTGTGTGTACTGAAAGAAATGTGTACTGGAAGTACCTATGATTCAAGTACAAATGTCAATACTTAATAATATTTAGTGTGTTTAAGAGACAGGACAACTGTACTTTCCTGATAACTTGCAATTGTGTAAAATGCATTTGGAAAAAAAAAAACTGTTAATGAGTGTAACAAAATAAATCAGGCATCTTCTGCTTACTTTGGGAGTGTTGGAACGAGGGGACCCAGTGAAATATGGAGGTCATCTCCCTTGACATGCCATCAATTAAGTACTACATTTACAGCTTTAGGCATGTCACTTCCTCTAATATGCTAAAAATCATCAAAAAGATTCTGCCCTATATTCCAGTTAGTGCAAGGAAAACCGTCATCTCATCACTCATTTTATCTAGAATTGATTATTGTAATGGCCTATACTCCAACCTGCAGAAATATCATTTTAACAAATTACAGGTGCTGCAGAATTTGGCTGCCAGACGCCTGCTAAACTTGCCAAAATTTCAGTCCGCTACTTCTGCCATAAAAGAGCTACACTGGTTGACAGTCAGAAACCGCATTACAGTCTCACGTATAAGACCCTACATGGCATTGGTCCAGGATTTTTGAGAAACTCAATTTCATGGTATATTCCTAAGAGGAACCTCAGATCTTTTTGTTCATACTCCGTTACTCCTTCCAGGTTCAAGAAAGCTAGATTGGAAGGTAGTAGCTAAACTCTGGAACGCCCTTCCTCTCCACATTAAATCTGCACCCTTTTTGCTGGCTTTTAGAAAGCTCCCCAAGACCTGGCTTTTTAACCTGTAATCTCTCAGTATATTCTGTTACTTTGCCTTCTATTAGCGCCAAGACACCCTCGGGCAAATGCTGCACTGTATAAATCTACGGAACATAACTTGCAATCATCGACATCATGCATTTAAGTCTACTTAGTTTAACTGAAGCCAACAGACCCTTCACATTAAATGCATTAAAGTGCTTGGTGCGCGGCTCCCCTGGCTAGGTTTCACGGCTCCCCAGGGAGCCACGGCGCACAGTTTGGGAACCACTGGTCTTTGGCATAGAATATGGAATAGGATAAAATAGGATGTGGTAGTTTAAGGGAATACCCTATGCCTTTTTATAAAAACTCCGCTTAGAAATGGAAATACTTAACAAAGGGATGTCCTGCCATTATCATACTTTTGCATCCTTGTGTCTTGCTGTCCTATCTTGTGTTTTTTTTTTATTCAATGAATAGTGCAACACAAGATGTTGCTATAGGTAGATACTACAGATGCCCTCTCAAATGACGACACTGTTTCGATGAAGTATGTGCTAAACTGTAAACTAATATCCATTATTTTTTCTTCTAGGACTATTGACGGGACAGTGTACATGGGCAAAGTGAAAGAAAAGGAAGCTGCACAAAAAGTATATCAGGAAGCAGTTTCACGAGGCCAGTCTGCTGGTATTGTCAAGTAAGTTTACATCAATTTACTAAAGTGAGCACAGTAATCACAGCCTGTCTTTTGAGATATTATAGTGTCTTGATAACTTAATCTGTGGTGATCAAAATACAATATAGTTGTAGGCTGAAAAGGGAATTGCTGGTAAATGTTGTCACTGAAAAACATGTAATTGAAATTAGTGCATGAGGTGCTGTTCTAACTAGAAAGTAAATTTGTTTTCAAATGATCCCACTCTACCCAATGGTCTTCCAATCATCCTACAAGCTCCTGAGTGAGCAGCCATGGAGCATAAACAATGATAGGGATTTCCAATCATTAAATAACAAAAAATATGACTAACACCATCTGTAGCAGAGTTTACCAAATTTAGAGGCTTAATCACAAAAGTATTTTAAGTACAGGAAGTACTACTTCAGTAGTGCTACTTCACATACTCACAAATACTACTCACAAATCTGCGGTTCGAGATATCCACCTCTGCTTTTCCTATCTCTTATATGCAGAGATCTCTGTCATAAGTGCTGAGATCTCCGTGCACAGAGGTGTAGGTTACTGTAGTAAAAGTAGGAGGGACAAGGGGGAGTAGTTGGAAAGTGCTGAATATATATACTACTAAATGGTATTGTCTAAGGAAAATTTAAGGAGGCATTTACGGAGAGATACGCTAATTGTAAAACACACACACAAAAGAGTATTACAATTGCTAGTTACAAAGGTTACATCTACATCTGCTAAAATAGTGCTACTGACTAAAGAAGCTTAAATGAACTCCAGTACATCATTGGAGTAGGTGTATCATCACACTTGGCCGATTACTTTTATTGCAGCACACTCTCAGAGATTGGAAATAACAACATACACTACACAGGGAAAAATAGAAAAATACATGGAAAAATATATTTTATTTTTGTAAACATATTTTTTTAAATTTTAATTGTATTATTTATTGAAAAAATAAAAACAACATTAATTTTATATTCAAGTTATATACAACACATATTCCACCAAGGATTCAAACAGATTCAACACATCTGCTACTGCTACTTGAGAGTTGGGCGAGGAAGTGAACTGTCAGGACAACATGGCACCCATCAAAAGGTGAACACATCACAACATCAATCAATCAAACACAGCCTGTTCACATAAGAAAGCAAGGCACACGCGAAAATTTTGTTTTACCATGCCATTATATATCTTTGCTACTTTACATCTCATTTTGAAGAACAATTATTTGAAGAGCAGAGAGCAAAATTACCGAAGAACAGCTAAACATCGCCCTGGCCCGAAGCCCACCCACGGACCCCACCGACCCTGACGCCGCCGCCAGCAACCTCAGGCGTTGGATCGATGACTGCGCCAACACCCTCGCCCCAATCAAGAAACCCTCCAACAGTCGCACCAACAAGAGTGCCAGCTGGTTCTCCACAGACCTCCAGTCCTCCAAACAAACCTGCCGTAAACTAGAGAAGAAATGGCGCCACGAACAGACACCAGAGAACCACGCAGCCCACAAGAACGCCATGCGCCAACACCATCACCTCATCAGATCCGCCAAAAAGACCTCCTTCAAGGACCGCCTCGACAACAACGCACACAACAGCAAAGAGCTCTTCAACATCGTGAAGGAACTCTCCAACCCCAGCTCCAACACCAACGACATCCCACCATCGCAAGACCTGTGCAACTCCCTCGCCTCCTTCTTCCACCGCAAGATCGCAGACATTCACGACAACTTCGACAACCAGACCACCGCGACACCTGCTCACCTGGACTAACATCAACGACGACGACACCATCAAAATCATGAACACCATCCACTCCAGCTCCGCCGCCAAGACCTGGAACACCCTCCCCATCCTCCTACGGCAGACCCAAGACCTACTAACCTTCAGGAGACTACTCAAGACCTGGCTATTTGAGCAGTAGCAGCACCCCCTTCCCCCCCCAGCGCCTTGAGACCCTTACGGATGAGTAGTGCGCTCTACAAATTTCCTGATTGATTGATTGATTGAGAGAGAAGGAGAAAGAGGATATACTAGCGCATATTCTTAAGTAAGTTGTTTAGATATAATATAAAATATTTTTAGAGTAAGTGTTGTTACTTTGTGTTTAAGGTAGGCAGACATGTGCGATGTCTGCCTATCTGAAGGCTAGGAGGAAGGACAGAGTAACTCAAGTGTTGATGCACAAACTAGTTGTGAGACAGTGGTGTTGAGTTTTTACCTGGCCTATGGGTTGCCTGGAACAGAAAGGTATGCAGAAGATCAGACTGCATGATTGTGAGGACAGGCTCCTCGAGAGGGAAGAGATAGAGATGGGAAATAGGTCAACCTCCAGAAAGAGCATTTGCCACCTGTATAACATAACATGTACCAGTCTTTGATTGGAGAATTTCTCCCACCCAGCCCAGTCTAATTCCTCTGCCTATGCCTGCTTCCTTTGTAGCATCTCCACTATGCTTTACTGTAAACATTCCCTGAAATCCTAAATCCAAAATTGGTAATTCACCCCGGAAAGTTCCTGGCTCTCCCTAAGCCACAACTCTATTTAAATGAGGTCTCCTTCTTCTGTCAAGGCCAAGAACTAATTTTCTTCCAGCTGGAACTAGAGGCACAAAGTCTAGGAGGGCCCTGAGAATGAATGGGAGAAGATCCCCATCAACCCCCTTTTTGGATGGAGTGGAAAATAACTTTAAATCTTTTCTTAAGTGAAGGTATACTTTCAGGATTTTAACTATACCCAGGTCTGTTCATGAAGAATATAGCTTAACATACACAGAGGAAATAGATTTTAGACATTTCGCCATTGTGAGGGCCCATCATTTTAAATATGAATGCCACTCACATACTGAGCCCTCAGGACTTACAAGGCACACTTTAGGGGAGATTTATTAATATATAAATATAGATTTTTCCTATGTGGCAAAAGTACTATTAGTTTCTATTTGTCAATGCAATGCATTTAAACTGTGTCCCAGCCACCAGAGCACAGTGGTCATGTATGTGGGTGGTAAAAATACACACAAGAGCACACATATGATCATTTAATTCAGATGCCATTAGTGCATTTTCTGCACCATTTACCAATGCCTTATATGAATGCTATGTAAGTTAACTACGTAAATCCAATGCACGATGCATGTTGTGGGAACAATACCACTGTTTAGGAGCAGTATTGGGCACAGAGCCTAAAAGCTAGGAAAACAAGACTGGAACAAATGGGTGAACCATGGCAAAATAGATGATTCTACAGAGGTTCATTAAAATATACACATGGATTTTTCAGCTAGATAGTTGCTGGTGGGGTGGTGTTTGCCCTGTCTGTTGACAATGTCTACTTGTAAAAAGCAGTACAGTCTAATCCTTCATTAGTAAATTTAGCTGCTGAGGCCTTGCCCAATAGTTTTTAAGCCTTGATTAGCTCTGATTAGCTACCTCTAGGGTCTGTCTGGGCTAATGCTAGGTAACACACCTAAAGTTCTGTTTTTATTAATGTGTAGGGCTTCTGGGCGGAAGATGGAGAAGTTTAAAGTTTCTGTGAGTATTGCTCCATCAGGCAAAGTCACATTTCAGCTTACCTACGAAGAGCTGTTGAAGCGAGTGTTTGGAAAATACGAGATGCTCATCATGGTGAAACCAAAGCAACTCGTTGATCAGTTCCAGGTAACTACCAGCTATGATGTCATAATTTCGAAATTTTGGAATCTGATAATACTGTTTTCGTAAAAGTACCCTTCATTGCGGTATTATCGTATACCATCAATGAGTGTCAAGTCATTCTCGCACATATTTTTCCTCTCTGGCCACATTCCACCCACTTGTATTTACTTATGCTCGTAGTAGATGCAAATAATAACCTATACCCATGGTGAGCAGGTACTGGGCTCAGTACTCTGGGGACATGATCTGCATCTTTGCCATGTTTTTGCTGGCTACTGGCCACATCCATTGCACATTATTCCTACCTCCAAATCCCACTGGTTTGGCTGAGGCCACATCCTGGATGTCTCTTGCACAGACATGACCTTCTGCCATGCCCTCTAGGCAATTGTTCTGCTATGGTCAGTACTTTCGGGGCATATCCGGTGCTATTCCCTGCAAGTACTGAACATTTTGAACATAAAATATGCACGCAACAGACTGTAGGTACTACACACGGCATGATTTTCAGAGATGTTCTGTGTTCAGTACCCTTGCCCACAGTACACACAATCATATACTTTGCCATTGGCATGCTGATAATGTGCACAAAAATGGCACCGGTCCCCGGCCTGTGCACATTATCCTTACCTGCAGTACCCAGGCCCACAGTTCTTGAAGAGTCAAAAGTCCACATTTGATTGGTGAGGCTTTGTCATCCTGCCCGTCATTATGTTCAGATATGTTCTGTGTTTTTCCACTGTGGGAGCCCATGATATTTGCTGACCTTTGGCAGCAGCGTCCTTAGCACAGCTGGCCAGATGTTTCCTCCGATGTGTACCCATAGCCATTGCCCAGTGACTGAAGGTTGAGGATGACTGATTACAATTGAGAGGAACAGGTCATACCTTATGTAAAATCAGTGCAGGAATGCCACTGTAACAGTTATAATTGATTCCCACAACCCTTTGACAAGAGGTTGGCATCCTTCAAATAAGTAATTTTTATGTGAATATCTTGAGCTTTAATTTCAGGACTGACTCGTGTCTAACTCAAGAAAAAAGGCCTTCTTTTATTTATTAGAAAGTGTATCAGTGATTCACTACCTATATGCTAATAGTTTACAATATAATTAATTTAAAAAATGTCCTTAAAACTTGTGTTGTGATCCATCCTAACTGTTGTAGCCAAGGTGTAAAAAAACAAATACAATACGTAGAATGTTGTGTACTTTAGTCACAAAGCAGAGACATCAGACCTCCTGAGAGACACAGCTTACTAAGGCCCTTATTATGAACTGCCCAGAGTGGTATAGAGCGGGGATACCACTCCAGGCAACTGCAAGTTTTCATATGTCCGACATTATCAGGTCCTCTAACTCCAGATCTGATAATTCTGTGCCTGGAGCGACTGGACCATGAACCTTGAGAGTAGATGGGTGGGCCACACCCCGCCCGCACTCATACTTCATTTATTTATCTTAAGATTTTACATAGCGCAAACAAGACCCTTGCGAGTAGGAGAGCACTTTTCAATGTTAAAAAAGAGACATATAGAATCAATATTATAATTGTCCAGAGTTCGTACAGTATATGGCAGGTCCCCAATGAGGGCGGAATCACTTCGAAGATAAGACAGATAGATCAAAAACAATAGTATCACAAGCGAGCAGTAATCATGAGTGAAGTTGAGGAGGACTGATAACCTCAGAGAGAAGAGTTCCAAGGATCTAGGGCAGAAATTTGTTCATGAGTAGTTGTTTAACTTATTTCTTGAAAGAAGACTTATACTTCAGCATGGCAGGGAGATGAAAAAGTTCCCCCAAGCTAAAGTAAAAGAAACTCTGCCCTCCCACCATGCCCCACTGCTCTCAACCCTTGCAGTGCCAAGAAAAGGAGCCCACACAACAGTTCCCACCTGATCTAAGCATGTGGTATATATTAATGAATTTGAGCCTTCTATTCCCCGGTAAAGAAAAAAAGCATGGAGAATTGGACCCGATATTCCTGGGTCTCCGTGGTATTTCCCCATTCCAGGGGTAACAAATCATAACCCCTGGTAATTAACGGAGCTGCTGTTGCAGTACTCTCTCTCTCAGTGTCTTAGAGCTACCATGGTCTGCACAAAGAGGGGAAAGACATGCTCATCAAGCTCTTTTTGAAGGTGGGCCTGCTTCATCACATTTGTTCAGGGACACTGATGCTCCATGCCAAGAAATGTATTGTGCTGCAGGAAGTTAATCTCTCTCACCACCCATCCCCCCCATCTTGACCCAGAGCATATATGTTCTAGACTGCCTAGTGCTTCTAGCATCTCTAGGATCTCAGCCTTTTCATATCCCACAACACTCTCACCATGTTACCCAGAGGTGTGGTGTGTGTGGAGGGGTGGATGAGAAGCATCCCCACTTCAGTAAATCAGGGAAGACAAAGGCCTCAGTGCTGAAGCCAGGGTGCACAAAAGTTGCATGTGTTTCAGCGTTCTTGATGAATAGAAGCAGGAATTTTCCCATTAAGAAACCAGTAGCACCAGCTGGGTGGAAAAGAAGACCAACCTTTTTGACGAGCACCAGGAGGCAAGCAGCCACTGTGTATTGGGTAGTGAGCTGAGCCGCAGCAAAAGAGTCCCCCTCGCACTGCAGGCCTTGAATTTGTGCTGAGCCAGTGGAGCAATACCTTTATTAGAGTTGTAAGGCAAAGGTGCTTTCGTTTTCGTTTTCACAGCCTCTAGAAAAGCGTGTCAAGAATCATTTCAGGAAAACATTTACATAATGATTTCCATGAAAGGCAGCACGGTATAGCTCCATGGAGGTCAAACTTGGGGGAATGGGAATGAGAGAAGACACTTTGGGGCATATGTAGAAGGGGATTGCGCCTCTGCAATGTCACTTTTTCGACATTCCCATGGCACAATGCCCTGCACCATATTTACAAAGTGGCGTTAAGCCACTTTGCATGGCTTAATGCTGCTTTGTAAATATGGTACCCTTTCACGCAGGTATCTGTGTGAAAGGGGTTTGCATTGGGTGTTGCTGTGGGTGTTCCACCACAAGACCCAGTGCTTATTGACGCTGCCCCAGATTTACAAGGATCTGTAAATCTGAGGCATTGCCAAAAACGAATGCCATGCAAAAGCAGGCGTTAGATTGGCGAAACAAGGAGAAATACTCTCCTTATTTTTGCTTTTTCTATGCACACATAGAAAGAGCAAAACACCATGAATGGTTGTTTTTGTGCAGGAAGGTGTCCCTTCCTGCACAAAAACAATAATTAAATATTGGCGATTTGCTACTTCTATGTGTGCTGCATTGTGCAGCACATAGAAGTAGAAAATCGCCATTATTGATTGTTTATGTGCAGGAAGGTACACCTTCCTGCACATAAACAATCATCACTGCAATACAGGCACCCTTGCACTACAGCTCAAGGGTGTCTGTGTTGGTGCTAGGCAGCAATTTTGAGAGCCAGCGCAAGGGAAAACACAGGTTTGTACTGTATTCTTGTAAATATGATGCATCCCTGCATTTTGTAAATGACGTAGCACGCTGCTGCAAAATTTGTCACTGCGCTGTGACATTTCCTTGTACATATGCCCCTTTGTTGGATGTTAAAGAGAAGGAACAATAGAGATGCAAGGTGAAAGATGTCATGGTGCAACTATACCTGACGTGCCCTTCAGCTAAATGTCCCTGCATTTTGGGAATTCGGTCACCAGATCGCCTCTTGGAATAAAGCAGGAGGTGGGTGAGCAAGTTGTGCTTCACTCCCAATGGATAAGCTAGAGTACCCATGATATTTGTGAGATACATTTAATTGGTGCATGCCATCTTCATCGTTGTTCCTTCTCCACCTTCTCCTTGCCAAGAAAAGTGCAAGTACAGTAGCAGTAGCTCAATGCCAGAAGGGCAAGAAATAGTGAAGACTAGAGCCCACAGCCACCTCTGATGGGTAACAAAGTAATGCTCCCAATACAACATAGCAACCTGTCAATGAATCCAGTAAGGGGTTAACGCAAACCAACATGGTTTCCAGCAAGTTCCAGGACTTCACTGTTTAAAGGTGAGCTGACTGCAAGGGAGTGTATTTTAAGACTACATTTTTTAAAAATTATTTTTGTGCAACGCTCTGAGCCACTGACACTTCCCTATTCCTGCTTGGATTATTTCTGTGTGTTCTTTCTCTTTTGCCTTGACCTTTTTTCTTCTAGTGTTGTTGTTTGCCTGATTTATATTTTGCGTCTTCCAAGTTCTGTATGTATGTATTTATTTTTTCGATTTTAGCTCGAGCTTTTTTCGTCTTAGACTATGGCCTGTTTTTCCTCTCTCCCGTCCTTTCCCAGGCTCCAAAGACCTTGTTTATTTTTGGCCTTTTTCTTGGTCCACTCTGCAAACCTGATTCTTACGAAGTCACCACAATTGTGTCCAAAGTTAGTTGCCCTCGGCGATTAATTTGAGCCCCGGTTTTTGGTGCTCAGCACTGGCAGTTAATTGTCAACATCGGCACTTATACCGTCCACCACATGGTGAGGCTGTTTGTTTAATTTTGAGATCAGTGCAACAGTTGTTTAATAATTCAATATACGTTAAAAAATGACTAATACTCTCCGCCGCAGCCATTCTTATAGCTTTGGGTAGTCAGAACTGCCACACTTGTAGGAGTGCGACGGTTAGTAGTTGTGTTGGTGCTGTCATTGACAGCTCTAGGAAGGGCAATTTGAGGGGGGTAGCTGCAGTGGCCTACTAACAAGGACCCTGGCAATCATTTTTTTCCAAATTAAGCCCTGGACTCGACCTTAACATACCTCCAACTTCTATCGGAATGTGGTAATGGGCAACCTAAGGCTGCCGCCTATCTTAAGGGACACGATGGAAACGACACGGGGCAACAGGGAGAACCCTCTGTTAAATAGCGAAACAAAGACAGGTGGAATGGGGGAACGAAAGAAGGGATGACGTAAAAGCATAGGAGGGGGGAAAAAGAGAAGGGGGCGTTCAATAGGAAAGAATGTCCTTTTTTAGCAAAAAGATGCATTTATATGGTATTTCTATAGCGTGAAGCTATCCAAACGGCAGTGGGGCTTTACAGGACCGAAAGATACAGAAAAGAAAATGATCCTAGGATTCTAAATAAAAAAAGTAAAAACGCGATTTGAATAAGCTGTTTCTGATAAAATATTCAAATGTATTGATTTAAAACCACCCCTCATAGATATTCTTATATTATTATTAGATATAAATACATACTGGGAGTAATAAAGCAATCACCGTGCAGCACAGCTCTTAGCAGGCACTTTCCCGCCAAACACTTACCAAGGAATTTTCCTGCCAAACACAATTTACTTATTAGATAATGTGACACTCTGGATGGGCTGCACTTAGTTCTGGCTGAGTGTACGAATCAATCACATCATATTCATGTACTTTTGAGGCGGTTGTTTTATATCCTTCGCTTTGCTTTAATTTTACATTTTAAAACTGCTCTCCTGTCTAAAGATTGTCTTTAAGTTATGCTTTTGCTCCTTCCTACGCCCTATAGATCGAAGTTCACATTTCGGAGACACAGGCCATCACATTCTTGGAAGCAGAGGCGTCGTTTTTGACTAATCAATTAAAAGAGACTGTGAAAAAGTCCGTCGCTGGTAAAGAGGTGAGAATAAAAACTATTGCTCACGACAGGAAGTGAGTTGTCACTTGCAAATTGATATAGCCTTGCATCTCCACAATGGTGTAATAGTAGACGAGGGTAAATATTAACACACACACACGCACACACACACACGTGTTTGTGGGCATTTACAAACATATTAGTGGCCTATTCTGACTTTAGTAATTGTAGCAGGTATAAACCTGGCCTGGAATAAATACCTGTCGAAGGTGGGAATGGGCTGGAAACACAATCGGTGGGGAAGCAGAGGGGGGTTTCTCGTGTGGGAGAAAACAAGTGAAACTGCAGCCATTTTTACACAGTCGTTAGCACAAATGTTTCCGCATAACATGGCATAAGTATGAATCCAGAAAATATTTCCAAAAGAACTGTTTTAAAGCTTTTGGTTATGGAAGCTTTGCCAACGTTGTAAAGTTCACAAACATTGCTAACTTTCCTAAAAATATTTTTGACGTTGTGAAGTAAAATCTTTCACAACTTCACACACCACTAACTTAAGCATGAGCATCCTTTTAATTTATAGTTGCAAACCCTACTCTCTGAAATGCAATAAATACTGCGGTCAGCATTCTGTGTCAATCACATTACATGTATGAAGCATGGGCGATGGTGACCAAATGACATTCTTCCTGTCTCCCTCTACAGGGTCAAGTCTCTTTCAGCCCAACAGTTGATGAACAGAGAAGCTGTGCAGAATGTCCCACAACCCTCCTGGATGGGGACTTCCTCATTAAATACGATGTTGACCGAACCAGCTCTGCAGGCGAAATTCAGGTACATTTTTTAAGGTGGGTAGCACATGCTAATATTCTTTTGAAGTACATTTTTTGGTTAATTTAATACACTTTTTTCTGCTTTATAGATTGTTAATGGGTATTTTGTGCATTTTTTGCACCGGAAAATATTCCATCAATGCCCAAGAACATCATATTTATAATTGATAGGAGTTCTTCAATGAGTGGGCGTAAGATTCAACAGGTGAGCTTCCTTCACTTTTCTTAAAATAATTGTATATTTATGTATTCATCTCTTTTTAATATATATAATGGTGATGAACACTGAACAAAGTAATACTTCGTGAATCACTTAGCATTCATGCGAGGGAACTGAATGATAGGCTTTTCAATTAAGCTGCTGAAATGTTTGGTTCAAGAGGTGGAGAATGAGTTTATGAGCGAACTATATATGTAACATGCGTAGACATAGAAGCAGTCTTCTAGGCAATATCTCTAAGGTCCATATCCTGGCACTAACAGAGGATCCTGAAAAAAGATCATCTCGTGAAAGAAGCATGGGGATGATGTTTAAAGAGCAATGGTGCTTTAGACTCTGACGCAACATCTGTGTTGGCGACAAAGGCTGAGGGGTAGACTACCAACATGGGACCTTACATTAAAGGAATAGAAATGAAAATTTTCTGCCAGTAGTGAGTTAATTTACACAAACTTGGAACTTGGGAGGAGAGATTCAAATAAGAGCTGAGGAAGGAAATGGGAACCCTGGCACAAGCAGAGAGACACCACACTACTAATGGGATGGGCACTTTTTTGGGCATATTGGTGTGCCCTGATGTAAATCCCCAGTGGAAGATTATTTCAATAGGGGTGGAGTTGTCCCTTAACCACTAGATACTGGGAGCACATAACCATAGATCTTGAGACTACCTTAAGCAGGGCCTGTAAACCAAATGCTGCTAGTGGGCTGGTAGAAATTGGATTTCTGGTTGGCTAAGGCTTGCGCCTAAGCCAGGCAGAAACCACCACTCTAGTCAGGGCAAGGGAGTTACACGCTGAAGATAACCCCTGCTCACACCCTTGATAGCTTGGCACGAGCAGTCAGGCTTATCCCAGAGGCAATGTGTAAAGCGTTTGCACAACACACACACACAGCAGCAACACACTAGGTACACTACAAAAGAAACTCCACACAAGGTTATATAAAAAATTGCCTTTGTATTATCCAAAACACATTAGAATCATAATCACACAATATACACTGTGCCAACTGGCACCAGGTAGAAATTCACAGGGATTATATACATGACAGGGCCAATCGGGCCACTGTCAGAACCATCACAAAGCACAAGTAGCAAATGTAAAACACAACCAGTAACTACTGGCAAAATACTGTACTCAGCATTAGCAACATAAACGCATTATGTCTGCATCACATTAGGAATAAAACACACTATGCATAAATCATAATTAGGAGTGCACCGTAATAACACTCCCCAGGTGCATACATCACCCTCAGCATAAACACATTATGCGCAATCTCTGGGCCTTGCGCCCTACCAGTACACACAGGTACCAAATCTGACACCAGGCCAACTGGCCTTCCTGGGGCTCAAATGCCCTCTGTCCCAAATGTCAGGGCTCTTAGCTGTAGGGCCTTCCGCTGGCCCTCTGGCTGCCTTGGCAGCAAAACCACGGTGCGCAATGCGCTGGGGGCGTGGGGTGTGTCTCACCCCTTCCTCATCGGCAAACAAAAGTGCCCCCCTCGGTGCAGCTGCCCGTGCTCTCGAGGTGCAGCTGGGAAGACAACTACGTACTGGCACTAACAGTGCCTAGGGAGCCCCTTTTTAAAGGGGCCCTTCCGGTGCCGCTCTTGGCACCACGATGCGGCTAAGCAGAAGATTAGCACTGGCACTAACAGTGCCTCTCAAGCCCAATCCGGGACTCCTCAAGGTAACATCCCCACGTTGCAGCTGCCCGTGCTCTCGCAGTGCAGCTGTGTCCACAACTTGGCACCAACAGAGTGCCGTGAGAGCCCCCTCCTTACCGGGACTCTTCGGCGGGCTTCTTCCGGTCTCTGGGGGCAGGCACCGACAATGTGCCTCGGTGGGCCCCGCTCCCGGGGCCTCTCTCGATCTGCTCCGGTCTCCTCGAACACGGGGACAGATCAGCCGCGTCTCGCGGTCACGGAGGCAGGGTAGGCTCCCGCCCTCCTTCCGGCACCACTCTCCGGCCGGGAACTTCCTCTTCCTGGCCACGCCCGAGTCAAGCAACTTGCCTGTCTTCCGGGCCGCTGATCTCGGCGGTGATTTCTCGGCGGCGACTTATCAATGCGGGGTGGGCTTCCGCTCTTCAAGGCTGGCACTTGCGGGGTGGGCTCCCGCTAACACGGGCATAAAACAGCGGGGTAGGCTCCCACTTCCCGTGGCATCAATGCGGGGTGGGCTCCCGCTTTCCTCCAGCAATGCGGGGGAATCCCCACGTTGGGATTCCCTCTGAATATGTCGCAGCTCAGTGCTGCAAAGCCCCAGCACTCTCCCCATCCTGGGAGAGAGAGATAGAGCGCTCACAAGGCGCTCGATCCCCAAAAGTTTTAGGGCAAAGGCTGGGCCCAGGCAGGCCAGCTCACAGGGCCCTCCAGCAGGGAGGCAGTCCCTCATGGCGGTTCCTCGTGGAGCCCAGCAGCAGCAAGTCCCAAGTCACAAGGAAGCACAAGCACTCTTTTCATGGGGTCACAGCCCCTGCATATATATACCCCATTTTCCTTTGTTCTGCCCTTGGCACAGGGCTGGGGGAACCAGTCTGAACTGGTTCTGTTTTTTTTTGGAGCACTCTGTTTACAGGGCTCCTCTTCCCCATTGTCAGGTGGGGGCTCGGTCATCAGACCACATCAGGGGGGCGGAGCCAGCATTCACCCAGGCAGGCACAGACCTATTCAGGGTCAGGGGACTACTCCTCCCACTACTCCAAATGCAGGTCTCCCATTCAGCCTAGCGCTGACTCACCCTACCCTCCCTGGAGCCACACACACCTCACCAGCCCCTGTCACTCCAGAGCCAGACATGCAATACACATCAGGCAGGCAGACACATAGCACACAGAAATGCCAACTTCTAAAAGTGGCATTTCTAAAATAGTGATAATAAATCTGCGCACACCATTGCGCAGCATTTATTATTACTATTCCAAACATACCAAACTTGACCACGCAGCTCCTCTCATATCAGGAATTACCACTGAAACACTTATCAGGGAATCCCCAATGCATTCCCATGAGAGGGCAGCCTCACAGCAGTGAGAAACCAAAATGGCTGTTTGTCACTACCAGGACATGTCACACACTTAAGGTACGTGTCCTACCTTTTACCTACAATGCACCCTGCCCATAGGGCTAGCTAGGCCTACCTTAGGGGTGACTGACATGCAGTAAAAGGGGGGTCACAGACGTGGCACACACTTTAGGTGTCACGTCACAGCGGCAGTAACACTGCGCGCACAGGCCCTGCAATGGCAGAGGCCTGAGACAGGTTTGAAAGGCTACTTTGGTGGGTAGCGCAATCAGCGCTGCAAGCCCACCAGTAGCATTTAATTTACTGGCCCTGGGGGTCTGAGATACCACTTTACAAGGGATTGACAGGTAAATTAAATATGCCAAACAGGTGTAGACCAATCTTACCATGTTTACCACAGAGAGCACACACACTTTACACTGGACAGCAGTGCTAAAGTGCCCAGAGTCCTAAAACCACCAACACCATGTCAGAAAAAAGGCTAGGAGGAAGGCAAAAAGTTCAGGGATAACCCTGCAAAAAGGGCCAAGTCCAACATGGGCTTGCAGCACTGATTGTGCCACCCACATAAGCCACCTTTCAAAGGTAACTCAGACCTGCCACTGCAGGGTTTGTGGGCAGTCTAGGACTGCCATGTCGACTTGGCAAATGCACCTACTTGCCAGGCCCTAACCTTCCCTTTTCTTACATGTGCGTCACCCCTAAGGTAGGCCAAAGGTACCCCTCTGGGCAGGGTGCAGTGTATGTGAAAGGTAGGACATGTCCTGATGTGTGTGGCATGTCCTGATAGTAAAACACTGCCAATTTCGTTTTTCACTATTGAACGGCTATCTGTCCCATAGGATAGAATAAGAGTTTATTTATAACATCTTATAAACATACCTTTCCATTGGGACCAGATAGGAAGATAATGTTGAGTATGCCTGAACTCAAAATCTAAAGATGCATCTTTTAGAAAGGATAATTTTTACATTCTGTGTTTGAAAATTACCACTTTTAGAAAGTAGGTATTTTCTTGCTTAGCCATCCTGTGTGACTCTGCTGGTTTGTATATTGACTGTCTGGCTTTGGAGTGACAGGGGCTGGGGATGTGCATTCACTGTAGACCTCCACTGGGGGGGTTGAGGTGTGTCCTGCCTTTCCTGGATGAGTCTGGGCTGGGCTGAATAGACCTGGGCTGCATTTAGAGTAGGGGGAGGAGATTTTCTTTCACCTGAATGGACCTGGCCTGCCTTACACACTGCTGTCTCCACCTCCTGCCGGGAAGCTGCACCAGAGAGGACAGAACTGGTTTGGACTGAGCACAGAGCCTCTCTGACACCAGAGAAGAAAGAGAAATGGACTATAAATGTTGGGGCCCAGACCCCTGAACTTTAGATCACTTCTGGAATTCAAGAGGAACCTTTGCCAAGGAGAAGAGCTGGAGAAACTGAAGGAGAAGTACTGCCCCTTTGCTGTGTGCTGTCTGGGGTTGGCCTGCAGTGGCCGTTTCTGCCAAGGAAAGGACAAGGACTTTGCTGTGTGCTGTGTCTCCTGCTTGAGGAAGACCTCCAAGTGCTTGAAGGAGAGCTTGCCTCCTGCTCTGAAGTCTCAGGAACACAAAGACTTCACCCCCAGCTCTCCTGAACTTCCTTGCTGGGAGTTCTGACCTACCAAGAGGTGCCTGCTCCTGTTCTGGGTCTCAGGAGGTTCTTCCTGATGTTGGGAGCTTGAAAAAAGTAACGCAATGACGAGAAGCGCGATGCATCCGCAGCTGTTTCCAACGCATCGCCGAAGAAACCGACGCAGCGGGAGAAATCGCCGCACACTGCATCGAGTACACTGATCCACGAAGTCCGAGATCACCACACCGATTCCGATGCAGGCCCTGCTGTGCGGCTGCAAGAACCAACGCATCGTGGGACCGCACCGGAGAAACCAACACAGTGCCGTTGCCGCATCGAGAACCGAGGCATCCCGATCCTCACGCATCGCACCGGGGTGCCAAGTCTGCATCAACGCTGGGGCAGCAGTAAGAAACCAACGCATCACCTCCCCTTCTGCATGGAATCGATGCATCACCTCCCCTGCGTGGCAGTAAGGAACCGACGCATCACCTCCCCTGGAGTAAGAAACCGAGGCATCACCTTCTCTGCACGTAAGGAACCGACACATCACCTTCCCTGCAGCTTAGGTTATTTCAGGAAAGGAGGATTCTCTGGAAGATTCCTCTAGAGTCAGACTGAGAGGTAATTGGTCTGAATAACAAATGGATTGCCCTTTGGAATCAATCACTCAATCAATTCAATTCTTTATTTGAGTGTCAAACACAATCATAAAAGATAGCATACATAATATATGGGAAACAGCCATCACATTGCATGTGTTACAACACATGCGATTACAACGCGGTTTTTACAATGACCGCGTTGTTACATCGCAGTACCATTACAACGCAAGTTGTTACAATGACTTGCTCTAGGGGGCGCTCTGAACTAAGGAATAGTATAATTTACTATTCCAACACCTTCCCTACTGTTGCACACACTGGAGTTGGAATAGTAAATTATACTATTCCTAAGTCCAGCGTGCCCCCTAGAGCAAGTCGTTGTAACGACTTGCGTTGTAATGGTACTGCGATGTAACAACGCGGTCGTTGTAATGACTGCGTTGTAATCGCATGCGTTGTAAACGCATGTGATATAACCAGCTTTATTCATAATATATATATCTGTAAAAGACACATATACTTTGCCAAAATGGTGAACATTAATAAATACAAAAACAGCATAATCTAACAATTGAGACTGTTACGATAAGATACAGCGGCTTTAAGAAAAACTACCCATTCTAAAGCATACATCAGTGCTGGGCAGCAATTACAAAAACTGAAGAACAACTCTGCATTCTTTAAAATGTTATGTCTTGAATATGAAACTCCTAAAGATTTGTACAGCTCAGAAAATACCACAAAGTGCAATTAGGATTTAGAAGACCCATTATCACAAGTACATTCCCTCCCTGAAGGCTCTTTCCCAGTTTTTGGACACATAAAGTAAATATGATTTTGGGACAGGGTTAATTTCAAGGGGGATGTAATTCTTGACTAGCGGTTTACTCAATTCCAAACTTGCTCTTATAGCACATCGTCTTTCCATCAATAAACACTTCATAGTATGTTTGTCAGTCTTGCATATTGATAAGGGATTAATAAATAAAGCAGATTTGCCCAAAGTAGCAAATTCTGCTTAACATGTTCAAGCCAGGGGATATACAAACTCTGATCACACCAAACACAATCATTTATTATGTTGTGACAGAAAGAGGCCCTGGGATTGGTCCTTATTGACAGCCACAACAAAAGAGGACCCGACTTAATAGAGCCCTCCAGGTTGTTGCAGGGATTCTGCACATATACAGAACTACGCGCAAGAAACCAGGACCTCAGTGTATAGTGGTGTACCAACAACCCACCTCTATGCCCGGAACCCCTATCCGACTAGCTATAGTGTCTCATTCGTTCTCCGTACTACAGCGAAGCTACCAATAATTAGACATCCTAGAACATGTAACTCAGACTCTCTCAGTACTCGCGGGAGCAAGAACACTCTTTCATCAATTCACTCGGACTTGTCCACAACATGAGTAATCAGAGACACTGTATAGTTTAAAATGTTTATTTTAACTAACGTGCTCTATAATGCAGTACACAAGCCAATACTAACAGCAAAATACATAAACTCAATATCGTGAGCATTGTTACAATTCTATAAAATATGAACGGGGATATCATTTTATAAACCTAGTGGAAAAAAGGCCTAATGTGCCTTACCACCCTCCCCATGCTAGAAACTAGTTGATTATAATTATAGAAGACCTCTGGGCTTTGTCAGGGAACCCCATACCTCCAGGTTTAGATGCAAAAGTTTACATCTCCGGACAAACACAGCTCTTCTCTTCGGAAAGTTTTCTCCAAGTGCCTTAACATGCATGCAATGCAATATTAAAGGCACCCGATTTTCAGTAGTGCAGCTGTGCTCGTATTATGTCTAACATGCGTGGGACTGACCAAAGCAGATTAACAGAGCACATTATTGTTCGACCTTGAACATGCTGTGCAGACAAAAGACCACAGAGTTCAGCAAGAAACGTGAAAGGTAGACGGTTCCCATGTGAGCGTGCACAAGGAGAGGATTTGCGAAAACAAAATCATGTAGAAACGTGTGCAAAAGCGGCAACATGGCAGGCAAGTTTATACTAACTTAAGCTAACTTAGCAATGTACGCTGTGAATCCGTATCCTCACTACACCCTCCCCTGGTAAGTCCATTGCATGTAGTGATAGGACGAACACAGAATTCAAGAAGTATGAGCAGAAGTCAATGAGTGTCGATAGTTTTACGAATTTGAAAGGGAAAGGAGGTAAAAAATATTTGGGGTCTGTAAATAGGTGCCAAACAAAAAACAAAAAAAAACATATACATAACGCACAATAAAAAAGTGCAAAGATGAGCACCAGGCGTTTTAATCCATCAGAGTGTATGAGCAGTAAACTGCAACGGCTTCCAATAGGAAATCATTGTCATCGTTAGAAAAAAGAGATGCCATCCAATTCAGCAAGCAGAACGAGCATTCATGATCTTCATAGGTGGGTGCCTCTAGCACCATCGTAGGACAACTTGCGTGATATTCAATGTAGCTACGTTGTAGGAAATCCTGCGCCGCCGCGCAGATATCCCATTGTGCCAATTCACCAAGTGCAGCCGCACATGCCATAAATCCAACCCCGGAGCATTCTTGCTCATGGGCCACTAAGGGACTTATCAACAGGTCGTAATCCGGGTCGGGTGATGACGTATCGGAGAGGCAGAGATCCAATGCCCATTCAAAGGAGCATTCCAAGCATGAAAAGACGGGTTGCACGCATGTGTAATACGCAAAGCGGAAAGACAGTCTATACGCCACGCTGAGTGTTGCCAGTGGCAGCGTGCCATAGCATTGAAGCATACGGTCACAGAGCATTTGCAGCGGATCTGGGTAGTGCAGGACCACAAGAGATGCAGCCATTGCGTAGCAGGCAAATCAATAGAAGGACACCAACACAGGTAATCCGCCAAAGACGCTGGAAAAAATAGACTGAATAAAGGCTGGTATTACACCAAATATAGTCTGAAAAGAAGTCACAAGGCCAGAGCCCACAACTTTAAAAAAATGCACCAGGCCATGTGTATCAGACGCATTGAAGATACAATGAATTAATTCACCGAAATGTAGTGGGAGATTGGTACTTAAAAGGACTTGAATTTCAGAATGTGTACTTGCTATCTGCAGGACGAATGTCTCGCTCGCCGAAGTGAGCGGGACTTCCTGCTGGAAGAATAGCGCTTTTATTCTGCTCAACTTATTGAAGTCTGTTTTCAAAGTTGGGATGCAAGGCCAAATTGAGGTATCGAGATTCTCATGCGGGGGTGGGAAAAGCACATTTTTACAGCAAACTACGCGCTGTGAAACTGTTACAATGTACGGGATGCCAGCTAGCAAGCTGCAACATTCCTCGTTATTCAAGATAGCTACCGTTAGCAAGCAGGGTGAAAGTGTGTTTTATAGCCGGTACTGGAATACCCTTCAAAACACATGCAAGATTCGGGACGGTAACACTACAAGCCCCGTGTAACTGTATATTTTTACAGACAAGTGAGCGACCTAATGTAGAATCACAAGATTCCCCTGTAAGGTATACTTCCTTGTCATCTCGCAGACATCTGTACGTGAAAGGCAAGGACCATACTTCATGTAGGAAAGCGCTGCCCAAGGGTTCATAGCGACCTATTGGGTAATGCTTCATGCAGGAGCTAAATTTAAACAATGAAAACGGTAAAGAGATAACCCCATGGATGAGCCAGACAGCAGAGTCAGTTTCGGCCACGGAGAAGGGTAAAGGGTCGATCTTCTCAATATGTAAGAGGGTGTACGTTGCATCCTTCATGGACATAAACTGTTGTTTATCAGTCAAATTAAAAGGTAAAAACAAAGCAGTTGCATTCAAATAATCCCATGGCACTTTTCCCATTTTTAGTGTTTGCAAAGTCCATGCAAACTGCATTACTGAACGTAATTGATTTTGACCATGATACAACACAGATACATCATCTTGTACAATATCCACCATGGATGAAACAATATTATCCAATGTGTAAATGCGGGAAGACAGTGTGTTAATACTATTATCAACAACAGCAAGTACTTTCTCAAGATTTGCCTGATCGATTTCCCTCAAACGTGATGCCGCTTCAATTTGAGAAAGCTTCCAGATTTCATTGTAAGCAGCGTAAACAAACCTTTTAGTTCTAGGACCAGGAGGGCCCTTGACAAAGTCGGTCAAATCAATGTTGCTGGATAACAGCGATAAATGTTTTTTTTACTGACAATAGGGACGAGTGTTGCAACCAATTTTGACACAATTTACCCACAGAATACGTGGTAACCGAATGTGTATCTGCAAAACGTGGTTCTAGCCTATCTTGTTTGTAACCAGGGACTGTGTTATGAAAACGCAATTGGCAGGCATCAGCAGTATTCTGCCAAACTAACCATCCTAGTGGGTCTAATCCTGAGACTTTAAATGTTATATTCTGAAATAAAGCTTGCAGTTCCTCAATGGAATAATTAGTATGCATGCTCCAGTTCTGATAGAGAGCCAGTTTAGGAATGGTAGGGACATTCATCTGTTTTGTAGTGGCTAAACCAAAACAGGTAGTTTGATAAATAGAATCATTTAAAAACAAAATTTGCATTGGGATGAGGCACGCGCGGTGTAAAGCTTCAGTGCCACGAACTTGCCAGGATCTGGAACCCCACATAGATTTTAAATCAACGGTGGCCTTCCATTGTTCATAGCCGCCAACCGACAATTTATCAATAAACGAAGTAGAATATAATAATTTGGTGTGGGTTAACATCACCTTGGTAGGTGCTGAAATGTTTAATTTAAAGTAAAAGGACTCCGGGTTGGATCTGTCAAAATCTGTAAAATAAGTAAACTTGTTTAATAGTGTTCTGGAGCTGCCTTCTAATGGAGCGGGGCAATGTTCCCATTGTGTGTAATTAAAAGCATTTCTAAATGTATTTGCCTTATGCAGGTAGTGGTGTCCAAAATGCTGGTAACAATATAAATCGGCATAATTTGCTGTATTTAAATACAAATCTTCAGCATCAAAGGCAGCATAATACTTCAAATCTGAAAATAAAGACTGTATTGCTTTCACCTCCCAATCATCTGAACGTATGTTCTGTTTAACTACATCACCCATAGAAACACGAAGTACATTTGGTACATTAATAAGTTCGGTAGGCCCATGAATCTGGAAATCCACAGCATCCCAAACTATGCCATCAGCGACTGGGAAGGTAGAGATGTTAACAAAAGTCTGGTCACGTTTCATGATGTGCGAAGACGAGTGTGGAGCCAAAGTTCCAGTTACCAACTGAACAGCAGAGCGTTCTGGCAAGTAGTGTCCATTGATGAGTAAGAAAAAAACAGTCACAAAGACTATGGACATGAACAAAAAAATCAGGAAGAGTACTAACCAGATGTATGTCCAAGGAGGGACCAAATAAGTCTGTTTAAACCAGGAGACAAAAATACTAAATTTCGTTGGGTCAAAAGATGCGATGGAAGTCGAGTCAAAAGAAAAACGTGACTGGTCAAGCACAGTTGTTTGTAAACCAGGCAAAGACTCGCTTGTGGGATATGCATATTCAGTCTCATCAGTACAGGGGGAAGCTGGCGGGATCAGCAACGGATTAGTAACAGAGTCCATCTCGATGGCAGTGTCGTTTCGTGCGGTGTTAGAGGCTCCAATCACATGATTCCTCGAAATTGCCGGACATGATGCAGCAGGTGTTATGCTATTCAGATTCGGCCAGATGTTGTAGCTTAACATTGTCCACTGAGATGTATCTGTTGTCTTTGCGACCAGGAAGTGGTGGTAAAATGACTGTACGAGTACCCTTCACGCCAAGCACTGGAACCGGTGCACGATAAGAGGGGCCAAATTCTTTTTTGTTCTCCACCTTCTATCGGACCAGATCTCCAACTTTAGGTAGCCAGCCAACTACCGGAATCGGTAGTTCAGCATCAGTGGCAGAGGGTAAATGTTCTTTTGCAAGACTGTCACGGGTTTCTTGTAAGTCCTGTAACATAGTAGAGTGATTATCTACGTCAAAGGTTGCAGCTGCCGCCGCCATGTCTAGACCATCAAGGTCCGGAACAAACATTTGTATGCCAAAGAGCATTTCGTATGGGGTCCGCCCACCCAGAGATCTACTAGGGAGGTTATTAAGTGCACGTTGTATGCTATACAAGTGGGCTAGCCAGTTCCTGCCAGTACCCAAGACTCTAGCTGTCAAAGATTGCTTTAAGTCACGATTCATTCGCTCCACAACCGAATTGCGCTCAGGCCTGTATGGAGACGAAAATTTCACCTGCACCACCAAAGACTTCATAGCATCCTTGTACGCCTTAAAGGCGAACGCTGGACCCTGGTCAGAATGGAAGGTGCCACATGCAAAAATTCCCACAAAGACACGCAAATCCCTGATGACATTTCGAGCGTCAGCACTGCGTTGTGGCCAAACCCACACAAAACGTGTGCACGAATCAACTGCAACTAAGATATACTTATAAGCAGTATCGGAAGAAAATGGACCGCAGTGATCAAGATATACACAGCCAAAAGGCCTATTAGAAATGCAAAGCTGTGTCAGAGGTGGACGTGAGACCGTAGAGGGTTTAATCTGTTGACAAACATCACAAGAAAGTACATAATTTCGGGTCTGTTTATATAAACCACGCCACCAGTAACGTTGCTGCAAAATAGAAACCGTCGCAGACACTCCAGCATGCGCCGAAGCCATGCCTTCGTATGCGGCTGTTATCAAAGAAAGTCTGCGGTCCGCGTTGGGAATAAACCTGTCACCAACGTTATTTATTCTCACATAAGGAACTCTGTCGGGACTTAAATGATAAGAGTACTTTGAAGGGAACCCTTGAGGGTAATTTCCACCCTTCTCAGTCGCAGCAATTGCTGCCAAAATTTCATTATCAATCTGAGTCATGGATCTTGTAACGGCTGCAACTGAACACGTGGCTGCTGCTGATTTGGCTGCTTCATCAGCCAAACTATTGCCGACCGCGTGTGCTCCCACACGTTGGTGGCCAAGAGTATGTATAACCTGTGTGAGCGGCAGACGTTGTTTAAGATCTGCCACTCGAACCCAAAGCATCTTATGCTTAATTGCGCTGCCCTTGGAATCACGATAGTCATTCTGAGACCAAAAGAATAAGTTGTCATTGAAAGACTGAACACAGTAATAAGAATCACTTACAATTAGAGTAGTCACATTAGGATCCGCAAACTCAAGTGCAAGCACCAATGCGCGCTCAACTCGGCCAATTGGGCGGTACAGTCTCCTAATGCCTGTGTATGAACAACACTGGACTTGAACTCACTGTTCACTATGGTACCAGCCACAATTGCACACGCCGCTGAATACGCATGCTTAGAACCTGTCGCCGGTTGCGCTGAACCATCGGTGTAAATGATACATTCGTACTCCTCAAGTGGGCGCATAGACAGAGGAGGAGGATGAACAAATTCATACTGCAAGAACTCATGTGTCTGGAGCGAGGAGTCAAAGATAAAGGTGACATCTGGAGATGTCAAAGAAGTCGCCCACTGTATCCAACGAGGATGCAATGCCTTTGAGTTTGGTACACTTGCCTTTGTCACTGCTTCAAGTTCAGGATAAGGTGTCACCACCAAAATGCGTTTCCCTTGTGCCAGTGCGCGTTCCTTCAGGATCGCCATCTGCACAGCTGTCAAGACTTTTTCAACACTGGAAAACCGCATCTCGGCTGAAGTGTATAAATGTGATTTGTAAGCAATAGGTACTGTGTCACCTTCGTTAAAGGTCAAGTAAGTGAAACCCACTGCACCTGGCATGACTCTTATTACCAGGTTTGTGTGGTTATCACGTGTTAACAAGTATTTAGATTCAAGAAGATCAGACTGCAAAGATTGCAGGATAGCTGAATGTTCCGGAAGCCAGCAGGCTTTTGAAAATCTTGGTTGTATCAAGACATAAAGAGGCTTGATATGCTGGGCATACTCGGGAATATAAGTACGTCGGTAGTTCAAAAATCCCAGCAAAGATTGTAGTTTTTTCAGGGTCGTTGGAGGTTGCAAACATGCGCATTTCTCCAGGAAGTGAGGCGCTAAGCCTCTACCTTCATTATTGAGCTCATAGCCCAGAAACAACACTGTGTACTCCGCAATGTGTGATTTGGCAAAGTTAAATTTGTAACCGTAGTCCGCAAACAAGATAATGATGCGGTCAACTCGGCAGAGATGCAGCCATAACTCCGGGTCTATGCTGCCCAGCAAAGAGACAACACGGGCAGCGAAGACTCCTGGTCTGTTTTTGTAGCCCATAGCTAAATGCCTAAATTGTTTTTGTTTACCGCCGGTGGTAAATGCGGTCCATTGACTGCATGCCGGGGATAGATTGTGACTGAAAAAGCCATTGGAAATGTCAAGTGTAGTTTTATATTTTTTACGAACAAGACTGTCTACAAGAGCAGAACTATGGGTATTCTGTACCGCAAAAGTGCGACAATGTGAGTTCAAATGCCTGTAATCCAAAACAATGCGGTACGACCCATCGGGTTTGGTAACGGTAAAAAGAGGGTTATTCATCAGTGACACACATGTCTCAATCACTCCTTGATACTCTAACTGTGTCAGAATCTCAGAAACTGGACCTTTTGCTTCCCGCCGGAGAGGATATTGGGGTTGCGGCTGAGGCATAGACCGCAGTGGTATTTCATGGGGTGGCGAGTCTTTATCCCAGCCCACATGAGTACGGTACAAAGCTGGTGCAAGCACCAAAGCCCACTCTTCTGCAAAAGCTTCTGCATGCTCCTTAGAGACGTTGCGTGAAAAACTCGAAAGAATCACTTCTTCCCCTTTTGGAGCAGCAAGAACAAAAGGTGGGGGCCAATCTGCCTCCGCCAACAATATGTCGTAAGAAGATGTTAGATTTTCCCAAAAAATCCCTCTAACAACTCGTTCTATGTCACCTTCAATTAAAAGAACTATGTCATATAGTCTGTCAGGGGGGGCCACTCTAGTGTCAGCTGTTTTGACTGTAACGAAAGTGTCAGTTGCTGTCGCCTCCAGAAATGGACGCAGTGCCTGCCGCACTTTGGTAACTTCCGCTGCGCTGCGAGCAGCATTACTGCCCATGTTAAATTCTGGTGCCGGGTCCTCACCGTCTGTGGCACATCTAGCTGTTAAAGCAGCAACTTTCTTTTTCTGAAACTGTGGGCGCTGACGAGGAAAATCTTCTTGTTTCTCCTTAACGTCAGCCTGACGAGGTTGATCACGTCCCTGTGGGCCACCTCGACCTCTGCCGCTGTCCTGGCGTTCCCCTCCACCGGCTTGTGAGCCTGATGTTTCCTGTAAAGAACGAGGAGAACGCTGATCAGGAACCTGAAACCTGTCAGGAGACCTAATTTTCGCGCGGTCGCGCAAATCATAAGTGCACTCAGTAGCCCCGGGTGTCGGTGACGTGGCATGCGACCCCTGCTGCTGTTGTTGCTTTCCCTGTTTCTTAGTCCTCCAATTCTTTTTATTAAAGATTGGACGCTCGTCTTTCTCAGACTGAGACTTCTGTTGCGTTTGCGATCGAGCTGGTGTTTTAGCAAAAGGCTTAACACCCAAACTATTGCGACCAATGGTCTTATAAGCCTGGGCAATAATCTTCGGCAATTTACGTGGCCTGTCAGGCTCTGGGACTAGAGCCAAAGCATTAGCCACCTGAAAGTTTACTGCATCTCCCTTAACATTAGCAAGGATTAGATCAGCAACTACGTCGAACACCCCGACTAATCGCATCCCCAATTCAACAGCCACTTCTGGGCCGTGCTCATCTTGAACACGCTTAATCACGGAGGGGAGTACGGTCATTGAGGGAGTGCCGAAACATTTTGCATATACTGCCGCGAATACCCTTCCCCAATTGTTACAATCGGCTACATCGGGGATTAAGTCTTTCTGCAAACTAATAGTCAAAATCCTGTGTTTGTCCACAGGAGAGGTATTCGGAAAAACCGCCTCCAGCTGGTCAAATTTTTCAGCAAGCTAATAAGGTAAATCATCCTTACTTTGAGGACGCTTGCCCATCACCGAATTAACCATAACAGGATTGATAGTCACTCCGCCAGGTCCAGCTGGTTGCAGAGCAACCCCAGGTGGTCCCACCTGGACGTTGCGCATAACGTATCGTACAACAGCTCTATGCACCCGTACCAAAAAGGTGTGCAACACGCGGAGTTCATCCACTCGAACTGTCAGAAAACGAGGGTGTGGGCTGTACCCAGCCAAAACCGGCCAAGTCGATTGATAAAGGGCCCAAACGGATCGGTGTCACTGGGTGTGGGAGGGCGCCATTAAACCAAATGTGGTGTTGCCATGCCGTGAGCGGAACCTCAAGATTCGTATAGGGCCGATAATTGTGAGGAAGATCCGAAGCAGTGTAAGTATGGAACAAATCATCGTCCCCATCCACTGCTGGAAAAGTGACCCATGAATAAAACACTTCATAGTGTTGTGTTGGATCAGCTTCCACCACAAAGATAAGATCGACACCCGCGTCAGACACTCCATATGCTGTCAAATGTCGACGGAGTGCTGCGCGACTATGCGCCGGTATATCGATGTCAGCCATGAAGACAAAGAACGTATAACAACCAAATGCGAGGCAGCGCAATAGAGGGTAACTACAATAAGAAGACACCTTTTAATAACATCAAGCTTGAAAAAAAAACTGTAAAAACATCAATATAGGAGGTGACCCTGTCACACCTGTCTCCGGAAACAGAAGCGAGGGGATCGTTAACAAGCACGAGCACTACTCACGAGTCTTGCAGATAAGAGCCAGACCAAATGTTGGTTGCGCCATGTTGCAGGGATTCTGCACATATACAGAACTACGCGCAAGAAACCAGGACCTCGGTGTATAGTGGTGTACCAACAACCCAGCTCAGTGCCCGGAACCCCTATCCGACTAGCTATAGTGTCTCATTCATTCTCCGTACTACAGCAAAGCTACCAATGATTAGACATCCTAGAACATGTAACTCAGACTCTCACAGTACTCGCGGGAGCAAGAACACTCTTTCATCAATTCACTCGGACTTGTCCACAACATGAGTAATCAGAGACACTGTATATGTTTATTTTAACTAACGTGCTCTATAATGCAGTACATGAGCCAATACTAACAGCAAAATGCATAAACTCAATATAGTGAGCATTGTTACAATTCCATAAAATATGAACGGGGATATCATTTTATAAACCTAGTGGAAAACAGGCCTAATGTTCCTTACCACCCTCCCCGTGCTAGAAACTAGTTGATTATAATTGTAGAAGACCTCTGGGCTTTGTCAGGGGAACCCCATACCTCCAGGTTTAGATGCAAAAGTTTACATCTCCGGACAAACACAGCTCTTCTTTTCGGAAAGTTTTCTCCAAGTGCCTTAACATGCATGCAATGCAATATTAAAGGCACCCGATTTTCAGTAGTGCAGCTGTGCTCGTATTATGTCTAACATGGGTGGGACAGACCAAAGCAGATTAACAGAGCACATTGTTTTTCGACCTTGAACATAATGTGCAGACAAAAGACCACAGAGTTCAGCAAGAAACGTGAAAGGTAGACAGTTCCCATGTGAGCGTGCACAAGCAGAGGATTTGCGAAAACAAATTCATGTAGAAACGTGTGCAAAAGCGGCAACATGGCAGGCAAGTTTATACTAACTTAAGCTAACTTAGAAATGTACGCTGTGAATCTGTATCCTCACTACAAGGTATGGCAGAGCCAATTCTTCATGACAAAAGCAGTGGGGGAATTAAAAGAGGAAGTGTAAGGAGATGTCCGCAAAAGCGGTTCTCTGTCTGCAGAGCTCGACATTTTCCATGACCCCATATTCCGCTGCCATAACTGGCGATAGGTACAAATTGTTTAGAGAATATTTCTATAAGTGAAAATATTGGCTTGCTCCCCACTGCTTTACATACATTAAATAAGTAGTGTTGGACCTGGCATCTTTTGGCATAGTTTCCCCTGACTTTTTGCCTTCTGATCTCCTGTTTTGACTATGTGCTGAATTTCGTTTTTGCTGGCTTTAGGACTGCTGACCAGTGCAAAAGGGCATGTGCTCTGTGTCTAAAAGGTAATGGTATTTGACTTGTCCATTATTGGCATATTTGATTTACTGATAAGTCCCTAGTACAGCCAATACATGTGCCCAGGGTCTGTAAACCAAATGCTGCTAGTGGGCTTGCAGCACTGATTGTGCCACCCATGTGAGTAGCCCTTCAAAAATGTCTCATGCGTGCCATGGCAGATCCTGTGTGTGCATTTTTAAACTGCCATTTCGACCTGGCAAGTTTCTCTACTTGCCAGGCCAAACCTTCCCTTTTATTACATATAAGTCACCCCTAAGATAGGCACTAGGTAGTCCATGGGCAGGGTGAAGTGTATTTCAAAGGTAGGGCATGTACTTAAAACTTGCGTTTTACATGTCCTGGTAGTGAAAAACCATTAAATTCGTTTTTCACTACAGCAAGGCCTATCTCTCCCATAGCTTTGCATTGGAGCTGCCTTGTAACACTTTACAAGTGTAACTTCCAATTGGGAAAAGATGGGAAGAATAAGTTTGGTGTCTCTGGACTCACAATTTAAAAACACATCTTTTAGTGAAGTTGGTTTTTAGATTGCAGGTCTGAAAATGCCACTTTTAGAAAGTTGGCATTTTCTTACTTTAACCATTCTGCGCCTTCGTGCCTCTGGAATGCACAGCTGGGTTTGGTGACAGCTGGACTTTGTGCATTCCCTCTAGATAGTCACACTAAAGGTAGCTAAGGTGTGCCCTGCATACCCTGTTGACTCATCACCAGACTGATGGGTTTTCTTGAGCTAGAGAGAGAGGGAGAAGTTGACACTTGCACCTGAATATGGCTGTGCCTATCCCCACACAGAGAGTTGCATAGCCCGCTGTAGTGCGTTCTGGAGCCAGAGCAAGGAACGGCAGGTGCTTGTGCACTACAAAGTCCTTTCTTTGAAATTTCCCTACTTCAAATGCTGAAATGGTTATATGTACTAGACCTCTGACACCATATACTCAGAACACTATCGGAACTGAGGACATTCTACCAAGAAGAAGAGCTGTTGGGCTGCCAGGAGGGCCTGCCACTTTGCTGCTTGCTTTGCTGTGTTGGCTTGCTGCTTTCTGCTTCTTGCCTAGGAGTGAGAGGACTGGAATTGATTCTCTACACCATGCATCTCTAAAGGTTCTAATGGGCCTCCTATTTCTGAATTCTCAGGAAGATCAAATACTTTTTTTTTGGTGAAAACTTTATTTATCAGTTTCAAATTACAAAAACAAAATACTGTTCCAGCTCCAGTTCCACGATAATGGATACAAACATTCGCCTGTTACGTAATGTGCCTAACACATGATATGCCTTATCTCAACAAGATTTACAGTGTGTTCAAACAAGAGTACGTTTGCACAGAGTGCTACCCCTCGCATCCCAGTTCCAACCCCTGTACCCGCATATCTATCCGTACTTAATATGAATAACAATCTTAGTTGCAACATCAGAAAACTCGTGTTCAATTACAGTGTAAAGGTGGTCTTGGATTAGCCAATACCCGCAGGTTCCAGGCCGGCATCTATCCGTGCGTCTGATTGAGACTGTGTTATTGCCGTATATTGTTTGAGAGGGCCCCAAATGGTGCGGGGGCGGGATGAGCTGGGCAATGTGGAGGCGTATAAGTAATAATTTAGGTTACAATATGCCATACTTTTCAGCCAGTCTTTACTCGTCAGCGCCACCCTCCTCCCCCATTTCAACGCTATTTCCCTTTTTGCCAAGAGTAGCCCAACGGCGGTGAATTTCCGAACAGATTTTGGGATGTTTTTCACATATCCCAAAAGGGCCACTTCCGGAGTTGGGGATAGGACTAAACCCGTCATCTTCCCAAGTATATGGTGTATGTCTGACCAATATGTGCTGATTTTGCTGCATATCCAGGTAAGATGTGCAAAGTCTGCTTGCGGGGATTTACATTTTAAGCAGCAATGTGATCTGTCGGGGTCTAGTTTATGGGACATCGCAGGAGTAATGGAAATACGGCGCAGGAATTTGAAATGAATGAGTTTGTGGCGGCTATTTAGCGATATCGCCTTGGTTTGCAAACAGCATGCAGCCCATTGGTCGTCAGTAATTGAGTGACCCAGGTCCGCCTCCCATGCAGCCCGTACTTTAGAATCATGTACTGGGATTATCTCCATACAGGATCTATATAGTTTGGAAATCAAATGTTCTCCAGTGTCGCTGTCTAGAACTATGGTTAAGGGGGTGAACGGGTCTGGTTCGACCGGGTAACCTGGAAGCTGGGCCTTAACTGCGGCACCAAGTCTAGTTAGTATAAATTTGTCCATAAATGACGCCCCCACAAATTTGTCTCCATCAGAGGCAGAACAAATTTGGCCATCTATATAGAGGTCCCCAATGGAGGCCATGTCAAAACGTTGAAGAGTGCGCTGCACTATTCCCTCCCCCGTGATAGGAATCCACCGTGGATTCGGGAGTGGAAGACTCGGGGTGTATAGTGGTGGTGATCCCATCAACCTGATCCGTTTTAGCCAGGCCCAGCTTGTTGTTGAGACCGTCTGAATGTCAAGTGGGTCACGCGGGTATCCCAGGGGTAAGACTGTACATAGCGCGTCCGGAAGGACTAGATCTGCCTCGGGGCGTAAGTAGGGGATTCTGGCGTCAGGATGGTACCAGGCGTGAGCGTAGCTGCATTGAGCAACTAAGTAATATATCTGAAGATTAGGAACGCCAAAACCTCCCTTGTGATACGGGAGTGTCATGATCTCCCAGCGAACTCTGGGGCGCTTGCCCCCCCAAGTCAGCCTAATAAGGTGTGTGCGTATAGTTTCAAAAAAACGATTCTGTAACGGAATAGGAATGTTGTTGAACAGATACAAAAATTTGGGCAGAACAATAATTTTTATCAGTGCGATACGCCCAGCAATGGAAAGAGGCAGTCTAATCCACCTGTCTACTTGCTTTTCCAGGGAATGTATCGCCGTCCCATAGTTGGATAGTATTATTTCATTGGAGTTCAAATGCATGTTGATGCCCAAATATCTAACGGAATCCAAACACCAGGCCAGTGGGTATTCACACTCCCATCGGGTCGTACCCACCGTTAGGGGAAAGATCACAGACTTATGCCAATTTATACCGAGGCCAGAGAATCCGCCAAATCTGATGATCTCTTGGATGAGAGGATCTAAGTTTTCTTGGGGATTCCGGACGTATAAGATAATATCGTCCGCATATAAAGAAGCCAGTAGTGGCCATGTGTTAAACTGGAGCCTCCTGTGAAGGTGGCGCTTATGAAAGTGACGAATGAGGGGGTCCATTGCTAGGATGAAGAGTAGCGGGGACAGGGGGCAAACCTGTCTGGTCCTGCGAGATAGGGAGAAGGACCGGGAAAGCGTGCCATTTAAGCGTATTCTGGCAGTGGGGGCCGAGTAAAGCAGCATCGTCAGGTTGATGAATCCAAAGGGCATGCCCAGCCTGCGCATGACCGTCCATAGAAAAGGCCACTCCAGGGAATCAAACGCCTTTTCAGCATCAAGTAATGCTGCTGCTGCCGGAGTGGCCGGGTTGATTCTATGGAGAACCGCGAATAACGTGTGGAGGTTTAGTGACGTAGATCTACGTGGGACAAACCCTGATTGAACCGGGGATATAATTTTGTCCATCAGCAAGGCAAGGCGCTTCGATATTGTTTTTGCTAATATTTTATAATCGAAGTGCAAGAGGGATAGCGGCCTGTACGACCCACAAAGCATGGGATCTTTTCCAGGTTTGGGTAATAATAATATCACCGCTTCCCGCATGGTCGGCGGTAGCTGATTCCGTTCTAATGATTCGTGGTATACTTCTATAAGTTTCGGGGCTAGGGTGTCTTTATATTGCTTATAAAAGTCCCCTGTGAAGCCATCAAGGCCAGGGGCAGACGAGCCATTTAGCGCGTTTATGGCCTCTATTATTTCATCTTTTGAAAATGGCTCTGCGAGGAAGTCCTGCATATATTTCTCCATGTAAACTAACGCAATTTCGGCGAAATACTCTTCGCGCTCCGAGGAGGTGTGTGTTAGTTTGGAGGTGTACAGGCGCTCGTAATCGGTTAACAACATGTCTCTGATATCAGAGGTGTCTGTCAGTATGTCCCCTTTGTCAGATCGGAGTTCTGTAATACAAGACTTGGAGTACGGTGGCCTCAGCAGTTGTGCCAGCGTGCGCCCTGGCCGTTCGCCCTCGCCAGATCTGCGCGCCAATTCATATTTACTAAGAAAGTGAGTTTCTCGCTCAGCCGCCTCCCGGAACTCTAATAGCAGGGCCAGTCGACGCCGCTCATCCTCGGCGGGGTCAGGGGAGCAAAGTATAGAGGCCTCGGAAGCAACAAGTTGCTGCTCTATGTTCGCTAATGACTTCCGCAGATCCCTCAGGACCCTGGCATGCTTCGCAATGGCCACACCGCGGATATAAGCCTTAAAGGCATCCCAGAGAGTCGCCCATGTAGCCACAGTCCCTGTATTTAGTTCAAAGTATTCCTCAATGGCATCCCCGATTTCGGAAACAAATAATTCGTCATTTAACGCTCCACCTGGAAACCTCCTTTGCCGTTCGTGACCCTCAGGTCTAGGGAGACGTAGCCTAAGCAAGACCGGGGCGTGATCGGAATAAGTCCTAGGGAGTACGTCCATTGTAGTGTACCAAGTGAGGGGGATGGGGGAGAGTAACCACAAGTCCAGTCTGGTCCATGTATTGTGTTGGGCAGAGTAGTGTGTAAATCCCGGAGTCGCTGGGTTGTGAGATTTCCATGTATCCACAAGCTGAAATTCCTTGCAGATGTCCAGCACGACCTGTCGTGCCTGAGGCTTGGAGGCAGCCACACTGGATGAACTATCAACAGAGCTGTCGAGGAGTAGATTGAAGTCCCCACCCATCAGCAACCCACCCGTACACACCCGACCCAGCTTAGCATCTAGGTCGTGGAAGAAGTCGGGGCTGTCAACATTTGGGGCGTACACACACACCAGAGTGACCATGTGGCCCATCAACTTACCAACCACAATGGTGTATCGTCCCTCTTGGTCAGTCAGGTAGCATGTTAAGGAGAAAGGGAGTCGTTTGTGAATGAGGATCGCAGTGCCCCTGGCATAAGTACTATAGTTAGAGAAAAAGCGGTGAGCCCCCCATCCCGTTGCAAAGCGTGTAGCGTCCGGTTTGGGCAAGTGAGTCTCCTGTAAGAAGGATATGTCAACGTTGTGTCGCTGCAAGTAATGTATCACGTGTTTGCATTTTTTAGGGTTATTAAGCCCGCGCACATTCCAGGTAATGAGCGAGAGAAGCGAGTGATCAGATATTTCAGGTGCGGTGACCATGTGTGTCATGTGTCAGAGTAAAAAAGAGAGTAATGATGGCTGAGAACAGGCAGATCTCATATTTGGAGCCGGTATTATGAGAACATTGAACTGTTTGAGTAACATCCCCACCCCCCACCCCCCACCCAACCTCGTGACCCACCTCGCGAGGCAATGCACCCAACAACCATGCATCCAATGCATCCTGTAAGCAACCCATATGGAAAGACAAAAACCAGGACTGATGCATTACAATCTGTGGAAACGACGGTGTGCTACGCACCTAGGGGGGTGGCAACGCTTCAATGGTGCCCAGTAAATGCAGGATAATGGTGATGAATTATGTGTACTGCCCCAAGCATGCTAATATCAGAAAAATGAGCCATAATGTATACACAACAATCAAAAATTATAGACCAATAGTACAACAGTTCAGGCCTGCCAGTCATTCAGTGGAGAAGAGCTCAACACTAGCAGCAGATCCGCTATGTGGGGGAGAAAGGGCTTGTCCAACCTCCCTCCGTTGGCTGTCTGAGTTCTTATAGGATCTGCAAAATGCTTGTGCGTCAGATGGATTGTCAAAAATTCGGGAACGCCCGTTGGCATCCACCCTTAAACGGGCCGGATATAACATGCCGTATCTCAGGCCCAGGTTCCTCAGCGTCGCCTTAACTCCTGAAAACTTGCGGCGAGCCTCCTGAACCATGAGGGTGAAGTCTGGGAATAGTGAGATTGTTGACCCCTGCCACATCAGCGCACCTCTGTCCCTGGCGAGCCTCAGTGCGGTGTCCCGGTCCCGAAAGTTCATGACGCGAGCTATTATAGGCCTAGGAGGGCAGCCAGGGTTGGGTCGAGGACCTAATGATCGATGTGCCCTCTCCACCACAAAACCGGGGGTGAATTCCTCCCTTCCAAATAGATCTACCAGTAAGGATTCCACAAACGTATCCATTCTACAGGTGTTCGTTGACTCCGGAACACCAATAATACGGAGGTTATGGCCTATTCTCCGCTCAGGCTGAGGATCAGACGACCTCCCTTAAACGCCCATGGCATAAATTGAACTGGGAGCAATTTGATGCCTGCCTTTCGGCTACCTGTCCGAGCTTGCCAGAGGACCCCAATGAGGCCCACAGGGTGTTCTCTGAGTGGATCAGCCAGCCATTAGACAGCCTAATCCCTAAGAAATGGTCTGTCAACCGTAAAGCAAAAACGCGACCATGGTATAAGTGTGAACTTGCTGATATGCGCAAGGGCTGTAAGAGGCTGGAGCGGATATGGAGAAGAGACTTTAGTCCTGCTGCAAAGGATATCTATCGGGTGGCAATTAAGAGGTATCATAAGGCCATACACCTGGCACGAGCGGCATTTTACACCAATCAAATCCGCAAGAGTGATAATCCATCTAAGAGCATTTTCTCAATACTCGCCAGCCTGCAATCCCGGCAGACCATCGCTGGGTCGACTATTAAGTCTAATGAGCAGTGTGAGGACCTTGCCACCTTTTTTGTTAAAAAGGTGGATGACATCTACAGGTCCTTTCCGGCCGCACACAGTAACGTGCCGGTGGCACGGTGCTGCCAAAAAGCTAATACCCTAGATACCTTCCCGCCAATGCCGGTCGATCAGCTGCTAGCACTTTGCAGTAGGATTAAGTCAGGATCCCCCGCTGATCCGCTCAAACCAGACCAATTCAGGAAAGTACTTCCTACAATCTTACCCTCTCTGAGTCAGGTGATAAATGGGTCCCTTGCCATGGCCACCATGCCCAGGGCATGGAAACAGGCCAAGGTAATTCCCCTGCTTAAAAAACCTGCGCTCGATCCGGCCAAACCAGAGAACTACCGCCCTATTTCTTTGCTCCCTTGGGCGGCAAAGATCATGGAGGCATATGTGAACTCCCTCCTGTCGGATTTCTTGACCATGAATAACACACTGGACCCCTCCCAGAATGGCTTTCGACCTGGTCACAGCACGGAGTCTGCCCTCCTGGCCGTGACAGAACATCTCTGGTCAGCATTGGATGCTGGGCAAACGTCGGCACTGATCCTGCTGGATCTGAGTGCCGCGTTTGACACTGTGTCTCATGACATACTGCTGAGACGCCTGGAGGAAGCGGGAATTACTGGTTCAGCCCTGGAGTGGCTTGCTTCATTCCTCCATGAGAGGTCATTCACGGTAACAGCCCCCCCGTTTGCCTCTGGCAAACACTCTATTAAACAAGGGGTGCCACAGGGTTCCGCCCTTAGTCCCCTGCTATTTAATATCTATGTTCAACCGCTGGCTGCAGTAGCCATTAGCAGGGGTCTGACCATGGTCTCCTACGCTGATGATACACAGTTGGTGGTGGCACTCTCGAATAACACCAAGTGGGACGCCCTTAAGTTTCAGGGCGACCTTGTGGCGGTAGCCGGGTGGATGACCGCCAATTGTCTCCAACTGAATTCTAACAAGTCGGAGGTATTGTTAGTGGGAAAGGACCATGGTCAGTGGAGTGAACTCTGGTGGCCAGCTAGCCTGGGCAGGGCCCCCTCCCCCAAGCAGGCAGTGAAAAATTTAGGGGTATGTCTGGACTCATCCCTTAACTATCGAGTCAAAACCAAAAAGGTGGCAGGGACCTGTTTTGGACTTCTACGGGGGCTCAGACCCCTGCTGGGCTTCTTTGATGCACCTACGCGTCAGGTTATTATTCAGGCGTCTGTATTGTCCAGACTTTATTATGCCTGTTCTTTAAATCTGGGGTCCAATAAGGTGGAGGTTTTGAGGCTGCAAAGGGCACAGAACGCGGCAGCAAGAACCTTTCTAGGTTTGCGCAGGCCTTGTTCTGTGTCCGAGGCCATTCGCCGTCTTCACTGGTTACCGGTGGCCAGGCGTATTGAATTCAAAGCCTTATGTATCTCCTTCAAAGCCTTGAAACTGACCACCCCCTCTATCTTGGCCAATCTCCTTTTGCCATATGTCCCCGCACGACATCTCCGCTCACAGGGTCAGCACTTGGTGGTGGTTCCCCTGACACAAAGAGTTCGTGCTGGTGGCCGCTCTTTTCGTAGCAGAGCAGCCATCCTTTGGAACGCACTTCCTGTGCATATCCGTGGCCTTAGCAATTATTTAGAATTCAGGAAGGCCATCAAGACTCATTTGTTCCCTGCACCATAGCCCTTGTCTGTTGCATCTGCTTGTGTCAGCCTTTTCTGGGTATTAGCGCCGGGACGCCCCTTTGCTGGGGCAGCTGTAGCGCTCTATAAGTCGCAGTAACATAACATAACATTGCGGCGGCTGCGCGCTTCCAAGTCCTCATTCTTAATTGCAATGTCCTTTAGAAGTTTTTCCATGCGCTCCAGTCTCTTCGTCGATTGTGCGGATCCGTCCTCCAGAACTGAAATCCGGCCTTCCGCTGTGTCTAAACGTCGGTCGTGGGTGTCTAACTTGGCACCCAGAGTATCCAAGCGGTTCTCCAGCTTATCAAACTTGTTGTCCAAGGCCTTGAACCCTGCCCGGAGCTCCGCCAGTAGATCAGAGGTGGGTGCCGTCGGTATCGAAGCCACTGATGAGACTTGGCCACCCTCAGCCATGTCCGCGCCATGATCCAGTACACCCTCCGAGGCAACAGGGAACGAGAGCATCCTCTGCTTGGGGTCCTTCTTGCCCATATCTAGGTGACCCAGTGGAGGAGAAGGGTGTGCCACTGACGGCGCCAGCAGGTGTAGCACAGAGTGATGGTGTTTCGCAACGGAGCCAAAGGAGAGCTTGTCAGCCCACACAAACAGCCACGAAGTAGCAAAGATCACCAGTAGGAAATCGTTAGTGTGTATACAGCAGTGCTCAATTGCCTTGGAGATTAGCGGTGGCCGGATCAGACATCCAACGGTCAAGCCTGTAATGGTGTGCCACTCCGTAGCACTCCGGCCGGGGCCCGGGCAGGAGCAGCAGATAGGCCGAACCCCAATGACTGTGAACTGTTGGACTGAGGAGTGGGCCGGCAAAGTAGTAGAGCCAGAAGCGGGGTCCCGCTGTATCGCACCCAAGCGTATCGTCACCCTGATAATGGCGGGCCAGCAGTGCTCCGATGGTCGCCCCCCCGCTAGCGATCGCGGCCGGATTGCCGTCTCCCTGGCTCTCTCGAGGACCCTGTCACCTCAGAGGCCTCCGGGAGTGCCGCCAATGCAAAACCCTGCCCCCGCTGGAGTTGGGAATTGGGGGGGGGGCACGCGGCGGATGCTGTAAGCGAGGAGTCAGGGGGCGGGCGTATGCGCACTCACCGCCGTCAAGGCTGCATGCAGGAACTCGCTTGCCGCCCTCGATACAGGATACGGGCGCGTCTCTGGGTCGTCAGCGCCGGAGTTCAAGGAGGCCGCTCCGGAGGCCGTCGCTGTCTCCGCCCCTCCAAAGCCTCAGCCGAGAGTGGATCTACTTGCGGGCTGATTGCAGGGCCGAAAGCAGGGCCATCGGTGGACCAGCAGTTACGGAGCTCGCGGCAGGCATTGCAGCGGCTCGGTGTGCCCGTTATTACGGTGGCAGACAGGATCTTGCGGGGCCACCACTCGGAGCTTCAAAGCAGCGTGGCCATCTTGGTCCGCGGCTTGGCCACGCCCCCAGGAAGATCAAATACTTCACCTGCATCTTGCTACCAGCACCTGAGCTCCTTTACTGTGAGCCCTGCACTGCCAAGTGGTACCAAACCCAATCCTGGGCCCTTGGAAGTGAGTTTTTGGTGCTGCAACCCAAGAAACCATTGCACCGGCAATGAAGTGTGGTTCAGAACTGGCACATTCCCTGCTAAATCGCAGCTTCCTGCACCAAAGCCATTGGCACCGCTCACCGAGTGCATGACGCAACAACCTTGACTTACAACGCAGCCCAGACTTTGCCGACGCAGCGACTCCTAATCACGGTTGTTGCATGAGTCTTTGACAATGCATGGCCGACGTCTACGACCCACTGTCCCCGACGCATTCCCGGCCCTGCACAGCTTCACCCCAACACATCCCCTACAGCTCAGTGGTTTGACATTGTCACTCCGGAACTGATACATGGCACACTTAACATCGATGCATCAACAACGTTGCCTAACTTCAGAACCGACACATTGTCTTCGACAGCTATACATCACCTCTATTTTTCAATGCATCATGCTTCCGAGGTACTGTCAGCGGGTCTGCTTGACTCCTGCATCCAGTCCATGCTCCATCGCGGTCAGACAGAACTTTAGGATTTGACCCGGTCAAGGGCAACCAGATAGCCTCAGTTGGAGCTATTAATTTCTAAGCACTGTATTTCAATTTAATCTTGCAAAACTCATATCTTGACTTCTGTATGTTGGATTTTTGTCCCTTTGGTCTTGTTGTAATCAGATTAATATTAGCTACTTGTCGAAACTGGTGTGGGGTACTTTTGTGGTGTTTTCACTGCGTTACTGTGTGTGTGCACAAATACTTTACACATTGCCTCTTTAGTTTAGCCTGACTGCTCTGTACCAAGCTACCACAAGTTAACACAGGTAAGCCTTTAGTGTGTACTACACTTACCCTGACTAGGATTTAGGTTCCTGTTTGGACAGGGTGCATATCTCTGCCAACCAGAAACCCAGTTTCTAACAAGAAGCATATAGCTTGCTTACATTTTGCATTCCTAAACATGGTGTTTTTTGCCCAGGATCCATTGGCATAAAAAACAAGACCTAAATATGGAAATCTAGGGACACTCTCTAATCTGTTCCCGTTAACACATGGAGGGCCTAATCATTTACTATATTTTGAAGCACGGCAGTGCAGCAACCCTTCCTGCTGCCTTGCCGTGCATCAAAATAAAAGGACAGGAATGTACCGTATCGACAAGATACAGCACATTCCTGTCCTTCTCCCTTGTGCAGGCACACAAACAGCAGCTGTGTGCCAACGCAGACACCCATGCACCATAGTGCTAGGGTGCCTGCATTGGAGGGATGATTGTGTTTGTGCAGGAAGGGAAACCTACCTGCACATAAGAAATCATTAAAGCCTCTTTGCTCCTTCTATGTGTGCTGCAGAATGCAGCACACATAGAAAGAGCAAAAAACGAGGAGAAATAAAAGTATTTCTCCTTTTTGCACCACTCCTATGTCTTTCCTAGGGAGGCGTAGGATTTTGACGCATTCCCAGGTTTGTAAATCTGGAAATGTGTCAGGTTCCATGGACATTGGTTGGGAACACCAACAGCAACACCCATGGAATGCCCCTTTCACTCAATGCATGAAAGAGGCCTATATTTACAAGGCCATGAAAAGTCATGCAGGGTGACTTTACGTGGCCTTGTAAATATGGGCAGGCACACTGCGCCACTGGTGCGTCTAAAAAAGTGATGCACCGGCGGCATAATGGGCTTGTAAATGAGGCCTAGAGTACGCAACAGATAGTGTTTGGGTCCGCATGCCATGGTTTGAGATTTAGTATAATTGGTTGAAAGGTCTAAATCCAATATAAATTCAGAAAAAGTTTGTCCCAAGGGTCTCAAAGCATTTGGAGTTCATGCTAAAAGAAGGCGGCGTCAGCGTACAACTGTACACGTATAAGAACAGAGTTGGCATAAGAAACATCATGTGTAACAGTGCTTAAAAATTCATTGAGTTTATTAATATATAGAATAAATAATAACAGGGCTAAACACAACCTTGCTTAACACCATGATTCAAACTAAAGGGATTGAATAATTCGCCATTTGGGCCAAACCTGACCCTAGCAGTCAGATTTTGATTGAAATAGGCCAAAAAATAAACAGTTGTGGTATCTATCCCCAGCTCCAGTAAAATAACCCAAAATCTTATTGAGATTAGCCCTATCGAAGGCAGATGATAAGTCTATAATGGCAAGGTACAAGGTGTTCCTTTTGGATATGGTGTATTTACCGATTATCAAATCGAGATTTAAGCATTGTTCCATAATTCCTAATCTTCCTCTAAACTTATATTGACAGGGAGGTAAAACGTTATTATCATTACAGCAATCTCCTAATCTGTTAAAAATTACTCCACCCAATATTTTGGTAGTGGAATTAATTAAAGATGTAGGTCTGTATGGCTCCGTTTTTTTAAAAACAGGGACAATAGTGGAACTTGACCATGAGGAGGGAAGGTCTTTTAAATCTACATTAATAAAAACATCAGTGAGCAAAGGTGCCCAAAGATCTATACTGCATTGACAAATGTGAATATGAGGAGCTGTTATTGAGAGCAGTAGTCACCTCATCTACAGAAAAATGGATCCTGTCAGTAATATTATTTATAAATGACAGGTCACCATCAGAGATTCTGCAATATATATTGTTAAAATGTATTACCCACTGGTCACCCTTGATGTGGCTGCTCATTAAGGAAAGTGTTGATTTATGTGTTCTAAAATCGTCGACCGTTCTCCAGAATTCACACAAATTGTTGATCGAAGCTGCGTTGTTCAGAGGATCCCAGTTATCCTTTTGAATTTCATGGTTCTTTACCCCCCAAGGCCTCTTTAGAGTGCCCAAGCCTGAACAACTGCGGAGGGATTTCCAGGAATTGCAGTCAGAGCTCTCCTCAAATTCCTGTTCGCGTGAGAACAGGATCTGTCAAACCAGCGAGTGGTTCGGGAAGTAGATCTACCAGCCGGCTTAAGCAGTTAATTATGTATTAAGCTACTTAAAACTTTAAACTGATTGCATACATTCTCCCCCACAGGAATTTCAGATAAGCAGGTCAAAAAATATCTAGGTTTGATTTAATTAAACAATCAAAATTGTTTATTGGGTCATACAAATACCAGACAAGCCTGAGTCTATTATGTTGGGGCCATGGTTGCTCCACTGCTTGCATCGGGCCTCTAACAATTTCCATCAGAAATGTAGATTCAGCTGACAGGGGATTATGGTCACTAAAACTGGAGCACAGTATGTTACACTTAACTAAATACTGTGTCAGCCCACGGATTACAAGCACACAGGGCCAGACGTACAAAGTTATTTAGCATTTCTTAATGGACCGAATATCTATTTCAGCCCATTAAGAAATGCTAAATGGCCTTTTGGCATGAACAAAGGCCGTTTGGGAATTGCAAAATGTGAATACCCTCTAGTAGAATTTGCATTTTGTGGCATCTCAAGTAGGAAATCGCAAATAGGGATTTCCTATTTGTGATTTCCTATGCACTTGTACAAAGCATTTCCTAAAAGTGAATTGGGCATTTAGGAAATGCTATTACCATTGACTCAAAGTCGATGGTAGCCATGTGGAATTTAAAAAAAGCACTCCACAATTTAAAAAAAGCACTCCAAAATGCTTTTTAAAAATTACAATAAAGTGCACACATGCCCTTAGGGCATGTGTGCGCATTACATGTACACCACATTTTGCGGGGTGCAGCAAAATGTCACCCTTGCTTTAGCATTTCCCAATTTGTGATTTCCTATTAGGAAATGCAAAACCATTCCTACCTAGGCCCATATGAAAAAATGGTTTGGTACTAACTAAATAGCTATTTCCTAATAGCGATTCCTACTCTGGGGCCTATTCCGATGTCGGACGGACTCAGGTCCGTCCGACATCGGTCAGGAGCCGTAACCGACCGACCTGCTGTCGTCGGTTACGGCCCTGCAAGTACGATGCGACCGAACCCTGTTCGGTCGCACTTGTATACTTCACAATGGGAGCATGCATTCCGAGCGGAATGCATGCTTGCATTGTGAAAAGCAGGGGTGCAGTTCATCCCTGCACCCTATGGCCGACACCCCAAGGTGCCTGCCACCGGGTGCAGGGATCAACAGAGGGGCACCTTAGGTGCCCCCAGGCCACCATTCGGCGGCTTCGCACCCATGGGGGCCTACTGGGGGCCCCCCAAAGACAGTTTCTGACTGCCTTTTCGTGCCGGAAAGACCGGCACGAAAAGGCAGTGAAAACTGCCATCGTACTCCCTCGGTCGTGAAGAGGCAGCCGGGGGAGTACTGAAGGATTTCTGGACGGTGGACGGGCTCTCCGAGCCCATCGGAAGCCATCCGGAAATCCGAGTCGGATTCCTTTCCGACCGAGCCCATCGGAATGGCTCGGTCGGAAAGGAATCCGGCCGGCACGTTCCGATTCGGTCCGGCCATCGTTCGGTGCCCTTCCGGCCGAAATCGGAATCGGCCCCTCTGTAGTAATCACTATTAGGGAATTTATATTTTTGTACATACCATTTTGCATTTCCTAAATAATAATTTCTAAGGAGTCGCTATTTAGGAAATGCAAAATAAGTATTTCGTACCTGGCTAATAGTTAATTATTGTTTCACATCCTCTACCATTAAATTTAGGAACCCTGGACTCCATTCCATAAAGCAGATTCATGGATGTTTACAAGATCTTGGGCTAAAAGAGAATGACATACTTCAACACCTCTATTATCAGAAGGGCCGATCAAAGAGCACATGTTGTAATGAGATGAATAGAAACTAGTGTCAGATTATACAAAATTAAGTTTAGCATTGAAGTCTCCACAGATCATAATGTTACATTCAGACTGTAAAGAATTAAATTTGGACAAAGGTTTGCCAATTAAGTTAAATAAAGATTAAAAGTTCCTATTAGTGGAGCTAGAAAATCATTGCTGTAAAAATTAACAATAAACAACTTAAAACAGTGAGAACCAACCAACTCTAATACTTGAATCTCAGAGCAATTAAAAAGCATTGGGACTATTTTTTGCTTTGACCCCTAATTTAATTCATATCCGTATTGCTCCTTAAGAACGCCCCAATGAGGAGGGTATTGCAAGGAGGGGATAACAGGAATAACCATTGCATTCAAGTGGAGGTATGGGACAGGTCTCTTGCATAGTGACAAAGTCAAACTGTTCTATTAGGGTCATCTAGTCTTTGAGGGACAGCTTGCTGTGAATCCTTGCGATGTTCCAAGACAAAAAGCTAAAATCTGAGAAATGACCCTTAGGTTTCACACTCAAAATAATCCTCTGTGCAACTGGGGCCATCTCGTTCTCAACTGATAAAATGTTACTATTGGGTGGGTAAGTTATGTAAAACATTAACACTAGTCGTGGAACAAGAATCCCCCACACATGTAGCCTCCATTGAGCAAGTATTCTGTCCATCACATCTATGTGTAAACTTGGCACCAAGTTCATCTGTGAGTCAATTGCAACCTGCCATATCCTCCAACACCATAAATCTGTTAGTAAGAGGCACCCCAGCATAGCCAAGTTTAAAATCACCAGATTTGATGTGGAAATAGAGACAAAAGCTGGACCAGAAGTATAAGAAAACATACAGGAAGTGGTTTATAAAAATATCCCAGTGGGAGGGGAAGTATTTGTGAGAGTCCAGAGAGTAACAGATATTGACTCAGGCTAGCAGACTACATACAATTTGTGAGTCTCTAAAGTTCACACCTATGCAATATCCAGATAATACTTTGGGGGATGACCCAATCCATCAACCCTCCTGGCCATAAGTATTTGAGTGTATAGCAAGGGATTAAATCCCACATGCTTGCTTAACCAGTATAAAATCTTGTGAATCAGCTGGTCGGTTGACTCTACCTGTACCAATTTGAGTCTAGGGACTTTGGCCAAATTTAAAACATAAGGACAGGCTGTAGGCGTCAATTTCAATACAACCTCCCTCTAAGCATAACACTTGCCCAGAGGTTCTACCTGAGGAGGAACAACCTGTTCACTGGAGGCAATGAGAACACATTGATTAGGCATAGTTATCTGGGAGGGAAGAGCAATTAGAGAGCTTGGAGGAGTAGACAGCGGATGGCAGCATCATCCATCACTTGGAGGTCAGTAGATACATAATAAGTACGTTACCAATGACACTATTGGCACTGTTGGTAACAGAAGAAATAACTAGAGTTTCAACAGCTGGATTGCTAGTATCCTTAAGCTGGATCAATTTATCCAAACTAGATTCAATTGTATCTAAGTGGTCTAGCAATGGCGTAAGATTAGGGCCCCCGGGTTTATGATATGTATTTTTTTACATTTCTGTCTTTATTCATCCATATTAATTTTTTGGCCATGTTACTGGCAGTTATCCATATTTGTTAGTGTTTTGAGAAGTAATGGAGTCCTAAAATGGTATATTTCCAATAAACATGCACTCAAACTTTTATGCCCGTCACATTTTTAGCAAATTAAGCAGTCAAATACCACAAAACACTACACTCATAGATAAATATTAGCATAATACTAGAAATATATCTTAAAATATGTCTGTATTTAAGGAAATATCATCCTGTTTTATAACTCCCCAATGTATTTATCTGCTCAGCGGTTGGCCTTCAGAAATGTCTGCGTGGAGAGGCTCTCACAAAAGGACACATTTCTGCATATTTCTACTTTAAAAAATAAATACAGGCAGCAAACACTTTGATTTCTGTCTGTATTTATCTGTAAAATGCAGTAAAAACGGAAATCTGGGAGTCTTACTGAAGATGAACTTTTAAAATAGTCTCAAATCTAATACATATGTTTTGAGTCAATCCCGTCAGCCACAATGTCCGGTTTGGTGCTGACAGCTTAAGAACTCCCTGCCTCTCTCCTCCATACAGCACCTCCTTTTTTCTTTTTAACAGTGGGTTCATTGGACGAGGTAGTGTCATTCCGATCCGCACAGTCACTGTCCAGTCATGAGACCAGAACACTCCATCATATTGTGTGCAAACAGGCAAACCACCTCCTTCAATCGATAGACTTCTTTCAGTTCAGGCACTTTCTTTTGAAATCACCCCTACTACTCACTCCAAAAAGGAGTCAATGGTGGTCACCGTGGCTACGGGGGCAGAACTATTCACAATTTTTCTCTTACCCATGTCAGGAGAAGGTTTCATCAGTATATATCATAAATTAGGAAGACAAAACGAGGGTGGCCAGCCTCTCCCGGGTGATGATGAGCTAAAATGGCCCGCTTTTGGCCCGGTCTTTGCCCGGGTGCGTCCTGCGCATATTCTGCGGTGTAGGTAACACACAAGCGCTGTATAGCATGTGAGGAATGTGGCCTCTCCTCCTGCACTCAAGGCTCTTGGAACTATCAGTCCCCACTGACAGCAGCAAAAGCTGTGGTCCAACGCTGCGAGTAACAAACAGGCACTATATAGCACGTGTTTAGACTTGGCATCCATGGCGTGTTTTCCCCTGACTTTTTGCCTCTTCCTCCTGTATTTTTGATGGTATGTTGGATTTTGTTTTTGCTGGCTTGGATGCTTTGGGCACTTTGCCACTGCTGATCAGTGTCAACGTGCAAGTGCTCCCTGTGCAAATTGTTATTATGAGTGGTTATCCATAATTGGCATATTTGATTTACTGGTAAGCCCCTAGTACCATGCACTGTGTGTGCCCAGGGTCTGAAAATTAAATGCTACTAGTGGGCCTGCAGCACTGATTGTGCCACCCACATGAGTAGCCCTGTAAATGTATCTCAGACCTGCCACTGCAGGGTCTGCGTGCGCAGTTTTAAACTGCCATCCTGACCTGGCAAGTGCACCCACTTGCCAGGCCCCGACTTTCCCTTTTCTTACATGTAAGGAGGCATTCCTCAGGTAGGCCCAAGGTACCTCCTTGGGCAGGGTGCAGTGTATGTAAAAGGTAGGACATGTGCTGGTGTGTTTTACAAGTCCTGATAGTGAAATACTGTTAATTTTGTTTTTCACAATTAAAAGGCTATCTGTCCCATAGGCTAACTTGGGAGTTGCTTTGTAACAACTTAGAAGTATAACTTTCCATTGGGACAAGATTGAGAAATGGAGTTTAGGCTTTCTGAACTCAGAATTTTGCTGTGTTGGCCTGCAGTTGTTGCTTCTGCCAAGGAGAGGACAAAGACTGGAACTTTGCTGTGAACAGGCTTGCAGAAGAATCTCCAAGTGCCTGTGTGTGCTGGCCTCCTGTTCTGAAGTCTCAGTGCCACACAGACTTTACCTGCAACCCACTGACTAGCATCTGGACTCCTCTGTGGACTCCTGCATTCAAAAGGGCATCAATTCCACTTTGTGGGCACTGAGAATTGTGTGGTTGGTGCTACAAAGCAAGAAAAACAACTATGACGCCATTGGTGACGCCGCCGTTGATGCCGTGACCTGCACCCAGGCCAGGGGCACCACTTGTGAAGTGCACAGCACACTGCCCTGCCTGCACCAAAGCTACCCTCCGACGCCTGCTGACACCTGCAGTTATTGGCCTTCCCAATGCCAGTTCTTGCACTGATGCCATCACCAACAGCGCCAGCATCACATTATTGAGGAGCCGATAACCGACGAGGGTGACTTCTCAAACTCACCGACGCCGAATCGCCTCACCGGGAACAACGCCTCCTCGCCGCCGCCGCCACCTAACTTCTCCTGTTCTGGATTCGATGCCTCGCCTCCTCACGGACTCAAGTCCTCACCTCCCCCGTGGCAGAAAGGAACCAACTTCGCCTCGGCACTGACGCCTCAACTCCACGGCGCCGTGCATCGTCTGTTGACTTTGTTTCCAAGGTACTGTTATTTTGGGGGTCCATGTGACTTCGTGCCCGGCCCGCCTACCTTGCCATCGGCGCCGTACTTTGGATTTATGCCTGTCACAATGTTGTAATAGTCCCAGGTGGTGCTATTGTTGTGGCTCATGCATGCATCTTCCGTGATCATGCATGTTCTTGTGTACTGAGTTCATTTGTTTTCGGTTATGTATGCTAGAATGCTGGGGTGATTCTGTACTGGGCAGTTTGACCTGGGGTCCATACTGTGAAGATCGCTGTCACCCCTGCTGCGCACTTTAGGAGAATAAAGTATTATTTGAAAGTAATTTGAGTGTACATTCACTACAAATGACAACAAAGACTTCCTAAAGTGCTTCAGACCCACCAATTCCTGTTCTAGGAGTTTCCTACCTTTTATGTTTCCGGCTTGGACAAGTGTTGGCCGCTCAAATTGGAGATTCCTAGTTGTGCTGAATCAGATGTGAAGCACTTGAGGTTACACGCTTCAGTTCTGGTAGGGGTGTACCTATTTTCTTTTGGGCTAACCCCTCCTCTTGGTGCATGCAATGCTAGCAACACTTCAGCCATGCAGTCTCCTGCTGCTTCTGCTTGCTCTGTTGCTTAGCAACATTTTCAGACGACAGAGACTTCGCTCCATGAGCCCCCTGTGAAGTCACTGGTACGTGACTCAATGTAAGCACCATGTTGGGTAGGCACATTTTGCATTGCTGCTATCATTGAAGTCATCATATAGAGTGACCCGATTTAGGTGCCATTTTGCTTTTACGGCGTTCCACGATCTTCCGTGTTTCCTCATTCAGTGTCATTAAATTACCATGTTTCAAGGAATTTTTAAATACGCGGTCATTGGGAACTGTTTGTTTTTAAGCAATTGAACTCTACTCAGTAAGTGGATTCATTTTTGCTGTTATTTCCATTTCTTTGATTCTCATGCAATCTTGGAGCCTGAACAAGTGTGTTGTTATCTCTCATGTTGAATGGTGAAGAGAGGACAATGGCTGAAATCAGTCACACAGGAAATACCACTGAACTAGTCCATCACAAGATGAATCACCAAAATTTTACAATCAGCCTTCCTTAACCATTTTGGTCCACTGGTTCTGAACCCCCAATTGAAATGGACAGAATGGAATGAGTGCTTTTGTAAATACATTGCTGCCATTGATGATACTGAAGAAATGTCGCCTGCGCTAAAGAAACGCATTTTACTGCATTCTTTGGGTCCAATTGTGTTTCAGATGTATTCTCACATGTCTAAAACACCAGTAGTTGGGGAGGTAGATGTACTCTTAGCTGCTTTAAGTGACCTTGACAAGCCTTTTGCACCCAAAGTATGTGTAGGGATTAGCAACTTCTTTCAGCGCAAACAATCCCAAAATGAGACCATAGATGAGTATATTGCTGATTAACAAAAACTTGCTGGTTATTGCAAGTTTGGGGTGTTATTAGAAGATCTCATCAGAGATCAAGTGGTGATCCATGCAAGCAACCCATCCATACAGGAAAGGTTATGGATTCCCCATTAGAGGCTATTTTATCGTTGGTTAGGAAAGCGTAAATTTCTGAGAAGAGTGACACAGCTTTAAAGGATAAAGAAAAAAAATCAATGACAGCCAATAGAGTGTTCAAACGTTATAGCACAAAGGCAGCACCTCGCAGTTCAAAGATTCTTCTAAAGGAAAACAAAAACTGGAGAAGGGGAGATGTTATAGGTGCGATAGCAAGGACCACCTGGCATTTAGCAGAAATTGTCCGGCTTTGAACCAGAAATGTAGCAATTGTGGAATTAAGGGGCACTACTCAAAAGTATGTAAGAAAAAGAAATGCATTAAGTGTGTGCATGAAAATCTTATGCGGTGTGATAAAGATTATTCCGAGCAGGAGCAGGAACACGATAACTTAAACATAGTCTTGAATGTTGAAGAGAAATTAATCTTGAATGTGTATGATTTGGTTTGCAGAGGCAAACCCGAGTGTTGGATGACTATTTGTGGGGTAGGTGTAACAATGTATGCAGATTCTGAGTCTCCATACATTATTATCAATGAATGAGTTTGGAGAGACAAATTTATAGGGAAAATTGGAGAGTCCTTAGCAGGATCTGATATTAACCCTGAGGGTTTCAGAGGAAAATGATTTATATTTTATGGTTTCTTTGGATATCCTTCTGATTTAAACACAGAGTTTCTTGAAGGAAACTTTATGTGGCAAAGAGGGGACCGTCAGTTTTAGGGGCGTGACCAAAGGATCTCCATATTAACCTACACCCAAATAGTAGGGAACATGTCTTGATTATGGATGATGGCACTACCGTACGCAGTGACATGCAACGCAAATTTCCTAGTGTGTTTACCTTGGCCTTAGGGAATTTGAAAGGATTTGAACACAAAATTCATGTGAAAGAGGATGCTGTTCCAAGGATACACAAAGTAAGGAATGTGCCTATTTCCATAAGGGAAGAATTATCTAAAAAATTGGAGAAGTTAGTTATACTTGGGGTCATAGAGCCAGAGGAAGCTTCTGAATGGATTGCCCCAGTTGTCATTGCACGACATAATAATGGGAAAATTAGGTTGTGTGTAGACTTGCGCTATCTGAACAAAAATATAATTGTCGATAAATTTCCTCTCCCGAAAATTCACGAGACGGTTACTATGCTTAAGGATGCCCTGTGGTTTTCAACCATTGACCTTTCTTCTGCTTACTACCAGGTCTGCTTAACTCATGATTCAAGAAAACACACCACTTTCATTACTCCTGATAGTTGTTTCCAATACAAATGTTTGCCATTTGGACTGGCGTCTGGCGCAGCTGTTTTTTTTCAGCATTTAATGTTCAGTCTTTTTGGAAAGGAGAAAGAAATAATGTTCTTCTAAGATGGCATTTTAGCATTTAGCAAAAGTAAGGAAGAACATGATGTCAAGTTGTCCAGTGCCTTGTTCATATTAGCTAACAAAGGTTTAACAGTGGAATTCAGCAAGTGCAAATTTGCTGAGAAGTGTCACGTATTTGGGCCACGTTATTGAAGACACAAGGGTTAAGCCCAAACCATCTTTGGTGCAAGCTATTACAAATGCTACTACTCCAACTTCAAAGGAAGATGTACGCTCTTTCCTTGGGTTAGCGGAGTATTGTGCCAAGTTCATTCCTAAATTTGCTGAAAAATGCTACCACATCAGGCAACTTTTAAAGAAAGGAAGTACATTTTTTGGTCTGAGGAATGTGAGTGTGACTTACCAAATATAATGAATGCTATTACCAATGCAACTAAGTTGTATAGTTTTGACCCATCCTCCGATTGTGTCATATCTACTGATGCAAGTAACAAAGGATTGGGGGCTGTTCTCTTGCAAGTTGACAGGAAAGGCACTGAGAATGTTATAGCATTTGCTTCTAGATCACTTTCACCAACCGAGGAGAAGTACCCTACGATTGAGAAAGAAGCATTAGCATGTGCTTGGGCCCTGGAACATTTTAGAGCTTTTTGGGGCACACCAATTGTGATAGGCTGTGACCAGAAGCCATTAGTGAAATTGTTTACCACTGAAGGACAGCTACCACATCTGCCAGGATAGCCCGTATTTCCACGAAGATGCAAGATTTTATTTATAAAATTGTTTATAGTCCTGGTAAGGATAATGTGTTAGTGGATTTCTTGTCTCGCTTGCCTGTCCCACTTGAGGAGTGCGAAGACATTAAATGGAATGATGGTAGAGTGGCTTTGATACATGACAATGAGTATCCTGCTGTTAAAAGAGAAGTTTGGGAGAAGGAATGTGAGAATGATGAAGTTTTACAAAATGTTGCTAAATCCATAAGTTCTCAATGGCCTGTAAAAAGAATGTTATCAGACAAATTCAAATGGTTTTGGGACGTAAGGATGGAATTGTCCACAGCACAGATCTGGGAACGATTTTTAGAGGAGAAACAATTGTTCCCCCAGAGTGTTTACATGAGAACATTTTGCGGTTGTGTCATGAGGAACACTTTGGTATCAGCCGTACCAAATTTGTTGTAAAGAAGTTGTTTTGAGGGCTGGGGTAGATTCCCACGTTGAACGTTCAATCAGGGAGTGTATGGAGTGTTCCAGGTCTGACAAATCCTTGCAAATGTTTAGACCACCAATGTGTGAGGGTCATTGTCCTAGGAACCCTTGGCAATCGACTCCAATTGACATTATGGGTCCCTTTGGGACGTCACATATGTACATTATTGTGATCTTGGACTTGTTCTCGAAGTGGCCTTTTGTGAAAGTAGTGCACAAAGCTGACACAGCGTCTATCTTGTTATTTTTGGATCACATGTTTAGTATAGAAGGGATCCCTACCACTATTTTAAGTGATAAAGGGGTGCAGTTTCAGTCCTATACTTTCAAACACTATTGTGACAGAATTGGCACCAAATTAAGAACTACGTCCCTTTATAATACCAGTGGTAATGATACAGTTGAGAGGTTTAACAGAGTGATCAATGGTGTCATCCAGGCTGCATGCGTGTGTCGCAAAGAGTGGGTGGTTCAGGAGAAGAAGGCTTTGTGGGCTTACAGAGTTACTAGGAATTAAGTTACTGTGTTATCCCCGTTCGTAATAATGACAGGAAGGAATCCCAGGACTAAGAACAACCCTGGCTGGTTGTTTGACGAGCGCATGGAACCCTGGTCAATTGAAACTGTTAGAGACACCATGACCAAAAGTCATTTAAAGAGTAAGGCGTATTATGATGCAAAGAATAGTACCAAGCCATCACTCATCAAAGTAGGTGATTGGGTTCATATTAGGAAACCTGGGTTTGTGATTAAAGGAGACAATAAATTTCAGGATCCATTGGAAGTGGTGTAGGTTTTACACAATGCTGTTCGCCTTAGTAACAGTAAGGTGTGGAATCTAAAACATGTGGCATTATGTAACAGGGACGCGTGGTGTGATGAGGATTTTGACAGGAATGACGTAGACCATGTGGACGAGGAGGATGTTGGCGATGATTCTTTTATACAGGAAGGAGAAGGGGATGGAGTTATTATCTTGATGAGTTGAAGGTTGCATCTTCTTGTGTAGGTAGTGACACTGACACAAATGCTTCTTCCTCTAGTGATTCAGCTGTAATAGAAACCCCCCTTCCCAAAAGTACCAATGAGGCTTTGCAAAATGATGCATGTGTGACTCAAGAGGTAGTGGAACCACGGGGGAGTTTAGATATTGGTTAGGGGCATAAGAAAATTAGACATCCTTCCAAATGGTTAGAAGATTTTATTTTAGACGTATGTATGTAGAAGAAAGTTTCTTTTCTTTTTTCTCCTTTTTTTGTGGAATTCAGGATTGGATTTTGGTTTTTACCTGCTCACATATATAAATGTATATGATAAATGATAAGATAATGTGTATATATATATGTATATATATATACACATTATCTTATCATTCTTATTTTATTTTGTCTGAATTTATAGTTTTATTTTAAAGGGGGGGTTGTTGTGGCTCGTGCATGCGTCTTCTGTGTGCATGCAGGGTCTCGTCTACTGTGTTAATTTGTTTTCGGCTCTGTATGCTATAATGCTGGGGTGATTCTGTACTGGGCAGTTTCACCTGGCGTCTGTACTGTGAACGTCGCTGTCACCCCTGCTGTGCACTTTAGGAGAACAAAGTATTACTTGAAGGTAATCAGAGTTGAGCATTCACCACAGCTTTTTGTTTCTACAAGTGCTATTTTTGAAGTAACTGTTTTAAAAGTGATATCTTAATACATGTATGTTGAATTTTTGTCGTTTTGGTCTTGTTTGGTTTTGATACTTTATTTTTCTAAAATGGTGTGGTGTCCATTTGTAGTGTGTTCAGTGTGTTACTGTGTGTTTGGGTACAAATACTTTCCACATTGACTTTGGGATAAGCCTGTCTGCTCGTGCCAAGCTACGAAAGGGTTGAGCAGGGATTATCTAAAGTGTGTAATCCCCTTATCCTGACTAGAAGCAAGGGTCCCTACTTGGACAAAGGTGCATACCTCTGCCAACTAGAGGCCCCCATTTTTAACACGCGTGAAGAATGCAGCCCCTCCTTCTGCACTCAAAGCTCCTGGGACATGCAGTTCCCACCAGCTTCATCAACAACAATGGTTCCCTTGGAATCATAAATCTACACAGCTCTTTGGATCACGTGCAAGTTCTAACGCTCTTGTTATTTAAACAGGAGAACTGCTTATGGAACTTAATTTAATTTACAAAAATGGCGGGATTCTCCAGCAGAACAGGACGTTATCTTTGACTCATGTCGTAATGTTAGAATGTACATTTTTAAATAGTAGTAGCTGTCTTTTTTATTTTACTAGAGATTTTAGCTATGGCATTGGGACTCAGTGGCTGTCTAGAAGCTTATTTTGCCGTTTAACCAGGAGATGTTCGTATTAATCCTGAGTTTGCCAATTAAATGTAACCAAAAGCAAAACACTGCAAATGTCAGCAGTAGCGGTCGGTGGTGGGAGTGCCGCTGGGTGCTGACGTGGGGCGGGGGAGGGGCAGGGTGGGGGGTAGTAAACTACGGATTACCGGCGATTACAGGTAAGTACACATATAAATAAATAAAACGAATTTCGTTTCTCGCGCTGCATCGCCAAATGTGATGCAGCGCGAGAAACGAAATTCGTTTTATTTATTTATATGTGTACTTACCTGTAATCGCCCGTAATCCGTAGTTTACTACCCCCACCCTGCCCCTCTCCCGCCCCACGTCAGCGCCCGGCGGCACTCCCACCACCGACCGCTACTGAATGTCAGTGCAAGACTATAACTCCCTGAGCTATCAGAAATGACTATATCTAAGTCTACAGAAAACTTCCTAAAAGTTGAATGAGTCATTTGCCCAAACTCCCTGTCCAAATAGTGCTTTGCAAGACCGACTGTGTATTGTGTTGAACTATTTTACTTCTGTCCAAAAGTATTTCTAGGTCACAACCTGCGCTTTACAAACACCTACATGAATAATGCCTATTTCTACTAGCTATTGCTGTCTTTTTCGCATTGTTTTACTTGGGCGCATTTGTTTTGAAAAACTGCATAACTGATATATATATCTATAAAATGTTGTTTTGGACTTAAAAGGCGATAATTAAATCCAACAAACAAGTGGGTTCCGCACAGTGGCACGTCTGCAGTGATGTCTGTGGGTCCTGCTGTTCTCAGATTGTTTTCCAAATAAAAGTAGTTTTAACCCTTTTTTGGCCCAATGATGAATTCAACCTGCAGTGAGTTGTGATTTCAGAGCAGCGAGTAAAGAATGCGTACTTTTCCTTCTTTACAGAAAACATTATACCTCATGAATAAATGTTTAAAACAGCCAAGGTTTGTCATTTCTCGTTTCTTCATGCTACTGAAGCATCATCAATGGCCATGTTGGTTTAGTTCCTCTCCCTTCACCCTGGCGTGCACGTAGTCTTTCTTCCATGATTAAATTGCATTTATATCGTGCTTATTATCCCTGACGCCTCTTCCGGGGTAGTAGGTGATATATGAAGTGTACGATATGGTGAAGTATACCGAATGCAATCACAAAACAAGCATTCTGCATCAAAATGGTATTAATGAATGTTTTTGTGCAGGAAGGTGTCCCTTACTGCACAATCATCCCTGCAATGCAAGCACCCTTGCACCATGGTATAAAAGAATTTCTCCTTGTTGCGCCACTCTAACGCCTTCCTTTGAAAGGCGTTACTTTTTGGCGCTGCCTTAGATTTACAGATCCTTGTAAATCTGGGGTAGTGTAAAAAAAAATGGGTATTGCGTGGGAACGCCCACAGCAACACCCATTGCACGCTCCTTTGCCACAGAAAACTGTGGCAAGGAGGGCCATATTAACAAGGCAGTGTTGTAAATATGGAGCAGGGCATTGCGCCACCAGCGCATCGGAAAAAGTGGCACTCTGGTGGTGCAATGCCTTTGTTAATATGCCCCAAACTTAAGTGCAAGGGTCCCAGGCCCCAGTATACTGAACACACTGCATATTGATTAATGCATACTTGTTCATGGTGTACAATTGTGCATGGGTAATTGCTTACCAAAAGTGCATTTGTCAACATTTGTTTTATTTTCACATGAAATACTTTTCTTTCCTGTCCATTAGCATCCCAGAAATTGGTTTACACTTACCCTTGAAAAGAATTCATCTGTGACAGTTTACATATTCAAAATGGACTCAGAAAAATGCTGTAAATACCCAGAAACTGGTGGGTATACGCCACCTTCCAAAGGGAAGCAGATGTGCTAATTTATAATACCACATCATATTTCCATGAGGAATTCAGAAAAATCACCAATCCCTAAAACTATGATTTTGCTGATTGTTATGAATGTTCAACTTTGAATAAATCCTTTCACGCTTCAAAATTGCCCTCCTTTCAAGTCATTAAGTAGCACTCCGTAGTCTGCAGAGCTTATAGAAAAAAGCACAATTATGATTTTGTGTAAATGTTATCTATCACCTGTTTACACATGCTCATCAACTGACCACCTTCATAACAAGTACACGTAACCGAGAAAATAGGGCATTAGAGAATACCACAACATGGGGCATATTTACAAGGGGATTGTGCCACCGGACCATCACTTTTTACTACGCTCCGGTAGCGCAATGCCCTTCTCCCTATTTACAAAGCAGCGTTAAGCCACTTTGTGTGCCTTAATGCTGCTTTGTAAATATCGTACCCCTTCACGTAGGTTTCTCCATGAAAGAGGTTTGCAATGGGTTTTGCTGTGAGTGTTCCACCGCAAATCTCTTTGCTTTTTGATGCTGCCCAAGATTTTCAACGATGTATTAATCTGAGACAGTGCTAAAAACTAACGCCACTGAAAAGCAGGTGTTAGAGTGGCGCAACAAGGAGAAATACTTTTATTTCTCCTTGTTTGTGCTCTTTCTATGTGTGCTGCATTATGCAGCACACATAGAAGGAGCAACTCTACTTTAATGATTGTTTATGTGCAGGAAGGTGTCCCTTCCTACACATAAGCCATCATCCCTGCAACATAGACGAATCACTGACAGAATATCGATGACCAGAATATCAACGACAAAAATATCGGACCCGAAATATCGATGTCAAGAATATCGAAGTCCTATCTACATAATGGTAAGTACAAAATTATCGAAAAAAATATCGTTGTTAATAATATCTTTGTTAAAAATATCGTTTTTTCTATGTTTAAAAACGAATGTAAAATAAAGTAAATAATACATATAATGAAAAAAAATTAGGGCATCATTATGATGGCAGGCGGACAAAGTCCACCCGCCATCGTTTCGGCAAATGGGACCGCCCGCTATGTATGCGGCGGTCCCGCAAATCCAATTAGGATGCGCCCGCCACACTGGCGGGTGCATCCCGCATTTTTAACATTGCGGCGGGCGATGCTCTCAGCAGCACCCGCCGCAATGTGAAAAAAGGCATTTGTGCATTTGCATGCACAACGTGGCAGGCACCGCGCGGTGCCTGCCACGTTGTGCATGCTAAATGCAGGGAGTACCATAGGTACCCCCATGTGCACCCCCACCCCCCAACACCCTGGGGGCCCGCAGCGGGCCCCCACATGCAGACTCCGCATGCCTTTCCAACGCCGCCATGGAAAGGCACATCACCGCCTGCATCTTGATATGGATGGCGGTGTCTTGCAGACACCGCCACCATATCAATCCCCTTTTCCGCCCGGTCTCCTGTTTGACCGGCGGAAAACCGGGGACGGTCTTTCCGTCCGCCGGGGTCCCCCCGCCATCCTAATATGGCGGGGGGAAATGAGAGGCGGGCGGTGAATAATGGCGGGTGGATCGCCACCGCCATTCGGGCGGTGGCGATCCGCCCGCCATTATAATAGACCACTTAGTTAGAATTATTAGAAAATGTTAAAATTATAAGTAATACATATAATGTAAAAAAAAATTAAACATACATTTATGTAAATTATAATATATATTTACTTAATATTAAAAAATAATTATTTAAATAAATTATAAATTATTACAAACATTAAAAATTATAAATACATATATATACACATACACAAATACATAAAAATTAAATATATATATAATAAATTAAAATATTAAAATATTTTAAATATTTTATAAATACATTTTACACTACATTAACTAAAACAGTAGAGAAAATATTGGATAGCGGAGGGAATAAAATTACTATTCCAACTCCAAAGAGTGCAACAGTAGGGACAGTATTGGATAGCGTAGGGGTAAAAATGACTATTCCCACTGCAGTGAGTGCAACAGTAGGGAAAGTATTAGATAGCGGAGAGGTAAAAATTACTATTCCCACTCCAAAGAGTGCAACAGTAGGGAAAGTATTGGATAGCGGAGGGGTAAAAATTATTATTCCCAATCCAATAAGTGCAACAGTAGGGAAAGTATTGGATAGCGGAGGGGTAAAAATGACTATTCCCACTCCAATCAGTGCAACAGTAGGGAAAGTATTGGATAGCGTAGGTGTAAAAATTACTATTCCCACTCCAAAAATTGCAACAGTAGAGAAAGTGTTGGATAGCGGAGGGGTAAAAGTTACTATTCCCACTCCAGTGAGTGCAACAGTAGGGAAAGTATTGGATAGTGGAGGTGTAAAAATTACTATTCCCACTCCAGAAAGTGCAACAGTAGGGAAAGTGTTGGATAGCGTAGGGGTAAATATTACTATTCCCACTCCAGTGAGTGCAACAGTATGGAAAATGTTGGATAGCGGAGGGGTAAAAATTACTATTCCCACTCCAGTGAGTGCAACACTAGGGAAAGTGTTGGATAGCAAAGGGGTAAAAATTACTATTCCCACTCCAGAGAGTGCAACAGTAGGGAAAGTGTTGGATAGCGTAGGGGTAAAAATTACTATTCCCACTCCAATGAGTACAACAGCAGGGAAAGTATTGGATAGCGGAGGGACAAAAATTACTATTCCCACTCCAGAGAGTGCAACAGTAGGGAAAGTGTTGGATAGCGTAGGGGTAAAAATTACTATTCCCACTCCAAAAATTGCAACAGGAGAGAATCTGTTGGATAGCGGAGGGATAAACATTACTTTTCCCACTCCAGTGAGTGCAACAGTAGGGAAAGTATTGGATAGCGGAGGTGTAAAAAGTACTATTCCCACTCCAGAGAGTGCAACAGTAGGGAAAGTGTTGGATAGCGTAGGGGTAAAAATTACTATTCCCACTCCAGTGAGTGCAACAGTAGGGAAAATGTTGGATGGCGGAGGGGTAAAAATTACTTTTCCCACTACAGTGAGTGCAACAGTAGGGAAAGTGTTGGATAGCGGAGGGGTAAAAATTACTATTCCCACTCCACTGAGTGCAACAGTGGTGAAAGTGTTAGATAGCATAGGGTTAAAATTAATATTTCCCAAGAATTAAAAAAAAAAAAAAAAAATAGCAACTACAATATAAAAATGATTGATAACACAAAAATAAAAACAATTATAAAAATATTAAAAATTTCAAAAACATAGAAAAAGTATTTAAATATTAAAAAATACTAAAGAATAACTACAAACATTCATTTATACAAGTTTAAATAACTATTTTTAAAATAAATTAATTATAATAAAACATTATTTATTAATAATTTTTAAATAAATTAATTCACACCATATTCCCCTATAAACACACAAAAACTCCTACATATTTGACACAATTAACATATTTAAAAATTAATGAATTATAATTTACAAAGAATTAATAATTAATTATTAATAAATAAATTAGCACAAACAATACTATAAAATAGAAATCAAAAATAAATACCAATAAAAAAAATATGTATTACTTTATTTTAATTAAATTACTTCCCACCCTATTCCAATATAAAACTATAACCCACTTCTTTAAAAACTAACACTATTGATATATTTATCAATTAATCAAATAATAAAATTTAGGGGCCCATTACGATGGCGGGCGGAAGCACAACCGCCGTGCTGGCGGATGCAAAAACCACCAGTTACCGCCGGCACGCAGCAGTCCACACGCCCGCCCAATTACGATGCGAAAAGCAGGCCAAACACCGCTGGCAAGCCAGCAACACCGTCCGCCATCAAAGTGCGCCCGCACACGTAGCGGCGCAGCCCAACTGACACACACCGTCCGACGAAACACGTCCCGCCCGGCGCATAAATTACGATGCCGCAAACAAACGGCTCCCACGGCAAAGAGACACCGCACGTGAAAGAGAGGCGGAAACACGGACGCAGAGCACGGACAACGAAGAAGCGGCACCCCGGGCATGAATCCAGCACTGCAGGCCCTTCCCATGCTTCTGCTGATGCACCACCAAGGACGCAACGTACCGCGGAGACGCAGGTAGGCACACACACAACAAGTGCACGCAAACAGCGCAGACAGTGCAAGGGCGGAAAAAGCGGACAACCCCCCACCAGCGCGTGCACACTACACATCCACCATTTCATCCACATATGACACACAGGCCAAATCCTAACATCGCAGAACACATGTGTACACACCACCTGGGACTAGGAACCAACCACCCCGTCACGGCCCCAAAGCGCCGATGACGCCGCCACACATGCGCACAACGCAGAGGCCAACCGCAGCGCCATGCATGCGTCGCACACAGACACAGGGACACAACCAAGCAGCACACACACCAGCCCCACCCCGAACGCACATGACACGTGACAGGCCGGCCACAGACATGTCCCCAACGCCCAATTCACGGACAACACCCAACGCCACACAACCGACGCACACATGTCAGTGAAGTCACGCAACAGCAGGACACACCCCAGTGTAACAAACATGGCGAAGCACACAGCGGCGGCAACACCAACTAGGAGAAGCAGGGCCCCTTCGGGAAGAGGAACGCCAGTACCACACTGAAAAACCCATACCACCCTGCACATATGAACAAGACACATGAAACGGAACACCAAAGAGCCAGGTGACCGACAACAGGTGGCCCAAGAATTACATCCACACACAAGGCCCAACGCAGAGCGGAAAGGCAGCCTGCCGCCCACACAAGGGAGAGCAGACAGCACTAAATGACCTTCCATTCCAACACCGAAACCACAGCCCTACGACAGAAGCCGGTGAATACAGCCATTGTCCAAGAATAGACCAACACAGGCATGCCGAGGAGACCGACCACATGGCAGATAGCGCATATCACAGAAGCACACAACGGACGGGGAAGAAAGAAGAAAACACTCCCCCATGTCGGCCACATGCAAGTTAATTGGAAGGAGTCACACAGCACCGACCTTGAACTGTCTGAGAAGCATGTGGGAAGAGGGCCCGTGTCCTCCAAACAAGCCAACAGAACACAAGTCCTGTCTCCCCACGACTACACAGAGCTCACAGCAACCCCAGATCGTGCACATTGCAGACTGCACACACAGCCGGAGCACGCCACCTCTACGAACCGCTGCGAAATGGCAACCGCAACACACCTACCCAACTACGCCGAAGAGCTCAAGCTGTACCAAACCAACACGATACATACATTGGGATGCGATCTCCTGTCCCTGCTGAACGTAAGTTACCGACTGACTTACCGCATCACATTGTTCAGCTGCGTCATGCCCGTCTTCTACTGTCGGAGGTGTCCCTACCAGCATCCCGTCGAGATATGCCTCTCCAACCCGGCATGTCTGAAGGCGGACCTGCTACCACTACTCCTCCCTCTGGACGCACACGACAGGGCCTGCTCTGCCTATGGGGGCATGGCGTATGTGGCCAACATCGCACGCGCACTGAAATGGAACCACTGTGCCTCCACACGACGGATCATCGAGAACAGCTACATCGAATGTCACCCAGCATGCCCCATCATGGTCCTCCAAGGGACAACCTACGAACAACACCTTGACAGCCACCATCCGCTTCATTGGCTGGCAAACATGTACACCACCAATGACATGGAAGCCCTGCTGGACGGCATCGCATACCTGACAACCTGTAAATACGTCGGACCACAACGCAGGTTCCCCGAGTGACCTATGAAGTCCAACCCCGCACCCATGCTCAGCTTCCGCACGGACTGGCCAGTCACCACCACAACAGCCATACCAAACGACCGGCAACTGTAACCACACCATCAACGACATCGCCATGACATCGGATATGACCGGGACATGCACACTGTTCCCCATCACATCCAGGAACACCGCATGCATCGTGGGAGGCAGTGGCATGGGCTCTGTGCATCGCACCCACATGGACGGAACTGCACGAACAACCAGGACACGACATGGATCCAGCGCACATGGACACACACACCGCTCAGTGGACATGAATAGGTCGCCTGGAGTCTGTGGGTGCTGCACCCCTCCCACCCCCGCCCCGGGAATCCCATACCAGGACCTTTGCATGGACGACAAGTGCATACAACAACAACACGACCCCAGTGACTGTGACATGTCCAGTAACCACCACAGTGCAACAACAAGTGGCACGCCGCTGCATGCACGCAAGCACATGCCCTGATGTCATCTCACATGCACGCGTGCATGAGGAACAACCGCAGCAAACCTGTCACATGGAACTGAGATGGACTGTGCCCATGATGCCGAGCGGTCTGGTAGGCTACATGTATACCGTCTGTGTCAAAGTCCGCAGCTCCGCAGCTATACGTAAATGTACATTAGCACAGCCTTGGCCAAGCAGATGTAACCCCACACCCTATCCCATTTGTAATCATGCTCAGTATATCCTCAACATGTATTCCGCTGCCAGTAGTGTCCACTATACTGCATCACAGAGGACAGAAGACTCAATATAATGTCTGAAACCAAAACTGTCTCCGCTGACTCATTTCACAAGTACGAATGAGAGAGGATGAGAGTATGTGAAGTACACGGCAGTCGTGACATGACCATGTAGTCCACTGGTATTGGATGTCAACGCAAATGAGTAGCACTACTGTGGAAGACACACATGTGTCGTGTGAAGTCGTATGGACGCAGTGCTCAGGTGGGTGGGTGCGACGGGTAGATGCGCACATGCCAAGTTGGAGCACGCCGTGTTGGGAGGGGTCATGAACAGTACACCACCGCTTCCCTGGGCATTGTGAGAGGACACCTGTCGGGGGGAGTGAACACGTGTGTGCACAGCAGCCGGGCACACGTACAAGGCGGTACCAGGCGCACCTCAGCCCACCCTCTGTGGACAAGCTGGATCCTGTTGTGCGCCCGCCATGCCCCTTGACAAGGCACACACAGCCCCAGTCGACCAGGTGTAACCCCAACATAGTCAATCCGCACAGGCGATACAGGGCACGGGATGGCAGTGGAGCATGGTGTGTGACAGGTCTCCTCGCGCTCCTCCTGGTCATATCACGCAGGCAATAGAACCTCAACGTCTAGCATGGCACAAGTCAAATGGAAGTGTAGGGGGGACGCACCACAGCACGAGCAGCACTGACGTCACGGGAGGTGGCTCGCACCATCCCATCCATTGCCCATCATACCAACCACGCCACATGCCATTGCGACTAAGTGCAAGCGCGTGCGCCACCACCCCCGAGCCCTCCCCAGAGAGGCCAAAGAGTGAATGTGTGGGCCATCAGCCACAGACGGACGCGGCCTGGCCGCAAGGGCAGCCACAGCCACTGGGTGTCGCAGGTGGCGGATCCGGAAGGCGAAGACTGTGATGCATAGTCCATGCAGGCCGGGTCTCCATTTGGGGCACCACGCAGGTGGACGGCGTCCCGCCACACATCATACCCTGAGACAGCCCACTCGTGCAACTGGACCCACACATACACTCCTTGCCCTCTCTGGTGCGAGCTTGGGGCTGCCTGTGCAAGCGCTAGCCTCGCAGGTGAGCATGCATATTGGGGGGCGAGGGGAGGACATGAGGGCTGGGGCGAAGATGACTGTATCACTGTCAGTTAGTACAAGGGATGACCCAGATGTGGAAAGGAAGAGACGTGTCCCGTGTGTACTGCAACTAGTCGCCAATCCAACTACCCCCCATGTCCGGAATGTAAGCCCGCACCTAGGCCCGCCCATCCGCCACATCGAACATACCACCAGCACGACAACCTTCCCATTCGAAACACTGACTGGGGGTGGCGACCAGTGAACAATCATGTGTAGCCTACCCACGCGTACATGTGGGCCCTCCATGATCCATGTCACCTGCGGCAAAGACATGACATGCGCAATGAGGGAAGTGAGGAGAGCTGTCCACCCCACGCGCAGAAGGTGCATCAGCGCCACAGACCCAGCAGCGAGTCCAGCAGGGGTCACATGTGCAGGGGCAGCTGTGCCTGGTGTGAAGGCACATGCATATAGACAGCACATCGACCAATGTGTAGTCTGCCCACATCCACAGTCCATCATCATGCGGACATAGGAATTGAACACAGGGCAACACATCTTAGTTGGTGCACCCACCGTGACCAACAATGCGCAATCATCGACGTACCCGCCCTGTGCATGGCCCCCACCCAACGGAGGCACATCCAGTGCCACCATCCCACACACACAAGCCTTCCACGGAACATGCTGTGTCCAATGGTCAGTACAGAGTCAGCGCCCATCTGGTGGATCCTGAACAGGAGACACATGCACACACATGCCAGCTCCCACTATGTACGTCTGCCACCTGGCACGTGCAATGTAACCACTCACCTGTGACGTGTGACTGCAAGCACACAGCCGTCTTGGCATGGGGCTGTCAATGTGGACACCTGTCAATGTTTCGGGAGGTGTGATCCGTACAGTGCTGTACATAGGGTGCAGTGCTGACACCTACTACTGTCTCATATCCCCTCGTGCCACAGGTCCCACTTGTTTTGGCCGCTCAGCCTGTGCCCACATCGTCGTCGTCGTGTGCCATACTCATCCAGCCTCGGAAGCAGTTCCATGCTCAGCAGACACTCATGTTGCCGTGGCGTTGCCGCTTGACGAATATGCAGTCAGTCCCCATCAGCACGCCCCGCAAGTCATTGGGGCCTAGATCCCCATGTGCATGCACATGGCAGTGGTATGTCTCACTTGCCATTGCCATTGTTGGGAGACCTGTGTAAGTGTATTGTGGCCGTGCCGTCCCAGCTTGACAGCTGGGCTGTGGCTCATGTGCTTGCTCAGTCATGTCAGTGATGTGTATGCGAAATTGCTATGTGCCGTGTTGCTTTGACATGTGTCCTCTGCCATTTACCCCAGGCGGAGACCGAACATTGACCGCCCATACCAATTGCTGGCGGACATGGACGATACAGAGGTTATCAGGAAGTTTCGGCTGGACAGGCCAACCCTGCATCGACTGTGTGCCATGTTAGAGCCCCATCTCCGTCCCCGCAGGGTGTATCCGACTGCTGTCACCCCCACGGCTAAGGTGATGGCCGCCATGCATTTCTTCGCCACTGGGTCATTCCAGCACACAGTGGGCAGTGGAGGAGGGATGTCCCAGCCCATGTTCAGCAAGGTGCTGAGGGATGTACTGGCAGCCATGATGCTGTACCGAAACAGGTACATCAGATTCCCCAGGGCTCGTGAATTGGCGGCAGTGAAGGGTGCATTCTATGCCCTTGGCAGAATCCCACACGTCGTGGGAGCCATTGACTGCACACATGTCGGCCTTGTTCCACCACAGGCCACTGAGCACCTGTACCGCAACAGGAAGCACACGCACTCCCTGAATGTGCAAGTGGTGTGCCTTGCGGACATGGTGATCACCCACGTGTGTGCCAAGTTTCCAGGCTCGGCACATGACGCACACATAATGCGCAACAGCATCTTGCCACGACTGATGGCCAATCTGCAACAGGATCGTGGCTGTATTGTCGGTGAGTATGTGGAGTGGTGTAGCGTGCTGGTTGTGCGATGCTGTCCCCTGTCCAGTTGGAATAGCAACGGTTCTCTGTGTCCCTCACACCCAGGTGACTCTGCGTATCCGAATGGGGCATGGCTGCTCAGTCCATTGAGGAATCCTCGCACCCCAGCAGACGATCGATACAATGAGGCACATGGGAGGACCAGACGTGTGGTCGAGCGTACCTTTGGCCTCCTCAAGTCCAGGTTCAGGTGCCTGGACCGCACCGAGGGTGCACTGGCGTACTCCCCACAGAAGGTGTGCCAGATAGTGGTGGCGTGCTGCATGCTGCACAATCTGGCCATTCGGAAGCAGATCCCCCTCATTGTGGATGACGGAGATCAACCAGGGCCCCAGCCCGCAGACCAGGACAGCTCGAGTGAGGTGGACAGCGGAGAGGAGGAAGCTGGGAATGTGCGCCAGCAGCTCATCGCCCGCTACTTCACTTGACGGTGAGTGTCCATGTACGACGGATGATGTGTCTGTATCTATGCAGGTGTGTGTGTGCTGTGTCAGGGTGGCCGTATGTTCACTGCGTGCAGTGTGTCAACGCTCCATGGCCAGGGTAGTATGCCACTGTTGGTGACTGTGGCATTGTGCCCTATTGCTCTGTGCGATGTGTGTACATTGCTTGTAGTTGTTGACATGTACTGTGTGATGGGTGTGTGACACACTCATTGAATGTGCTCCTGTTCTGTCTCCCACCCCTAGGTCCCTACAGGCCCTCCGGATTCCATTGCCATGCCACGCATCAGGTGCCCTTCCGCCCAAGGTGGCCGATGTATTCCGTACAAATAAAACACAGGGCACAAACAGCAGTTAGTGAAAAAGGTGCATTTATTACAAACTGTGACATGTGATTGTGTGTAAGGTGATGACAAAAGTGGTGCGTGCAGTGACAATGAGCTGTCGGTCATGGCTGCGTGATGATCAGGGTGTACCCACTGGTTCTATGTCCATAGTCCAACACACACATGCCATCCAGATGGCTGTGTGGAGTGGGATCGTAGAGCAAGTCAATGCAGTGGCTGGTCAAGGAAGGCTGGCGGAAGGCTGGCTGGCTGCCTCACTTGCGACTGGAGCGTGCGAAGTCCTCCCGGGAGATCTGTTTCCTCTTCGGACGGCCCCTTCCACGTTTGGGAGGGGGTGTGTGGTGGCGACCTGCTGGTGGTGGGTGAGGTGTGCTCACTGGCTGTGGACGCAGGGGAAGTGGACACTGCTGGCCGACCCTGCGCCCTAGCAGGTGGTGGCGGAGGTGGTGTTGCTGGCCTTGCCTGTGACCCCACCGCCACCACCAGCTGGCCCATGAGGTCCACGAGTTGGTCCATACGGGACACGAATTGGCCCATATGGGCGTCCATGGACCTCAGCACCCCCAGCACCTCCCGCGTGTCAGTAGCAGACCTGGCCCATTGTCCTTGGGCCTCTTCATAGGCCCCAAGGACTCTGGCCATTTGAGGCAGGGCATGGCTCCCAGGGGAGGCTGGCGTTTCCCTGACCCTGCTCCTCCTACCAGTCCTGCTGCCACCGGCCTGCCCACTAGCCACATTGCTCACCACGGTCCTCGCTGTGGCTCCCAGGGTGGATCCAGTCGGCCGGGCCACCACCTGCGCTGGGGCTGGTGCCAGCGAAGACGTGGTGGTGGTGGAGGCGGTGGTGGTCGGTGCGGCGATGGTGGCGGTTGCGGCAGTGGTAGTGGCCGCAATGACCGTGGGTGTGGCCGCAACGACAGTGGCAGCAGGGGACTGGGACTGTTCAGCATCCCTGGATGATGGGTTGGTGGGTAGGAGGGGTCCTGGGGAGCAGCTGGGCCCTGCCACGCCAGATGGGCCAGCTTGGTGGTCCGTGTCCGAAGAGGTGGACAGATCCTCCAGATCCGTGTGTCCTCGTTGGGGGCTTGTAGGCTGGCTGTGCTGGCTGCTGTCTCCATCCCCAGCGTCCAGCAGTTCGTCACCTGTGGAGAGAATGAGATTTGTTATTGTGTTGCACCTGGCGAAGTATGTATTAGTCGTCTGACATTGGCAGTTCGTGCAATCTCGTACATGGGTTTCCCGGAGGCGAGTGTGTGGCTGTGGCATCTGTAGTTGTGTGTGCTAGGCAATGGGACTGTGTGCTGTGCACATGTGGCATGGGACGGATTGGCCATGCCGATGGGTGTGTTGCTTTGCCCCTACTCATTGTGACTCTGGTGTATGCGGGCTCCTGGCCCATCCTGGGTCTGGTTTGTACTTTGCTTTTGGAGTTCAAATGGAACGCTTAGGAACGCATATGGCAACATGGGGGCCATGCCCCAGATTCGCATTTGGGAGGGGATATGCTTTTGGAGTTCAAATGGAACGCTTAGGAACGCATATGGCAACATGGGGGCCATGCCCCAGATTCGCATTTGGGAGGGGATATGCTTTTGGGGTTCAAATGGAACGCTTAGGAACGCATATGGCAACATGGGGGCCATGCCCCAGATTCGCATTTGGGAGGGGATATGCTTTTGGGGTTCAAATGGAACGCTTAGGAACGCATATGGCAACATGGGGGCCATGCCCCTGATTCGCATTTGGGATGGAATATGCTTTTGGGGTTCAAATGGAACGCTTAGGAACGCATATGGCAACATGGGGGCCATGCCCCAGATTCGCATTTGGGAGGGGATATGCTTTTGGGGTTCAAATGGAACGCTTAGGAACGCATATGGCAACATGGGGGCCATGCCCCAGATTCGCATTTGGGAGGGGATATGCTTTTGGGGTACATGCTGTGAGCCATGGGTGCCGAACGTGACATGTGTTGTGGCAGCATGACAGTGCATGGTCTGAGGTGTGTGCATGCCTGACATGCCCTGCATATTTGCTGTCTGTTGTGGTTACTGGACATGGCATTGGACGCATCGTTATGAGTGAGTGATAGTTGTGTGCCAGCCAACGTATTGCAGTTATCCCATCTCCTTGGTGTGCGTGCTGCCCTGTGCCATGTGCATCACTGCAGTGCTCGGGGGGTGTGGCCCATGTTGTGTGTTGTTGCTCACAGTGTGTCGTGCGCTTAATTGACTTCTGGCACATGGTTGGTCATGGGCATGTGTCTTAGCGTGACTGCTGTATGTGTGGCAGCTGTGCGGATGACATGCCTTTCATGAGATTGGGGCTGACGGATGGGATGGATGGTATGTTGTATGTGCATGGTGTGTCTGTGAGTTTGATGGGTTCAGTGGTGTTCGTGTGCATTTATGTTGTTCCGCTCTGTTGCGTCTAGTGTTGTTTGTCTTACATAGGCGTAGTTGTGGGGTGTGTGGTTGACAGGCAGTAGGGGCTACATGGACAGGACTTCAATGGTGTTTCGGTTGTGTGTGATGAGTTGCACAGTGGCTGCCGTGTGGGACTATATTCAGTGTGGCTTGTGCATGCAGACGTGGCTCCTTGGGTGTTGCTATGTCTGTGATGGGTCATGTGGGGTGTGAGTCTGCTGTTCATGTCCGTGTGCACATTGTTCACTTGTTCGTGACGGTGGGCGGTGCTGCGTGTCCGTGTGCTACGTGACATGTCCCATGTGTTGGTGGTGTTATGGTCCTCATGCCTCCAGTAATCCAGCCCTGTCCAGTTTCCCACCTGCAAGTTGTTCGTGCGTGCACTGTACTGGATGCCACATGGCTCTAAGCGGGGGTGCTCCATGTTGCAGGTCTGTGGGGGTGGGGGGTGTAGTGGGTCGTGGGGGTGGCTGTACACCCACTGACACCGATTGCTGTGGACCGTGATGTCTGCCTTTCGGCTGTCGTTGTGCACTGCGGTGGCTGACACGTGGCTGTGGGGTGTGGGGGATGCTCCTCCTTGCTGTGCTGTGGGACTGGGGCCTGGTGTGTGTTGTACTTGGGCTGTCCACCGTCCCACCCACTGCACTTTGTGTTCCTGCCACTTACCTGTTACTTGTCGGTTAGTGCAGCTGTGGCGGACACATGGGTGTGGTGGGTGCTCGTTGTGGCGCTTCTGGCATATTTGGGGACCTGTTGGTGGTTACGTGGTTGGCTTAGTGTACACATGTCCCCACGCATCTTACAGTTGTTCGGTTTGGGCTGTGTGTGGTAGTGTCTGTTGCATGTGTGTGTGATGTGTTGTGTATTGTGTGCTGGACATGGGGGTGTTTGTCCCTGGGAGCTGTGGCATGGTAGTTGCGCATGTGAGTACATAGCGGTGTGCTGGTATACATTAGTTTGTACTTACCAGCCTCCACTCCCCCTGCTAATCCGGCGAGGATCTCCGGATGTATTACGACTCGCACCTTCTCCTCCCACGCTTTGAAGGTCTTAAAGAGCGCGGGATTCCCTCCGCCAGTGACGGCAGCCAGCTCTCTGTTTTTGCCCTCCTTCTTCTTGACCAGGCTCTTTACGTCATTCCAACGTTTGTTTATCTCGGTTCTGTTCCTGGGCAGGGTCCCGACTGCATTGACCTGGTCTACGATCCGGGTCCACATTCTGTTTCTGGTGGCTAGTGGTGTGTGCTGGACCATGTTCCCATAGATTTGTGGGTACACCTTGATGATCTCGTCGACCATGACCGTCAGCTCCATGGGCGTGAACTTGGGCATCCTTTGTGGTGCCATGGTGTTTGTGGTGCTGGTGCGGTGTGTGTTGTGTAATGGGCAGGGGGTTTGTGGTGGTGGTGTTTGGTGGTGGTGGTGGTGGTGGTGGTAGTGATGTGTGCGTTTCTGTGGTGTGCTGCTGTCCTTGCTGTGTCACTGTGTCCTCTCCTCTCCTCTCTGGTTTGCAATGTAGCAAGGGGTTGTGGTCTGTGGGAGTGCTGCTTTTGTACTCACCTATGTGGGTGTGTCCTCATGGTCTGTTGTTTTCAGGTGTGTTGTGTCTGGGGTTCTGGCCTTTGTATTTTTTGTTTGTCCGGGGGGTGTTTTCGGGATGTGTACTGTGCTTGTGTATTTGTGTGTGCCTTGCTGTGTGGACTTGTTGGCCATGTTGTGTGCTATTGGTTTTGTGTGCGGATGGTTTCTGTGCAGGTACGTGGGCGCCATGGCTTCTGCCGTGTCGATTCTCATCGGCGTTGTTTGCGCTGGCGGGCGGTATATTTGTTGTTTTTCCGCGCTCATGGCGGTGCGATCGTAATTTCACGTGCGGTGTGTCGGCCGTGTGGGCGGGCGGTTTTGTGTTGTCGTGCGTGTTTCCGTCCGTGGCGGGCGGTTTGACTCCGACTCGGACGATGGCGGGCGGTATTTTGTGTGATTTTTCCGCCGATGGCGGTTTTCGGTTTGTGTACTCATAATGGCGTGGTCGGTGTTCAGGCGGTGTGTGCGGGCGGATTTTTGCCGCTTCCATGCCTGGCGGATTTTTTTACGCCGGGTATCGTAATGGGCCCCTTAATAACCAATTAATGATTAATTTATTATAATTTAATTATAAATAATATTAAATAAATATTAATAATTACTTTATTATAATTAAATTACTTCCCACCCTATTCCCCTATAAACTCACAATGCGCTCATAAAAAAACTGCAATTAATATAATTATCAATTAATTAATTAATAATAATAAATAACCAATTAATAATTAATTAATAATAAATTATTTATAAATACTAATAAATACAAATTATTAATTACTTTATTATAATTAAATTACTTCCCACCCTATTCCCCTATAAACCCACAACCCGCTCCTAAAAAAAAATAACGCAATAATATAATGATCAATTAATTTATTTAAAAAATTAATAACCAATTAATAATTAATTGATAAAAATAAATTTTAAGTACTAATAAATAATAATTATTAATTACTTTATTATAATTAAATTACTTCCCACCCTATTCCCCTGTAAACCTACAACCCGCTCCTAAAAAAAATAACACAATTAATATAATTATCAATTAATTAATTAATAAAAATTAATAACCAATTAATAATTAATTAATAATAAATTAATTATAAATACTAATTAATACAAATTATTAATTTCTTTATTATAATTAAATTACTTCCCACCCTATTCCCCTATAAACCCACAACCCACTACAGAACTAAAATACGCAAAATAATTTTACATAAAATAAATAACTTCTAAAAATTTCACACATACATTAAAAAACAGATATAATTATACAAAAAACATTAGATAACATACTATTAACATACACACTAAAATACACAACACTAATATAAATATCGATATTATTAACAGCGATATTTTAGCAAACGATATTACTAACTTCAATATTGAAAAAAACGATATTTCTTACCTTCATGTTGATATTCTGGTCACCAATATTCTTGATGTCGATATTCTGTACCTCCAGTATTAACAACTCGATATTTTTGTAGGTCGAAAATAAAAACTCGATATTATGTCTGTTTACCAACATAGACACCCTTGCACCATGGTGCAAGGGTGTCTGAGCTGCAGGGAATCATCCCTCACCCTGGCACCATGGTGCAAGGGTGCCTGAGTTGCAGGGAATCATCCCTGCAACGCAAGCACCCTTGCAACATGGCACAAGGGTATCTGTGTGGGCAATAGGCAGCTTCTTTTAGCGCCAGTGCAAGGCTAAACACAGGGGTGTGCTGTATTCTTGTGAATACGATGCATACCTGCATTTTTTAAATGACGCAGCGCGGCACTGATAAATTGCTTGCAGCGCCACACTGCTCCATTTCTTTGTGAATATACCCCAGTGTGTCAGAAAAGGTTCAAAGTAGTCTATAGCCCATCCCATACGCCAAATATAACTTGGTCACATATTAGACACTCCTATGAAAATTGTTTCAGGGTTACAGGGCAACTGAAACCACTTATGACTCAAAACATAAAGGGGCTTATTTACACGCTCCTTGTGCCACCGGTGCGTCACTTTTAAAATGGGAAAAAGTGATCTACTGGCGGCGCAAGGGGCTTGTAAATAAGCCCCAGAGTCTGTGCAACTGTGCACTGACAAACATTCAACACCACCACATGAATGCAAAAAACTATGCCATTAAAGGTGTCTAACACTCTGATATTGGACATTGTTTCCAACATGCCCTGATCTTTGCCATTGGAGCAGTTTGTGAAAGTGGCATTAGAACTAATCTAGTTACCATGAGCAGGAATCTTGGAGTATTTGTGCCTAGAATTGTGTAGTTGTATTATGCTAACTAGCAAGAACGTTTAAAGTTTCCTTATATTGTGACACTACTGATTCAAGTTAGTGGAAGGATTTCGAAGCATACACTCTAAACCCAGCGGTGCTGGTTGATACTATTGACAATGCCTCTGATGGACATGAAAAAGTAATAGATATATTGAGAAAAATGCAATAAAAAGTCATGCTAAAAATGATGGAATTAGCAAGATTAATGCTATGCTGGACAATATAGGCGGAAAGGCGACGGAGTACCCTCTCCTTCAAATTAAAGTCCCACTGCCTCATTTAGAGATGGGCAGACCTTCAGTATGTCAAGGGTAGATACTACTCTGTCTCTGTCACCGACATACACATCTGATGGCCAGACAGAGTAAGGACCATCGGATGTTTTGCTATTTGTCTGACTGCCCTATTTAACAAGCATTGGCAAAGTCAATAGGTTTTGCCTAAGCGAGATCCATCAGCTCTGCCAATGTGTATTTTTTGCTTGTTGCACAGCGGCGCAAACTGCTGTGCAACATGGTTTAAAGTTTTTTGAAAAACGCTCTATGACATGGTCAGCATTGACTGCATCATAGCACTTTTTTTAAACTTCAAGCCATGTTGCACAGCAGCTCGGCTTGCGCGGCTGTGCTACACGTAAAAAAAACATGGACAAAGTCAATAGATCACGCTTGGGTAAAACCTGTTGATTTTGCCAATGATTGAAATAAAATGTTGAGAATTTAAGGCAGAGAAAGCTCTGAGTATTCGCACTGATGATCGCCAGATCACCTAGAAGGCTGCATAAGCCTACCTCACTGAGCTAACTTAACAGTGCTTTATTAGACAATGAAGGCTACGCATGTCCGTGAGCTACATCCAGATGTTTTAAGCTTGTTTCATTGCATAATTCTTCTGGTGATACTGATCCCTTGTCACCATTGTGTACTATAAACGCCACCCAAAAACAAAAATATACACATCTCATGAGTGTTCATTTATTCTTCCAAATGGTATTTAACTAGCATCTCATGTCCTAACACTGGTGTGGGTGCTCTCTTAAGTGTAGGGACAGAATGAATGAAGAAGGAGGCCTCCCAATTGCGGTGTGTAGACCGCTTTGATATTTATGGGGGACAAGGGGGAGATAATGGAGGTGGTATCCCAACAGCTCCACTTTATTGTTGCCACCGTCCGCCACCTGTTTCCAAGACTGGCACCCAGAGCGGACAGACTGTAAACCTATCCTCTTTTTATAGTTTTGAAGCTTGAATGAAATATGAATCAGGGGCAGAAATAAAAACACGTCCCAGCGGGAAGAAATGGAGTTTGTGTAGCTATACAACAGCAGTGCTGCTGCGCCAAGGAGCAATGATCCAGTGCTCACCTGCCCACAGTTCATCTAGATTCTGTTGATGTCAGCAGAAATGCTGTGTCTTTAAGTCAGGTTTCGAAAAAGCATTGGTCATTGCACCGAGCCAGACGTGCCTTTTGCCGCTGCTCCCCCGGATTTATGCGGAGAGAATCTACAATATCATGATTGTCTGTTATACTGAGAACTACTTCATCCCCTAATCTCTCTCCTTCGCTCCGCCCAGAGTGCCTTTATCCTTGCGCACAGCGTCTTCATTTCAAAGCGCCCTGTACCGCCGAGCAATTCCGGCCACTGTATACAGCTGCCTGCCTCTCTCTCCCTTACACGGGCACCCCGCTGGGTTCCCTGTAAGTTCCTTTGTTCACTCTCTACACGGTGCCACAGTCTTTACACTAGGCAGTGCAGGATCACCCTTAGGTGTCCTTACATTCTTGGTCCTGAGGAGACCCTTTATCCAATCAAGGGTCGAAACGCCGTCGACAATAGATTAATGCGAACCATGACACAACACACACAACGATGATCAGTGTTGTAATATTGATTTTAAATGTTTAAATGGTCGCATGAACTTCATAGTGAAACCTTGTGAATATCCTTTTTGCACTTTTTGTATTTTGTATAAAGAAGGTTCTGTTTTTCACTGGGACACCTTACACAGAGGGGCCGATTCCGATTCGGGCCGGAAATCTCTCCGACCGAGCCGGACCCGGAGAGATTTCCGACCGAATCGGACCCTAGCAGTCCGACCGGACGAGTACGATGCATTCGCATGCTATCGGACTCGATTCGGTCGGACTCCCATTGAAGTCAATGGGAGCCGGTCGTACAACGCGTACGCGGGCTCCCATTGACTCAATGGGTGCGAGGCGAACGAGGGCGCCCCCTACAGCGGGTACGCGTCCATGCGCATCGCGGCGTACATGCACAGGTAGGGGGGACCCATGTGTCCCCCCTGTGTGCGACTCGGCGGCTACGCGTACAGGGGGGTCCGACGCGGACCCCCAAAGTACGGCTCTGACAGCTCTTTCGAGCTGGACGGCGCGAGTCGGTCGGACTGCTCGCGGCGCGCATCGTACTTACCCGGCCGGGAAACGTCTCCATAGCGCGGTGCGAGTCGTGTCCGTGCGAGTCGGTCGGAGCGTGTTGAAGCCGCGTACGAGTCGGTCAGCGATTTCGCAGGCGCTTGCATCGTACTCGCTCGGCCGGACCCGCGTACGATTCGGTCGGGAAACAGGGCTCCGAATCGGATCCGGTAAATCCGAATCCGATTCGGAGCACTACCGGCCGAGATCGGAATCGGCCCCTAAATGTTGTATTGTTTTTCTAAAATAGTAAGATTTTGAATTGTATTGTTGGTTCTAATATAATAAGATTTTTGAATATGTATATATTTTCTACATAAACATATATTTGATAACTGCATCCTTGATGTATGAGCTGAGTTCTCTTTCTGACATCACTTCCGATAAGAATTGCCATTGTGCATAGACTATCACATATAAGTTATATAACATTCCACAGGAGCCCTTGTTGCTTTTTCGAAACGTTACTTACCCAGGCTCCCTGTGAGTTGGGTCCTCTTGTTCTCTTTCTCGTGTCCTTAAGTCAGGGCTGAGCATGGACCTACTTTGAGAACTGTCATTTGTGGTAGAAAACCCTGGGAATGTGTCGCATGGAAACATTTTCTTTTCCTGCCTGTGGCTGGGCAGCGACAGGGCAGCTATTAAAAAAATTGACAATATCCCAGTATTAAGGCACTGATAGACCCCAACATCTGGGGCTTGTGAAACCCACACACGCTTCCTTTTCTTGACCCATGACCAATTCAAGCATCGTCTTGTTACTATATGAGCAGCCTGCTGAGAGGAGCCTTCCGCTCCAGGGCCACAGCACTGGGCAGAACGCAGTGCAGCTTCATTGGCACCATAGCAGCTGTATATGTAAAAAAAACACATACAAACAGAGTGAGGGGGTTGGGAAGGGGGCAAGCAATATGAGAGTGGGAGTGTGAGACAACAACCAGCGGAATGAGGGCAGGGGGTGGGAAGACAACAGACAGCGGGAAGAGGGTGGGGGGTTGGGGAAACAACAGAGAGGGATGGGAGACAATAAACCACATATAGGGGTCGATTCCGATTCGGGCCGGAAAAAGCACCGACCGACTCGGATCCGGAAATAATACTGACCGACACGTACCTGTGGCGCCCGACACGACAAGTACGATGCAAGGCGTGAAAAATCCGACCGACACGTACCGAAACCAAGTCGACCGACCGAGCCGCACGGAAAACAGCAATCCGGCCGGAAAAACACGCGAATCGAACCGACCGACACGCACCCGGAACAAATCCGACCGAAACGTACACGCGAACTCCAAACCGCAAAGTACGATGCAAGGCGCGAAAACCACTAGCGTGTCGGACGGAGGCCAAGCCGCACGACCGACACGCATACAAAACCGAGCCGAAGCAACACAAAACACCGCGACCGACGCGTACGCAGCATAGAAAACTGCACAAACACAGCGTGAACGAAACGGAGAACACCGTACGAGACAAATGCAGGGTCCGACTCGGTCACAAGAACGTTTCCAACATACACAGACAGTACAAAGGAAAAATCACCCAAAAAAAGGCCAAACAAGCAATTACCAAGCCAATAAATACTGGGGGGTGGGGACAGAGAACAAAGACACACCCACAACTCCACCTATATAAAGGACACAAATCACAACCATGAGCCTTTGCAAATGCCATTCCACTGCCAGCACCCAAGAGAAAGCAACCACACACCCACAGCTCATCCCTCACACAAGCCACACACCAGCAGCACACCAACAAATACCTACCTCACATACACCCAGCAAAACACACACTCACACACCCTCACCTGCACACCAACACACACATCACTCACCATCACCACCCATCACCATGCCCCCAAGAAGAATCCCAAGTTCCTAGATTGTGAATTGGAAGTCATGGTAGACGAGATCCTCAGGGTAGAGCCACAGCTGTTTGGCACACTGGTCCAACAGACCCCCATCTCCCAGAAAACCAAGATGTGGGAGAGGATCATCAACAGGGTGAACGCACAATCACCATGTCGGCGCACAAAGAGCGACATCCAGAACAGGTGGTATGACGTGCGCAGGAGGGTACGGGACCTGCTGAAGAAAGACTACAACTGCAGCCAATACACCGGCAGTGGCCCTCCTGCCAAGCCAATATACCTCAGGCCCTGGGAGGAGAAGGTGCGGGCCATCCTTCCGCCAGTGAGCGTATATGGACTAGAGGACATCCCAGAGCCTGGTGAGTACACAACAAATGTGCACAATATACTGCCACAAAACACACACATCACTGTCAAGGGGAGAGTCAAACCATGCACTCATAGCAATTACACAGCAACCAGAACAGAATCATCCCAAAATGTGTATGTCAGTCAGATAAACACAACACATGCCATCAAAAAAGTCACATCCAACTGTGCCAACACATGTACAAACACAACTACAACTACAGCTAGGCAGTGGCACAAATAGAACTAACAAACACATCCAGACATGTAGCCACCACAACACCACCAACACACAGTGAAGACCACTCAAAGGAAGGAATTCTGTGTATGCTGGCCAAGTCAGTGTAGCCAATAGCATCATGGGAGTCGCAGTCACACATATTGCCCCCCACAACTGTCCCATCAACACCACCCTAAACCATGCTCACATCACAGGGAGTGGAGAAGGACTCACAAGATGGCTGACACTGGCTACTGCTGTGGGGAGCACAAGGCCCTGCTGGCAACTGTGCACCAACAAACAGCAGGACACCACTGACTGACATCCTGAGAGACAACTTCCACTCCCTGCAATGCAAGCACGTTCCATGGTGGGATATCTGGCTAGCTGGGTGGGAAGGAGGACTTGCAGCACTGACCATAGTCACAAGCACCTCCCCTCACACACACCCCAACACAAACTCCACAGAACCCACCTGGTAGAATGCAATGCCCCCATCCTAACACAAGATCCCACAAAGAACCACCACCCTGGGTTATGTTGTGTGAAGCACAGGGACACTCTTGGGACTTCCAGCCAAACAACTGCCAGGACAACACTCCCAGCCATCCTGTCAGCACAGCCAGCCCACCCCACAGGGAAGCAGAGTCAAAAGGAAGGAAGCATGGGCATGCTGGGAAGGGGGAGGAGGCAATAGCATGATGGGAGTCGTAGTCACAGCTCTACATCCCCCACCACATGGCCCAGCAAGCTCACACTCACGCATGCACATCCCACAGATAGTGGAAAGGCCCATCAAAGATGTCTGACACTGTTGCTGTGTCGTGGGGAGCACAAGGGCATGCTGGGTACTGCACACCAACCAACAGCAGGACACCACTGTCAGCCATCTTGCCATTGCTCTCACACCCACACACACTGAACTCCCCACAAAACCAAGTAAGTATGGCAATGCTGGGAAGTGGGGTGGAGGCAATAGCATGATGGGAGTCGTAGTCACAGACATAGCTCACCCCCACAACTGTCCCATCAACACCACCCTGAACCATGCTCACATCACAGGGAGTGGAGAAGGACTCACAAGATGGCTGACACTGGCTACTGCTGTGGGAGCACAAGGCCCTGCTGCCAACTGTGCACCAACAAACAGCAGGACACCACTGACTGACATCCTGAGAGACAACTTCCACTCCCTGCAATGCAAGCACGTTCCATGGTGGGATATCTGGCTAGCTGGGTGGGAAGGAGGACTTGCAGCACTGACCATAGTCACAAGCACCTTCCCTCACACACACCCCAACACAAACTCCACAGAACCCACCTGGTAGAATGCAATGCCCCCATCCTAACACAAGATCCCACAAAGAACCACCACCCTGGGTTATGTTGTGTGAAGCACAGGGACACTCTTGGGACTTCCAGCCAAACAACTGCCAGGACAACACTCCCAGCCATCCTGTCAGCACAGCCAGCCCACCCCACAGGGAAGCAGAGTCAAAAGGAAGGAAGCATGGGCATGCTGGGAAGGGGGTGGAGGCAATAGCATGATGGGAGTCGTAGCCACTGATATTGGTCACCCCCACAACTGTCCCATCAACACCACCCTGAACCATGCTCACATCACAGGGAGTGGAGAAGGACTCACAAGATGGCTGACACTGGCTACTGCTGTGGGGAGCACAAGGCCCTGCTGCCAACTGTGCACCAACAAACAGCAGGACACCACTGACTGACATCCTGAGAGACAACTTCCACTCCCTGCAACGCAAGCACGTTCCATGGTGGGATAACTGACTGGCTGGGTGGGTGGGAAGGAGGGCCGGCTGTCAACCAAACACAACCAATGCAGACCATGTTCACACCCCAAAAAATACATAGAAATGCCCAAATAATGCAGGACAATGTGCCACACCAATATCAACCCCTGACTGTGACGACTTAGGACAATGCAATGTACAGGCCCGCACCCAGAGGCACAGTCACAACTGTCATGTGTGTCAACCATTGATGCCTGCAGAAACATAACATACATTGTTTGTGTCTCCCAAAAACAGGTGATGATGGGGACACAGCAGCAGACGCTGAGGAGTCCCAGTCCCAGGCTCAGGAGGATGCGGAGCTCACTGGCGTCGTACATCCTCTGTCCTCCTCGGACGATGAAGACCAACCTGGCACATCCGGTGCAAGTCAACATGCAGCACCAGCAGGACCACCAGCTGCAGCACCAGCAGGACCACCAGCTGCACCCCCTGCACCCACTCCTCCAACGACTGTCACCACAAATACCATCCCTGCCGACATGGACAGAACAAGGAGCAACACCAGCACAGGGACCCTGGACCAACCTGGGGCCATGGACACCACCACCACCACCAACCCCCAAGGTGGACCAGGGTTATCTGTGCGTGCCACTGCACACACTGCACATGTCAGCAGGGGTGGTGGGAGGGGTGGGAGACAGAGGTCGCTGCTTGCAGACGTTGCTGGTGTGCATGATGACCCACAACTGGTACGCATAGCTGATGCGTACCAGTCCAGCACTGGAGACCTCAGCCAGGTAGTGGGGCTCCTCAGAGACATGAAACAGCAGCAGGCTGCCCATCATGCCCGCTTGGACTCCCACATGTCCCACGTGGAGTCACACATGTCCCGCGTGGACTCACACATGTCCCGCGTGGAGTCCAAGTGGGATGCACTGCATGAGGTGACGGCGGTGCACAGGGACATTTTACAATGCCTCCGCCAGATGAACAGCAACCAGTCCACACCTCCCTGTGTGCCAACAACATCTGGTGCCGAACAAACTGCAACTGCCACAGGGAGGGAGGATGACTCTGGCGGAGAGTCCCCTGCACCGCAGCAGCCTGTACTTGAGGGGCCCTCCCCCAAGAAGAGGGGTCGTCCGAGGAGGGAAAAGTGAGAGGCCGATGGCCAAGCGCAACTCCCAGGAAGCCTGAACCTGTTCTGGATGTTCGCCTTTGTGCACAGACTGTTCACCCTGTTGACGGCAACACTACTCCCACACATTGCATGGGGAGTACAAGTTGGACCAATGTGTCAGACAACTGTGGCCCCGATACTGGGGATCCTGTCTACCAGGACTTTCAATTCACCTAGGAACTTCGGATTGCAAGATTTATGTACAGCACTACCCATCCTATGCACTATTAACACATATGTATCACAATAAACACACTAATACACCATACTTGCCTCTGTCGTGTTTCCAACGTGGGTGCTGTAATGGGGATGATGAACTGCAAAATTACACTGTGTATGCGAACTGCAACAGCAAGGACAACACAGGCATGTGAGTAAAGGCAACGTGACACATATGAGGGAGACACACCACCAGGGCTACACAACACATACACACCTAGGCCATCTGACTCATTGCCTACACTGATGTTGCCAGGGAAGACGGTGCAATGCACAGACACCACACCCATTCCCAGTTGTAGTCAAGTAGCCCACAGGTGCAGTAAGCAAATGGCAGTCAAATGTGTGACCACAGACAACGCACATCACAAAGTGAAGCACAGGTTTATTACACAGTTGCAACATGTCGTAACCACTACAGATGCAAGGTAATCCCACCTGGCAGCGGGCACACAGTCAACAACTGTAGACGGAAGGAAGTCCATGGGTGTGGCGCACATCACCTGTAGGGACACAACAGCTACCACCCTGGAAGTGCAATCACGTCGTCGGTGGACACAGTTGACCAAACGAATCTGAAAGTACCCTGTGAAGGACAGAAATGACACACAGTCAAAAGCAATGGAGTACAGGACAGAACAGCAAAACTCATGCACAATACATGTTACAAGATACCCACCCAGAACCAAGTTAGCATGTCAACACTGTTGGGGAGTACAGCCCACCTGTTAGCACACATCGCAACACACATCCAGTCAAGTAGCCCATGGACACACTCCAACAGCACCAGAGCACCACCCACACATCATGCCAACTCACATCATTGACATGACACCTCAGGATACTCACATTCAGCTAAAGAAGTTGGTGATGAGCTGTGTGCGGACATCACCATCATCATCATCATCATCATCATCATCGTCACTGGCATCATGGTCCAGGCCAGGATCCTCCACAGGTGGCGGATGTTGGTCATTGTCATCCTGGATGAGAGGCAACTCCTTCCGCACTGCCAGGTTGTGGAGCATGCAGCAGACAATGATAATCTTGCACACTTTCGCAGGGGCATATGGGAGGGACCCTCCGGTCTTGTCCAGGCAGCGGAAGCGGCTCTTCAGGAGACCAAATGTCCGCTCAATCACTCTCCTGGTCCGACCATGTGCCTCATTGTAGCGCATCTGGGCTGGTGTCACAGGGTTCCTGAGGGGTGTCAGCAACCACGGCATGTTGGGGTATCCCGAGTCACCTACGGACAGACAAGTGCACATTAGCTGACTTGGAAAAGGGGCGGAATACTACAGATCAGATCACACACAATGGCACAAAGTCAGTACACACCGACAAGCCAGGCACGCTGGTTCTGCATCTGTGCCATCATCCTGGGGATGCGACTACTCCTCATCACAAAGGCATCGTGTGCTGAACCAGGGAAACTGGCACACACGTGTGTGATGGTCATGTCTGCAAGACACACCACCAGTGCATTGACAGAGTGGTAGTGCTTGCGGTTCCTGTATGCCTGCTCCTGGGCCTGTGGTGGTACCAAAGCCACATGTGTCCCATCAATGGAGCCAATGACATGCGGCATCCTCCCCAGGGCATAAAAGTCACTCTTCACGTCAGTGAGTCGTCGCAGTCTAGGGAAATAGATGTACCGGTTCAGGAATAGCAACATTGCCACCAAAACATCGCGGAGCACACGGCTCAACATGGTCTGTGACATCCCACCAGCAGTCGCCACAGTATGTTGGAAGGTACCGGTGGCAAAGAAGTGTAGGGCTGCCATCACCTTCACCTTGGGGGTCAGCGCTGTAGGATACGGCCGGCCAGGCTGCAAATGTGGGGACAACTGCACTGCCAAATCCTCAATCAGCTGCCTGGTGAAGCGGTACCGTCGGATGCTGTCCCGTTCCACCATCGTTGCCAGGTCTGGGAATGGTCGATGGACAGCAGGAGCCCTGCAGTGCAGAGGAGAAGTAAGCAAGATTGTCAGTCACCCCACATATGCGGCATTGAACACACTCAAGATCCCAACATACATCATTATGAGGCACAACTACATGAAGTGTGCAGTTCCGGAAGGACATGTATGGTACATACATGGCCAACATCTGTCAACACGGTCCAACAGGTGGCATCAATTAGTCCCAGGTTGGCCCATTGGATATCATGAGGCCGTGTCACAGTTCCCATCTCCTGCTGCCGTGTCACAATCACCCCCACAGTGACATGTGAGGACAGATGTGCCAAAGGCACCACAGCTCAACGACAGGTACATTCCCAGGGACCCTGTATTGCCACATGGACACTGGCATTACATGGAGTATCATGTATACACCACAGCAAAACAACCATGACCCCCACAGGTAGTGGCCCCACTTGCCACGGCAGGACAGACATGGACGTATGTGACACACACACGCACAACATCAAAGTCCATGCACACACAACCTGGATGTGGAGACTGTCTCCCATTGTGCACATGAAATCAGAGACATTGTAAACACTACCTGCACAAAGACTGTGGAGGACCATCACTATTGTGCCACTGGGACACCCTGGCTCAAACATACCGTCCCACATGGGACTCACGGGGTATGTGACATGACATACACATACACCAACGTGAAATGTGACCATGGCACATGCACTGATATGAACAGTTGCACATCACAGTGGTCATGTACACATAACACCCAGGATCCTGTCCCCATGAACACGTGCACAGCCTGGGGGTGGCTGCCCACAGGTGACACCCACAGGACAACATGTACACCAACATACACACAATAGGAAATGCAGCCTTACATGCCTCATGATAAAGTTTGGACAGGCTGTCGTGATGTAGGTGTGCCCCTCACTCCCTGGGAGCTATCTGTGGCTGGCATATGTCCATCTGAGGCAGGCATGCTGACATATGCCAGTCACATGTACAGTGATGCGTTGTACTGCAATGGACCGATCGGTGCCCCCGGCCGGCCCATTGCATTCAATGTGTGCGGGTACGCGTTGTACCCCTGTACGCGTTGTACTGTAATGGACCGATCGGTGCTTCCGGCCGGCCCATTGCATTCAATGTGTGCGGGTACGCGTTGTACCCCTGTACGCGTTGTACTGCAATGGACCGATCGGTGCCTCCGGCCGGCCCATTGCATTCAATGTGTGCGGGTACGCGTTGTACCCCTGTACGCGTTGTACCCCTGTACGCGTTGAACTGCAATGGACCGATCGGTGCCTCCGGCCGGCCCATTGCATTCAATGTGTGCGGGTACGCGTTGTACCCCTGTACGCGTTGTACTGCAATGGACCGATCGGTGCCTCCGGCCGGCCCATTGCATCCAATGTGTGCGGGCACGCGTTGTACCCCTGTACGCGTTGTACTGCAATGGACCGATCGGTGCCTCCGGCCGGCCCATTGCATTCAATGTGTGCGGGTACGCGTTGTACCCCTGTACGCGTTGTACTGCAATGGACCGATCGGTGCCTCCGGCCGGCCCATTGCATTCAATGTGTGCGGGTACGCGTTGTACCCCTGTACGCGTTGTACCCCTGTACGCGTTGAACTGCAATGGACCGATCGGTGCCTCCGGCCGGCCCATTGCATTCAATGTGTGCGGGTACGCGTTGTACCCTGTACGCGTTGTACTGCAATGGACCGATTGGTGCCTCCGGCCGGCCCATTGCATCCAATGTGTGCGGGTACAGCGTTGTACCCCTGTACGCGCTTGTACTGCAATGGACCGATCGGTGCCTCCGGCCGGCCCATTGCATTCAATGTGTGCGGGTACGCGTTGTACCCCTGTACGCATTGTACTGCAATGGACCGATCGGTGCCTCCGGCCGGCCCATTGCATTCAATGTGTGCGGGTACGCGTTGTACCCCTGTACGCGTTGTACTGCAATGGACCGATCGGTGCCTCCGTCCGGCCCATTGCATTCAATGTGTGCGGGTACGCGTTGTACCCCTGTACGCGTTGTACTGCAATGGACCGATCGGTGCCTCCGGCCGGCCCATTGCATTCAATGTGTGCGGGTATGCGTTGTACCCCTGTACGCGTTGTACCCCTGTACGCGTTGAACTGCAATGGACCGATCGGTGCCTCCGGCCGGCCCATTGCAATCAATGTGTGCGGGTACGCGTTGTACCCCTGCACGCGTTGTACCCCTGTACGCGTTGAACTGCAATGGACCGATCGGTGCCTCCGGCCGGCCCATTGCATTCAATGTGCGCGGTACGCGTTGTACCCCTGTACGCATTGTACTGCAATGGACCGATCGGTGCCTCCGGCCGGCCCATTGCATTCAATGTGTGCGGGTACGCGTTGTACCCCTGTACGCGTTGTACTGCAATGGACCGATCGGTGCCTCCGGCCGGCCCATTGCATTCAATGTGTGCGGGTACGCGTTGTACCCCTGTACGCGTTGTACCGCAATGGACCGATCGGTGCGCACCCATTGACAATGGGCTTGCCTGGCAATGGACGCGTTTCGAATTTCGAACGAGTCGGTTGCTGGAAAATCAGTTGGTCACCCACAACAATGTTGCAAAATCATGTATGTCATGAAGTTGAAGATTTGAAGGATGCTGTGGGCGTGTTTTGGTGCTGCTATTCCATGGATTGGCCAGATTCAGAAGATGCAAACGACTTGGACCTATCACTTTGGACACAAGGGACAGTATCTGCCTCTCCAGCACATATATATTGCTGGCTGTTCCCCTGAGAGCTCACTTGCCTGCACTACATGCTCCAGGACGACATCTGCCACTGCACTGCTGCTGTCTCTGCCCCTCTGGACCCTGCAATGGCATGTACTGTGGAGAGAGCCCCAGCCTTCAGCCTTGAGGAGAACCAGGCCCTGCTGGACAGCCTACTTCCACAGTACAGCAAGCTGTATGGGACACCAGGGGAGCAGGTGAGTGTTCTGTGCACTGCCTTTCTGAATGTGCATTTTGTCTGACTAGCAAGGCTGGAAGTCTGCACGCCATTGGCTAGCAGGCTCACTGAGTAGTTGTCACCCCCCATAGTGTGTAGTGACATGCTCTGGACAGGTATGGTGCAGTGACAGTGCATTTGAACAAGGTTCTACTTCCCATGCAATGATACCATGTACTGACGTCTGGCAAACTGTCCATGGGCAGCTTTGCACTGCCTGTGTACATCATGTGCCCCTGTGATTGAGACATGTATATACAACTGTGTCATGCACGGATATGTTGCATGTGTAGTAATGGCCTTTTCACTTTGTCGTCCTGACAGGTCAATGCCCATCGGAAGCAGGAGATCTGGAAGGACATCGCCGGGCCGTCCGGTCCGTGGGGGTCTACAAGCGCCGGATCCGCAACTGCCAGAAGAGGTGGCAGGACCTTCGGGGCTGGACCCGGAGGATTGCACGGGTCCAGCTGAAGCTGTCGCCTCCTCGCAGGAGGGGCGGAACACGGACCCTGACCCCCCACATGCTCCAGATCCTGGCGGTGGTGTTTCCAGACCTGGATGGGCAGCTGAAGGCCAGACAGCAGCAAGGAGGGGGTGAGTCAAAGACTGCACTGTGAACTCTGTATTACATGCTTTGTGCCCTCCTCTGGCCTGGTTCAACTGCCACAGTGCAGCAGTCATGTTGTCCAGGAGCCATGTCCCTCTATTGTGCACTGCCCACTGCTCATCTGATACCCAGGTGTGGCCCTTACATTCAGGGAATTGTGTCACTTGGGACTGTGTCCTTGCAGTTTGCTTCACTAAAGGTGGGGGACAGCATCTGTTTCCCTAACTCTGTTGTGGGCATCATGAGTGGGTCCATTGTTCACACAACGCCTGTGTTCGGACATGTGATCTGCGTGTTGCTTTGATATGCGGTCCACTTGCTGAGCTGAGCCACCACATGTGCCTGGGGTATGTGGCACACGCCCATGCAGCGGGTGGGAACAATGTTTGGGCCCCAGGAGTGTGCAGATTACGTGTGTCACACATACATAGCCAGCTATCCACTGTCCAGGGCACATCCCTCATTCATGTGGAGCAGGACAGTCATGCCTACTCCAGGCCATGCAATGCACTCTGTACTCCCACTCCCGTGTATCAGCTGACACATTGTGCACAGTGATTTGAGCCCTCAGGTGTCTGCCTCTGTGTCATTGTGCTGTGGATTAGTTGCCAGGACTGCTGGGGTGTTTCTTGGTAGGGGCTCAGCATGCCCCTGGAGATGTGACCATAGGAGACGATACTTGTGTGTCACATAGGTGTTTGATCAGCTGCCCGTGCAGACTGGGGTATGCGAATGTGAAGTTCAGGCAGCTGTTCCCCATTCACAGCAAATTGTGAGGGGCTCAGGTTCAGAGGGTAGTATCACAGGTCTCCCATATGTCCAATCGGTATGACCTGGACAGATGAGGGTTAAGATGATGTGTTGTGTGGGGGATGTACATGTGCACTTGTGCAGCTCCAGGACTTGCATTCCCCATGACCTACTATTGTGACACAGTGCATAGTGTTGTTGTCTGGCTGCCAAGTCATACATCACTGAGACAGTGATGTATGACTTAGCAGTCATGCCTCTGCCATGGCATGTGTCAACTTATTGGTGGTCCTGCAGGGGAGTGACATGTGCTACATGCACACCATTGTGGCGATGGCTATCAGGACATGGGTGCATCATGGTGTCTGTCGCTGGTATGCATCACATGCATTTCCTATTTGACTCTGGGCATCCCTTTCATCCGGAAACCTGTACTGACTCAGTGGCAAGAGCTGTGATGTGTGCATGTCCACATGCCACACCGTGTCCTCTGCACTGTCCAACTACTGTGTACTTGGTGCATGTGTCCACACTGGGGTGTTGCAATCCAACAGACACCAGACAGATGGGTGCAAGGCCATGTGCAATGTGAGTGCCATGCTTGGCATCAGACTGACAATTGGCTTCTCCTGTTCAGTTAGGGCACTTTTAGCAATGTACAACTAATGATGCCAGGGCTTGCTCTGTAATGTGCTGTGCTCACAGTGGTGTGTGCGTTTGGTGCAGGTGACTGATGTCTGTCTGTTTCCCCATTGTTTGCAGATACATCCACGGCCACGGAAGGGGACAGCTCCACGGACCAGGAGGAGCCAGAGAGCCAGACTGGGTCAGCAGCCGAGGAGTGGTCGGAGGGACCCAGTGGCACGGAGGGCGAGGGGAGCCACACCGAGGAGTCCTCAGCACCATCCACCTCAGCTGAGGACCAGAGCGACTCGGAGGATGACTCCCTTGTGGAGGCGGGTGTCAGCAGCCACCACACCCCAGCTAGTGTTGCTGTCCCCGCCACCACCAGCACCACCACCGCCCTCCCATCGGCTCCCATTCCCCAGGTCCGTGGAGGCTCCCATGTTCAGGAGCATGTCTCCTTTGGGCCAGGCACCGCACCCCCTGCCCCTGTGTCCCCTGCTGCTCTGAGTGAGGAGTCTGTGTACCTCCTTCGCCAGCTCCATGTAGGGCAGACAGCCATTCTGAGTGTCCTCCATGCGCACATCGCACTGTTGACTCAGTTGGTGTCGTTCATGGAGGGCATCTTATCGGGCATGTCTGACCTACAGAGGGGCAATAGGTCCATGGACTCCTCCCTGATGGCAGCAGTGTCCCTCCTCAGACAGTCCCTCACCCCTCCTGCCTCTGCTCCATCCACACTCCCCAGCACCTTACCCGTCCCAAGCACACACACACCGGCACAGGCACACACCAGCACACACACGTCCAGCACACAGACACACACGCCACAAACTAAACGCACACGCACGCACAGTCAGGGGACTGAAACCAGACTCACAGGGGATGGGGCCCTGGTACACACACACACATCCACGGGCACTGCGCAGTCCTCAGTTGCCTCTCCCTCCCTTGCCTCCCTTGCCTCACCTGCAACCCCAAAGACCCAGCGCCTCTTCCTCAGTGACCTCGGCCTCTTCCCCTCCGATCCAGCTGCTCCAGCATCCAGGGTGAAGAGGAAGCCGCCCCACACGGAGCAGAGTGCCCCTCGCCCCCGGACACCCTCACCCAGGCGCAGACAGACTGAGGCCCCCACCCGCAAGTCCCCCCGGAGTGGTAAGAGCAAGACACCGCCGCCGCCCTGCAGCTCAAGCACCAGGTCTCCTTCCTCCATCCCTCAGGCCCCCACTCCACAGGTGCCCCCACCACACCCTGCCCCAGGTTCCCCCACCCACAGATATACCATCCCCAAGAGGCTCCGGCCTTCTCCCCCTGCCACTTGCTCTCCCGGCACCACACCCCGCTGCGCTTGTCTGTGCCACTGATGTGGTGAGGGTGTCCTCCCCCTCTGTCCAGCCCACCTTGCCTGTTCCCCATTCTCCTCCCCTGGTGGTAGGCACTGCAGTGGAGTCCACTACCACCCTGTCTGACTTGGGCACTGCAGTGGCGGACCTGTCCACTCCATCTGCAGGGTCCACTGCAGTCGTGCCGGCACCCACAACATCTGAGCCATGCCCCCCAGTTGTGCTGGCACACACCATGTCAGACACCTCCACTGCAGTTGTCAGTGGCTCTCCAGCACCCACCAGCCCTTCCCTGCTTCCTCCTGGTGAGCCCTGATCCTGTCCCTGCGGTGCCTGGCCTACCCCCCGGTTGCCCCTCCTAGTGGATTGTCCCTGGTTTTGTGCAGGCATGTGTAGGGTGGCATCTGCCACTGTCACCCACTTGTGACTTTGTTGATGGACTGGCCATTGGCCTTTGTTTATGTTCTACCGGACTTCTACTTTTAATGCCACATATGTTGAATAAAGCAACTTTCTGTTCTCTAGTGCTTTTGCTTCTGATGTACATGATGTTGATGATGCTAACCATGCCCTTGCTGCAGTGATGGTGATATTTGGTCTCATGATAATGAAGTGTTACTGTGCAGGAACCCATGTGGTCCAGGGGGAATGTGTCCTATCCTGTGGTGTATCCATGTCATCCATAGCAGCATCTGAGGGTGTCATGTGTTCAGTATTTGGCAATGGGATTTCCTACTTAGATTGGCAATTTCACATCTGTGGCTTCCACCCCTGCACATCTGTTGTGCCTGCCATTGTTCAATTCGTCTACTTCCCTGACCGTGTGGCCATCTCCAGTGGACATGCAGGTTTGGGCATCAATGGGGAAGGACTCATCTGTGTTGTCAGTGCAACATTGCTATACAAGTGTGTTGGATCTGTGCTGATGATTCCGTTGGCACTTCCATGACCAGGCTGATGTGACGGGAGCCCTCATTTGTTGCTAATTGTTGATTGTGTGACCAAGTGCTCAGCTGACATGATGGGGCCCTACTGAGGCAACATATGGCACAGCTTTCCTCACACAGGAGTGGAGTCCCCTCATGGCAGTGTGTACTCCTGTGACATTGCCTGCGCCCAAGGTGTGTGTTTTATGTGCATGTCTGTGTGTTCACTTCCATTTAGCTGTGCATGCTGTGATCCCTAGTGTTGTACCTGTTTGTGATGCTAGCTGAGTTGAGCTATGTTCCCCCAAAGTCTTCTCCCTGGGTTCTCTGTGATGTGGGTGCATGGCACATTACTGGTCATCAGGGTGTCACCCATAGGTGTGTTTGCTGTCAGGGCTGAGTTTGTGTGCAGACGCAGATGGGTCACAGTCAGGTTTCCCCTTGGCACTTGTTGTTTGCCCCTGTCATGTGATTTCCAGTTTGTGTTATCTTTCAGTGATTGTGACACGTTGTGTGTGTGACTGCTGGCACTCCTCAGGGTCCGGTCTGCAATGTTAGTTGTTGTCTATGTGTGTTCTTTGTGGGTGACCTTGGCTTGTTCATTGGTGTGTGACTGTGGCTGGGATCCCATTGGTTGGTGTGGTATTGCCGTCATGTCCATGTACAGCGTAGTGTGCAGTGTGTCAGACATTCAGGAGTCTTGTTGAGTGTCCATGTGTGATGTGTTTCTGCACCTTGGTTCCCACCCACCACCCTGGAATAGTCATGGGTGCATGTGCAATGTCACCAGTGTATGTGTGCTTCACTGCTGCACATTGTTGTAGGTCGAGGGGTGTGGTGTTGAGTGTGTGCAGATGAGAGTTGTTGCCCGGCTAGGCCCCTGCCTCCATGTTGGCCTTGGCTTACTGGCCATGCTGTTTGATTTGTGCTTGTGTAGGTGTGATGGTAGTTAGTTGCTCAGGACACATGACTGTGGTTCACAGTGTGAACCACATTTAGCTTTGTCATCACAGTGGGATTGTAATGCAGCCCAGAGTCACCACATTGTGGGGGCCCTGGGGGTGGTGCTGTGGTGTGTCTGTGTCTTGCTGTGTCAGTTGCTGTCCCTACGTGCCTGTGTGACATGTGTGATTTGTGCTCCCTCTCATCTGACAATGCCTGCTTGCCCACATAGGGGATTTGGATCCATGAGTTACCTTTGTGTGGCACTGTATGCACATCTGTATGATTGGTATTCAGGTCTCCTCATGTGTTGTGTGGTTGCCTGGGGACACTGGCACCCCCCCTCACCTGTTGTGTATGATGTGCAGTGTGGGTCTGCCTGTTTGTGTTTGTGCATCTGCACCACTGCATTGGCATATCTTGGGTGTGCCATTGGCTGTATGTAGTTTGGTGGCTTTCCCCTGCTGTCCCTGGGACTCCTAGGTCATCGGTCAGCACAATGATCATGGTTTGTGTGTCCCATTGCTGCCATGGTATGGTATCTGTTCACCTCACATCTGCAGTCTCCACAGGGTATCTGCATGTGTGTGCCCATTGGTGCAAATATGTGGGTCTGCATTCTGATGGTCACTTCTGTCATTGTGTCATTGATGATTGTTGACGGTGTCAGCCCCCATGGGTGTTGTTTGTCTGCACATGGCCAAAGGTATGTCTTATTTGCACTGCAGGATTTGGCTCCCCAATTTATGTTGCAATGGGACACATACACTACTTTGCCACTGATGTGTTTGTTGTTCTGTGACCAGGAATCATCCATGCAGTTTGGCAGTTGCACCTCTTTCTTTGTCAACACTTACCTTTTGGTCACTGGGATGATGGGGGTTTGGACCCCATTGCCACAATGTTCAAAGTGTGCTTCAGCTATGGACCCCACACTTACATTTTGGTCACTGTGATGATGGGGGTTTGGAACCCATTGCCACAATGTTCAAAATGTGCTTCAGCTATGGACCCCACACTTACCTTTTGGTCACTGTGATGATGGGGGTTTGGACCCCATTGCCACAATGTTCGAAATGTGCTTCAGCTATGGACCCCACACTTACATTTTGGTCACTGTGATGATGGGGGTTTGGAACCCATTGCCACAATGCTCAAAGTGTGCTTCAGCTATGGACCCCACACTTACCTTTTGGTCACTGTGATGATGGGGGTTTGGACCCCATTGCCACAATGTTCAAAGTGTGCTTCAGCTATGGACCCCACACTTACATTTTGGTCACTGTGATGATGGGGGTTTGGAACCCATTGCCACAATGGTCATGGCCTGCTTGCATTGTGGGTGCCACACACATATATGTGTGGCACATTTGCTAGGGGGTCACATTGTATGTTCAAAGTCATGTTCGGTGTTGTGGGCATTTGACACAGTCTACACACGCTTGTCATGGTGTTGGGGGATGTCTTCTTCTTGCATTCCCTAGGTTGTGGTGTGCTGGTTGTGTCATGCATTGTCCATCCTATGAGTGGGGGTGGTAGTAGTGGTAGGCATCCTGCCCACCCTGGGTGAGGGTGGTAGTAGTGGTAGGCATCCTGCCCCCCCTGGGTGAGGGTGGTAGTAGTGGTAGGCATCCTGCCCACCCTGGCTAAGGGTGGTGGTAGGCATCCAGCCCCCTGGGTGAGGGTGGTAGAAGTGGTAGGCATCCTGCCCCCTGGGTGAGGGTGGTAGTAGTGGTAGGCATCCTGCCCACCCTGGCTAAGGGTGGTGGTAGGCATCCTGCCCCCCTGGGCAAGGGTGGTAGTAGTGGTAGGCATCCTGCCCCCCTGGCTAAGGGTGGTAGTAGTGGTAGGCATCCAGCCCCCCTGGGTAAGGGTGGCAGTAGTGGTAGGCATCCTGCCCCCTGGGTAAGGGTGGTAGTAGTGGTAGGCATCCTGCCCCCCTGGGTAAGGGTGGTAGTAGTGGTAGGCATCCTGCCCCCTGGGTAAGGGTGGTAGTTGTGGTAGGCATCCTGCCCCCCCTGGGTAAGGGTGGTAGTAGTGGTAGGCATCCTGCCCCCCCTGGGTGAGGGTGGTAGTAGTGGTAGGCATCCTGCCCACCCTGGCTAAGGGTGGTGGTAGGCATCCTGCCCCCCCTGGGTAAGGGTGGTAGTAGTGGTAGGCATCCAGCCCCCCTGGCTAAGGGTGGTAGTAGTGGTAGGCATCCAGCCCCCCTGGGTGAGGGTGGTAGTAGTGGTAGGCATCCAGCCCCCTGGCTAAGGGTGGTGGTAGGCATCCTGCCCCCTGGGTAAGGGTGGTAGTAGTGGTAGGCATCCTGCCCCCCTGGCTAAGGGTGGTAGTAGTGGTAGGCATCCAGCCCCCTGGGTAAGGGTGGTAGTAGTGGTAGGCATCCTGCCCCTCCTGGGTAAGGGTGGTAGTAGTGGTAGGCATCCTGCCCCCCTGGGTAAGGGTGGTAGTAGTGGTAGGCATCCTGCCCCCTGGGTAAGGGTGGTAGTAGTGGTAGGCATCCAGCCCCCTGGGTGAGGGTGGTTGTAGTGGTAGGCATCCTGCCCCCCTGGGTGAGGGTGGTAGTAGTGGTAGGCATCCTGCCCACCCTGGCTAAGGGTGGTGGTAGGCATCCTGCCCCCCTGGGTAAGGGTGGTAGTAGTGGTAGGCATCCTGCCCCCCTGGGTAAGGGTGGTAGTTGTGGTAGGCATCCTGCCCCCCTGGGTAAGGGTGGTAGTAGTGGTAGGCATCCAGCCCCCTGGGTAAGGGTGGTAGTAGTGGTAGGCATCCTGCCCCCTGGGTAAGGGTGGTAGTAGTGGTAGGCATCCTGCCCACCCTGGGTAAGGGTGGTAGTAGTGGTAGGCATCCTGCCCACCCTGGCTAAGGGTGGTGGTAGGCATCCAGCCCCCTGGGTGAGGGTGGTAGTAGTGGTAGGCATCCTGCCCCCCTGGGTAGGGGTGGTGGTGCGCATTCAGGCCCCTGTGTGCATATGTGGCATTGGTGGTGGGCATCCCGCCCCTATGGTGCTGCTGTTGCTGGTGTAAGTATATTCTGCATCCCTCTGTGTGTGTGTGATGTGTCGTGTACGTGTTGTATGTGTTTTGTGGTTGGTGTCTGGCTTACCTTCTGCGCCGTACGCGTCCGTGCCTGTTCCGGTAGTAAATGTAGAATATTGGTAGGATCGGGACGAAGGGATTCATGGTTGGTTCGTGTCGTTCGTCCTTCTCGTTGCTTCGCGTCGTCCTCGTTGCTTCGCCTCGTCGCTTCGCCTCGTCCTCGTCGCTTCGCGTCGTCCTCGTCGCTGGCGTGTTCATCTCGGAGCCGTGGATCGTGTTGTGGCGCGAATCGGAGCTTATGTGCGCCTCTCCCGGATGCTTTGACGTGCCGTGCGTAGCGACGGGTTCGGCGCGTACGGAAAGCGCATCGTACTTGTTCGGCCGGACGGAGCTGCATTTTGGCTTCCGTGCGACTCGATTCAGCGTTTCCGGATTCGCCTCGGTCGGGGAACAGGACCTGGTTTGGGTGAGTACGGCTCGGCCGGATTCTTTGCTGTTGTGCGCATCGTACTTACTCGTTCGGTGTGCTGTACGGATCGGTCGGGAAACAGGCTTTCGCATGGCTTTTTTCCCGACCGAATGCTATTGGGTGCGCCTCCGACCGAGATCGGAATCGGCCCCATAGTGTGAGGAGGAGTGTGGGGAAACAACAGAGAGCAGTAGTAGGACAGGCAGGTAGTGAAACAACAGGGAAGTATGCTGGACTGAGGGAGATGGACTGCAGACACATGCACTCCATAAGAGTGAATGTGCAAAAGTAAAAAAAACAAGCAGCAACTTTCGGTTCAGACTGAAGTAAAACAAATGCGAGGAAAAGGACATCTTTGCAAAAGTGTGTGCAGGTGCTGCAGTCCATCCAGAGCTTGCGCCAAAGGTAGCTGGTGCTCAAATATGCTTCTGTAAACTTTGCAGCGCGTGGTTAAGTACAGTCATGACCTGTCAGTTTACAGATACTGTAGTTATGAAAGAGGAGGCGGGCTCAGGTGAACAAGTGGGTCCCGGCTTGGAAAATAACGCATATAAGCATGACTCAGTAGCGCACGCGTTACCAAGCCGATAAATGAGCTGTGGGCGGATTACTCTGACATAATGCCCAAACTGAATGAGAAGACGATCTAAGAGCTGCCGAGTTTGTATTAAGAACAACTATAAACAGTGGAACTAAATTCGTGCTTTCATGTTGTGCGCCTGTCGGTATAAGCTGTGGGTGCAGAGGCACAGGATACGCTTCACGGTGAGCACTTGAAATGCGTGCTCACATGGGGTGATTAGGTAAAAGGCATCGGACAAATGCGTACTGAAAGCGGAGGACAAGCAAAACAGCACAGCGCAAGCGCTGTCCAGCCAAAACCTAAAGAAGTTCCACAAAAAGTGGATGAACACGAGTACTTGGGCCATGGGATATTGATAAGAGAACACGTGAGGAGCAACAGGAAATAGTATTCTATAACTAATAGAAACAGAGGAAAGGTAAATGACAAGCACACAAACAAATGAAAAGTAATGGCGGGATGTAAGCCCATTTTAATATATTAAATACAAGAGATTTCACAAGCACAGTGCAACTGCCCTGCAGGCGAAACCTAAAAAGGGAAGACAAATGGCAAATTTTCTGTATTCATCCCCACCAGGTAAAACCTGGTGTTAAGGAGCTGTGAAAACTGCAAAATGTCCCCTTTGCCATGTGGCAGAACACCCATGGTGAGGGTATGATTGATTTTTTTATTTTCAAAAACAAAATCCAGCTTTGGGATATTTTTTTAAAATAAAAACATTAAAACATTTGAAAGTTTGCCATATAGCTCCGTCACGTTGGCGGAGCCATCTGTCAAGCCTTCAGTGCATGATGGCGGATCCTGCCAATGCAAGAGATGCCAGCTGGGCCGCGAGCATCTCTAAATTTGTCAATCAATCAATCAATCACGGCATTTATAGAGCGCGCTACTCACCCGGGAGGGTCTCAAGGCGCTGGGGGAGGGGGTAAGTTACTGCTCGAACAGCCAGGTCTTGAGCTGCTTCCTGAAGGAGAGATGGTCCTGGGTTCGCCGAAGGTGAGTGGGGAGGGAGTTCCAGGTCTTGGCTGCCAGGTAGGAGAAGGATCTTCCTCCGGCGGTGGTTCTGCGGATGCGAGGTACGGTGGCGAGGGCGTGGCTGGTTGATCGTAGCTGGCGTGTGGGCGTGTAGAAGGTCATGCGGTCGTTGAGGTACTTTGGGCCCAGGTCGTGGAGGGCCTTGTGTGCGTGGGTGAGGAGTCTGAACGTGATTCTCTTGCTGACGGGGAGCCAGTGCAGGTCTTTCAGGTGCACGGTGATGTGGCTGTGTCGGGGGATGTCCAGGATGAGTCGTGCGGAGGCGTTCTGGATGCGCTGGAGTCTCTTTTGAAGTTTGGCTGTGGTTCCGGCGTAGAGGGTGTTCCCATAGTCCAGTCGGCTGGTGACGAGTGCCTGGGTGACGGTCTTCCTGGTTTCAGTGGGGATCCATCTGAAGATCTTGCGGAGCATGCGCAGGGTGTTGAAGCATGAAGATGAGACGGCGTTGACTTGTCTGGTCATCGACAGGGAGGAGTCCAGGATGAAGCCCAGGTTGCGTGCGTGGTCCGTTGGCTTGGGCGCGGTGCCCAGGGGCCGGGGCCACCAGGAGTCGTCCCAGGCGGAGGGTGATGAGCCCAGGATGAGGACTTCCGTCTTGTCTGAGTTCAGTTTAAGGCGGCTGTTCCTCATCCAGTCGGCGACGTCTCTCATCCCGTCGTGTAGGTTGGCTCTGGCGGTGGTGGGGTCGTTGGTGAGGGAGAGGATCAGCTGGGTGTCGTCGGCGTAGGAGATGATGTTGAGGTTGTGTCGGCGTGCGATGGCTGCGAGGGGGCTCATGTAGACGTTGAAGAGGGTTGGGCTGAGTGAGGATCCTTGTGGAACGCCGCAGATGACTTCGGTGGCTTCGGATCTGAACGGGGGAGGCGGACTCTCTGGGTTCTTCCGGCGAGGAACGAGATGATCCATTCCAGTGCTTTCTCTCGGATTCCGATGTTGCTGAGGCGCTTCACTAGGGTGCGGTGGCAGACGGTGTCGAACGCCGCAGAGAGGTCCAAGAGGATGAGGGCAGCTGTTTCCCCGTTGTCGGTTAGGGTTCTGATGTCGTCGGTGGCTGCGATAAGGGCGGTCTCGGTGCTGTGGTTGGCCCGAAACCCGGACTGCGAGGGGTCGAGGATCCATTCGTCTCGAGGAAGGCGGCAAGCTGTCTGTTGACGGTCTTCTCGATGACTTTGGCCGGAAACGGAAGGAGCGAGATGGGACGGTAGTTCTTGAGGTCGGTGGGGTCCGCCGTTGGTTTTTTCAGGAGGGCGGTAAGCTCGGCGTGCTTCCAGCTCTCCGGGAAGGTGGCGGTGTGGAAGGAGGAGTTGATGATGTCCCGGAGATGGGGTGCGATGGTGGCGTCGGCTTTGTTGAAGACGTGGTGTGGGCAGGGGTCGGTTGGTGATCCGGAGTGGATGGAGTTCATCGTGCGGGTGGTGTCTTCGGTGCTGATCGGGGTCCAGTTGCAGAGGGTGGTGGTGGCGGGCGTTGGTTCGGCGGTAGGGTGCGTTGTTTGTGCGTCGAAGCTGTTGTGTATGTCGGTGATCTTGCGGTGGAAGAACGCGGAGAGTGAGTTGCAGAGGTCTTGCGAGGGGGTGATGTCGTTGTTTCCGGCGCTGGGGTTGGAGAACTCTTTGACGATGCTGAAAAGTTCCTTGCTGTCATGGGCGTTGTTGTCCAGTCGTTCTTTGAGTGCCGACTTCTTGGTGGCACGGATCAGCTGGTGGTGTTTGCGGGTGGCGTGCTTGAGGGCGGTCCTGTTGTCTGTGGTCTGGTCGAGTCGCCAGGTTTTCTCGAGAGTGCGGCAGTTCTTCTTGGATTCCTTGAGTTCGTTGGTGAACCAAGGGGTTTTCTTGCTTCCGGGTCTGCTGGGAGGGTTTTTAGTGGTGCGAGGTCGTCGGGCGCAGGCGGTCAGCCACTTGGCGAGGTTGCTGGCTGCTTCGTTTGGGTCCGTTGTGTTGGTGGGTGTGTTCTGGCTGAGGGAGGCGGTGAGCTGCTCGGCGGTGATCTTGCTCCAGCTCCGGCGGGGAGCCTGTTGCGGGTGGTGGTGGGTCGCAGTCTTTCTGAAGCTGAAGTGGACGCAGCTGTGGTCGGTCCAGTGGAGTCCGGTGGCGTGGCTGAAGGAGATGTGCTTGCTGGACGAGAAGACGGGGTCAAGCGTGTGGCCGGCGTAGTAGGTGGGCGTGTTCACCAGTTGCTTGAGTCCGAGGTTGGCGAGGTTGTCCAGCAGGGCGGTGGTGTTTCTGTCGTTGTTGTTCTCCAGGTGGAAGTTGAGGTCCCCTAGGAGGATGTAGTCGGCTGAGGGCATGGCGTGCGGGCTGGATGAAGTCTGCGATGTCTTCGCTGAATAGTGTGCGTGGTCCCGGGGGTCTGTAGATGAGGGTGCCTCGGAGGGTGGTCTTGGGGTCAGTGTGTATCTGGAAGTGTAGGTGTTCGGCGGCGGAGAAGGTCTCGTCGGAGTTAGTCGAGATGCGGATGGTGTTCTTGTGTACGATGGCGATGCCTCCTCCCGTCTGGTTGACGCGGTCCTTCCGGGTGATCTTGTATCCATCCGGGATGGCTATGGCGATGTCGGGCGCTGAGGAGGCGTTCATCCAGGTTTCGGTGAGGAAGGCGATGTCCGGTGCTGTTGCGTCGAGCAGGTCCCAGAGTTCCACGGCGTGCCTGTGGACGGAGCGGGTGTTCAGCAGGATGCATTTCAGGTGGTTGCTGCTGTTGCTCGACTTGGCGGAGGTGGTGCACGTCCGGGGGCAGGTGAATCGGCAGGTTTGGCAGGTGAAGGGTCCGTGGTTGCGTCTCGGTGAGGCTCGGTAGCAGGCAGGGTTCCGGCCGGCATTGAGTGCGGTGAGTGTGGCGGCGTCGTAGGTCCGTCGAGTAGTGTTGCGTTGGTGGGTTCCAGGGGTTCTGGGCGCTGGGCGCGGTCCAGTCGCGGACGGGCGCAGACGGGCTTGCCTTAGGCGCGCCTTCGGCGCGCCAGCGGCGCGCCCGCTGCGCACGTCCGCTGCGCGGCCGCGCAGCTGCCGCCATTTATGGGGAGGTGGGAGGGAGGAGCAGCTGGGAGGCGGGAGGCAGGGGCAGCGAATGGGCAGTCAGGGGGGCGGGGCCGCAGGGAACGCAGCGGCGGGAGTGGCGAGAGGCAGCGGGGGCACAGAAAGGAAAACCAGGGGGAGAGCAGACAAAATCACGGGCACAACAACAGTGGGGCAGCGAGGGGCACAGAAAGGAAAAACAGGGGAGAGCAGACAAAATCACGGGCACAACAACAGTGGGGCAGCGAGGGGCACAGAAAGGAAAAACAGGGGGAGAGCAGACAAAATCACGGGCACAACAACAGTGGGGCAGCGAGGGGCACAGAAAGGAAAAACAGGGGGAGAGCAGACAAAATCACGGGCACAACAACAGTGGGGCAGCGAGGGGCACAGAAAGGAAAAACAGGGGAGAGCAGACAAAACGGGCACCGGGGCCACAGGCGGAGGGCGATCTTACCTACAGGAGCAGCGGGCAGACAACACAGGCGGAGCTGTGTGGTGGGGGAGCGACCTACCTGGCAAGGTCAAGGGTCGCTCTCTTCACCGTGCAGCGGCCGCCATTTATGGGGAGGTGGGAGGGAGGAGCAGCTGGGAGGCGGGAGGCAGGGGCAGCGAATGGGCAGTCAGGGGGCGGGGCCGCAGGGAACGCAGCGGCGGGAGTGGCGAGAGGCAGCGGGGGCACAGAAAGGAAAACCAGGGGGAGAGCAGACAAAATCACGGGCACAACAACAGTGGGGCAGCGAGGGGCACAGAAAGGAAAAACAGGGGGAGAGCAGACAAAATCACGGGCACAACAACAGTGGGGCAGCGAGGGGCACAGAAAGGAAAACCAGGGGGAGAGCAGACAGAATCACGGGCACAACAACAGTGGGGCAGCGAGGGGCACAGAAAGGAAAACCAGGGGGAGAGCAGACAAAATCACGGGCACAACAACAGTGGGGCAGCGAGGGGCACAGAAAGGAAAAACAGGGGGAGAGCAGACAAAATCACGGGCACAACAACAGTGGGGCAGCGAGGGGCACAGAAAGGAAAAACAGGGGGAGAGCAGACAAAATCACGGGCACAACAACAGTGGGGCAGCGAGGGGCACAGAAAGGAAAAACAGGGGGAGAGCAGACAAAATCACGGGCACAACAACAGTGGGGCAGCGAGGGGCACAGAAAGGAAAAACAGGGGGAGAGCAGACAAAACGGGCACCGGGGCCACAGGCGGAGGGCGATCTTACCTACAGGAGCAGCGGGCAGACAACACAGGGGGAGCTGTGTGGTGGGGGAGCGACCTACCTGGCAAGGTCAAGGGTCGCTCTCTTCACCGTGCAGCGGCCGCCATTTATGGGGAGGTGGGAGGGAGGAGCAGCTGGGAGGCGGGAGGCAGGGGCAGCGAATGGGCAGTCAGGGGGGCGGGGCCGCAGGGAACGCAGCGGCGGGAGTGGCGAGAGGCAGCGGGGGCACAGAAAGGAAAACCAGGGGGAGAGCAGACAAAATCACGGGCACAACAACAGTGGGGCAGCGAGGGGCACAGAAAGGAAAAACAGGGGGAGAGCAGACAAAATCACGGGCACAACAACAGTGGGGCAGCGAGGGGCACAGAAAGGAAAACCAGGGGGAGAGCAGACAGAATCACGGGCACAACAACAGTGGGGCAGCGAGGGGCACAGAAAGGAAAACCAGGGGGAGAGCAGACAAAATCACGGGCACAACAACAGTGGGGCAGCGAGGGGCACAGAAAGGAAAAACAGGGGAGAGCAGACAAAATCACGGGCACAACAACAGTGGGGCAGCGAGGGGCACAGAAAGGAAAACCAGGGGGAGAGCAGACAAAATCACGGGCACAACAACAGTGGGGCAGCGAGGGGCACAGAAAGGAAAAACAGGGGGAGAGCAGACAAAATCACGGGCACAACAACAGTGGGGCAGCGAGGGGCACAGAAAGGAAAAACAGGGGGAGAGCAGACAAAACGGGCACCGGGGCCACAGGCGGAGGGCGATCTTACCTACAGGAGCAGCGGGCAGACAACACAGGCGGAGCTGTGTGGTGGGGGAGCGACCTACCTGGCAAGGTCAAGGGTCGCTCTCTTCACCGTGCAGCGGCCGCCATTTATGGGGAGGTGGGAGGGAGGAGCAGCTGGGAGGCGGGAGGCAGGGGCAGCGAATGGGCAGTCAGGGGGCGGGGCCGCAGGAACGCAGCGGCGGGAGTGGCGAGAGGCAGCGGGGGCACAGAAAGGAAAACCAGGGGGAGAGCAGACAAAATCACGGGCACAACAACAGTGGGGCAGCGAGGGGCACAGAAAGGAAAAACAGGGGGAGAGCAGACAAAATCACGGGCACAACAACAGTGGGGCAGCGAGGGGCACAGAAAGGAAAACCAGGGGGAGAGCAGACAGAATCACGGGCACAACAACAGTGGGGCAGCGAGGGGCACAGAAAGGAAAACCAGGGGGAGAGCAGACAAAATCACGGGCACAACAACAGTGGGGCAGCGAGGGGCACAGAAAGGAAAAACAGGGGGAGAGCAGACAAAATCACGGGCACAACAACAGTGGGGCAGCGAGGGGCACAGAAAGGAAAAACAGGGGAGAGCAGACAAAATCACGGGCACAACAACAGTGGGGCAGCGAGGGGCACAGAAAGGAAAAACAGGGGGAGAGCAGACAAAATCACGGGCACAACAACAGTGGGGCAGCGAGGGGCACAGAAAGGAAAAACAGGGGGAGAGCAGACAAAACGGGCACCGGGGCCACAGGCGGAGGGCGATCTTACCTACAGGAGCAGCGGGCAGACAACACAGGCGGAGCTGTGTGGTGGGGGAGCGACCTACCTGGCGGGTACTCCCTCAGGTTGATGGAGTACTTAACTTCATCACTCTGACAGAGTAAATCCCTTTTGCCAAACTCTAAATCCCTTTTGCCAAACTCTAAATTTAGCCTTTGGCTAAAAGGAAGAAGAAGTTTGAACGGAGGATTATGAGTCTAGCGGATACAATAAAGATACTAAAGGATAACTCTTCACTAGCTAACTCTATATTCTCCAAGAAGCAGGATAATCATCTATTCTACCTTGAAAATCATAGACAAATGAATGCTATATATATATATGTCATTTACCCCTCGAGTTCTGAAGAGGGGTACCCATTGAACTTCTTGGGCTGTGATATGTTTTATTACTTAACAGAAATGAATATGGAACATCACATCATTGGCCAGAAAATACCCGACATTTCTGTTTTCTAAAATCTATAGGTTCTAAGTGAAAGAAAAAATGAATGAAATTTCAGACGAGAAAGGGATTCCACAAAGGGATAGATATTTAGGTCTTTAAAAGGTCACAAGTAATTGTTTTATTTATTTACATGCAGTGCTTGATTTAAGCCTGTGGTTGCAGGCGGGGCCCACTGGCACTCATTTATGGAGCCTGGCACTTATTTTTACTCTTCAGATTATCACTGTGAGCAAAGAGAGAAAAACACATAAGAGGGTACAAAAGAGTAAGAGAAAGGAGGAAAAACAGCAACAAAGAAGGAAAGAAAGGATGAGAAAGACATGAAAGGGTGAGATAAAGAGGTAGGTAGTATGTGGTGACGGATTAAAGAGGCATCAGATGGAATCAAGACTATGAAGCCTTGGTATTCGGCACCCTGGACATTTCACAGCAACGGTCGTGGGTTTCTGAGCAAATCGTTTTCCCACAGCACTTATTGTGCAAATTATAGACTGTTTACATAGTTTTCTTTAGCACGGATTGTGCCTCCACACAAGGGGAGTGATTTATAGAAAAAGCATTTCCAGTACCTAGAAAGCAGGTACAGTGCAAAATGTTATTTAGAAATAGGTATGCACACCCATAAAATGGTCAGACAAACAAAGGATCAGTGACATTGTAGAAATAGGGAGACAGGTTCTTGCAGGAGCAGTGGAGCACAGAGTTTATCCATAAAAAATGTATATGAAAGTTACAGTGTAACATTACATTAAAAAGAGTCAGGCTTACATGACGAATAGCGATAAGTGACAGTGCAGAGGATTCTAAAGTATACAGTAGAAGATATAAGGCAAATCATGAATATAAAAATATAAAATGCATCAGCATTGGCCAGAAGGAAAGGTTACAAGTGTATACAAGTTATAGGGATGAGAACAGGGGCCACCTAGGATCTCGAACAACACTGTTACCTCTTCAGTCATTTGTTTACTATATTCACTTTGACTCTGTATAATGCTCTTTTATCTTTTTGCTAGGTTCTCGGGATACAAATATCACATACATACATGCATACATACAAGGTCTATATCAGCATACAGATAAGAAACTGGCAGGAGAAAAAAACCCAACCTATTTAATGTCCTTTCTAGCTACATTTAAAGTTAAACAAAGTGACATCTTTCTTGAGTTCAAACACCTGAAAGGCCCAAACTTCATGCTAAAGGCTTTTGTGTAGTTTTTACATCTATAAATATATCAATGGATGTGACCTGGATGATCAGTCTGAGTTAGTATTCTCACACCATATTGCAAGCGTAATATTGCAACCACTACATGGACCTAATCACCACATTGCAAGTTAAGCCTAGGTAAGCTGATGTGGAGTTAACAATAAAAAATATTAACCATATTAATGTAGTGGTAGACAATAGACTGGATGTGATATTATTGTAGGTTAATATTATCAACCTCAATATAGTGTAATCTGGGCTAATATGTTTTGACAACAGTTTGTTTCCCTTCAAAGCTAGCTTCAATAATGTGCCTGTGGGAATATGTCTCACTGTCTGAAGCCCCTGTGGACTGTGCAAGCATTTATATCATCATAAGGAGCCAGGCATGTGTCTCTCTGGCTCACACCTTCATTGCCTCAAGGAAGCCTGTAGGAAATGACCATCCTTTGTATGTTGTACTCACAGAATATTGCCCTATCTGTTTTTACTGGCTGATCAAACTCTGTGCACTTTACCTCTTCTTAACAAAGGTAAAAAAACCTGTGGTCCTTCTTTCAACATGAAGAAATTGACATACCCACGATTGGCATATTTAACTTACCTATAAGTCTAGTGTACGGTACAAAGAGAGGGAGTGGCGTAATGGCTAGAACGGCCGACTTTAAAGCTGGAGAACTGGGCTTGAGTTTCGGTGGGAGGCTCAACATCCTGTGATTCTGGGCAAATCACTTGGGGCCTGATTACAGTCTCGGCGGATGGGATACTCCGTCACAAACTTGGCAGATATCCCGTCTGCCGTATTACATTTCCATTATATCCTATAGAACTTGTAAAACGGTGGATGGGATATCCGTCACATTTGTAATGGAGTATCCCATCTGCCAGGATCACAATCAGTCCCTTAATCTTTCCGTGCCTAAAATGAATGTGTCCGTCTGTAATGCAACTGGTGCTCATGTAAAGCGCTCCAATACCTTCAGGTCAAGTTTGTGGTACATAAAGCTGCAAAAGAAAAAAATATACAGAGGGTCTGCAAGTTAAATGTTACTAGGTCTGCATCACCCTACCATTGTACCATCCACCACCATGACAGTGCAAACAAGTCTGCAGGCCTACCATTTGTAGCATGACTGTTGCAGTTTTACTGCCTTACTGCCCATAAAACAGGGTACATGGTATTTAAAAGTAGGATGTTTAAAATGTTAAGGATGTCTTTGCAGTGAAAAATACCTCAAAGCTATTTTCACCATAGCAAGGTTGGCTGTTCCATAGGCAAACACAGGGTTACATTATTGTATTTAATAATGCTAATTTCAGTTGGGAAACATCTAGATATAGGATTCAAAGACTCTTTTTAATAGTTATTCAAAATCTAATTTAATGATAAGATCGAATTTTTTATAAATAATAAGCAAAAGGTACTTCTAGAAAGTTACCTTTCCCCTGCCTAAAAGCCTCTGGAGGCCCATTTGCATGAGCCCCAACTGTGACCTGGCAGCTGAATAGCCCTATTAATGAAATGTAAAAATTGCTCCCAGAGCAGTACAAAGGATGGTTTGTTGGTAGGTGTTTCTGTTCCTCTGGCAGGATGTCCATTTGGGCTATGCCTAGGATCTTGATTAACTTCAAAGAGACCTACCCTGTAATAGGTAATTGTTAGCTGACATCTGGACAGGGCTGTTCTTTGTTCCCTCAGGTAGGCAGGTCCCGATCACAGTAGGAGAGGAGATGCCTCCAGAACTATTTTAGAGTGGCCAGAGATGAGGAGTGGTTCATTTCCCACCCAACACCTCGGAGGTGGACACAAGGGGAGAAGGGTTTCACCATCTTAGATTTAGGCAGAGAGTGGCACTGTGGGATTGGTTGCACAAAAGTAGGTAGGGTAACCCCTGGGAACCTTTACCCAATTGGTCATGGAAGAGCCAGGAGTGACCCCCACCCACAGACTTGTACCAGCACCCACAGTACCCTCTTTAGAACACTACTGGACCTGTGGAAGATCAGAAGAGAACTAAACCTGCTGTGTGAGGCCTAAGAAAATCCTAAAGGACTGTTCCTGCTTTCCCTCTTGTACCCAGGACAAAGCAGTGGACTCCAAGACCCTCGGTCTAGGTCCACTCTCTCCTCACTGCTCCGCTGTGCCGTCTCTTGCCTCCAGACCCCGACCTCCTCCTTGGGAGGTTCGAGGCTGCTGCCCGCTCCTGCGCCTGCTGCCCGCTCCAACTGGGACCAGACTGCCTCCAACCACTGTAACCTTTCTCAGCCGTTTTTTTCCTTAATTTTTTCCCTGTTGTGCCACTGTTATTGTGCCCATCTGTGTCTTGCTCTAATTCCACCACTGTTTTTATTTTCTCGTGCCTGCCTGTTCCTTTTGCCTTTCGCCGCTGCTGCCCCTGCGGCCCCTCCCCCCCGGAATTCCCCCCCCGGAATTTCTCCCCAGAATTTCCCCCCTGAATTCCCCCTCGGAATTCCCCTGCTTCCGCCTCCCAGCCTCTCCTCCCTCCCACCTCCCCTACTTAATGGCGGCCGCAGCGCGGTTGCGCAGCGGACGTGCGCAGCGGGCGCACCGCTGGCGCGCCTTCCCGTCTGCGCCCGTCCGCGACCCGACCGCGGCCAGCGCCAGGAACCCTGGACCTCCCACTAAACATCGCTACGACACCACCACCCTCCTCGCACTCAACCCTGGAAGACTTAGAGAATGCCAACAGGCCTCGCCGAACACGACCCACGGCCAGTTCTCCTGCCTCCACTGCCGCCAGACCCTCACCGCCACCCCGGCCTCCAACACCGCCGACGCCAGCACCGGCGACACCCTAAAATGCATCCTCCTCAACGTACGCTCCGTACACAAACACGCCATGGAAATCTGGAACCTACTCGACTCTCTTTCGCCAGACATCGCCTTCTTCACAGAGACCTGGACCAACGCATCCTCCGCCCCCGACATCAGCACCGCCATCCCAGACGGATACAAGATCCAGAGGAAAGACCGCCCCAACCACCCAGGAGGGGGCCTCGCTATTGCCCACAAGATCACCCTCCGCCTCACCACCTCCAGCGAAACCTTCCCCTCCGCCGAACACCTGCACTTCAAGATCCAGACCACCCCCAAAGCCACACTCCGAGGAACCCTCGTCTACAGACCCCCCGGCCCCCGAACACCCTTCGCCACCAACATCACCGACTTCATCGCACCCCACGCAATCGCCTCAACAAACTACATACTCATTGGAGACCTGAACTTCCACCTCGACAACCCCAGCGACCCCAACTCCACTATCCTTCGTGACAACCTCGCCAGCATCAGACTTAAACAACTCGTCAAAACACCGACCCACACAGCAGGACACACCCTCGACCCCATCTTCGCGGCAGGAAACAGCGTCCATTTCAGCCACACAACGCAGCCGCCATGGACCGACCACCACTGCGTACACTTCGCCATCAACAAACCCAAGGCACCCAAACCAGCCCCACGCCCACCACGAAGGAACTGGAGCAAGGTTACCGACGAGCAACTTAACTCCACCCTCACCCGAGACAACCACACCTGGGCACCCGACGCAAACAGCGCAAACGACGCAGCCAGAGAACTCCACACCTGGATCTCCAACTGCGCAGATGAGCTTGCCTCACTACGCAACCCCGACAGACAACGCCCCAGGAAAGCCGCCTGGTTCACAACCGCTCTCCAAGAAGCCAGATGCACCTGCAGACGCCTGGAGAAGAACTGGAGAAACACCAAGACAACCAAAAACCACACCACCTACAAGGACGCCATGACGGACTACCACAACCAGATCAGGGCCACCAAAAGGAACTTCATCCACAACAAAATCCTGGCCAACTCCACCAACTCCAAGGAACTTTTCAGTGTCATTCAAGAATTCACCAACCCACGCAGCGAAGCCACAGACATCACCCCATCCCAAGACCTCTGCGACAAGCTTGGAACCTATTTCCACCTCAAGATCAAAAACCTCTACGACAACTTAATCGACCATCCACCAGGTGCCACAGACGGCCCCCCGCCCCCCAGAAACACCAGCCAGCCCACCATCTCCAACTGGACACCGATCACGGCCGAAGACACTGCCTCGACCATGAAAAGCATCCACTCGGGGGCCCCCACCGACCCCTGCCCCCTCACATCTACCACAGAGCCGTGGCCGCCATTGCACCCAAACTACAATGCACCATCAACACCACCTTCAAAACAGGCACCTTCCCAGACGACTGGAAGCGCGCAGAAGTCAGACCCCTGCTCAAGAAGCCCACAGCTGACCCCACCGACCTCAAGAACTATCGGCCCATCTCGCTCCTCCCCTTTGCAGCCAAAGTTGCAGAGAAAACAGTCAACAGGAAACTGACACGATTCATTGAAGAGAACGCCGTCCTCGACCCGTCCCAATCCGGATTCCGAAGCAACCACAGCACAGAGACCGCCCTACTCGCTGCCACAGATGACATCCGCACCCTCCTGGACCAAGGGCACTCCGCAGCCCTCATCCTACTCGACCTATCAGCGGCATTCGACACCGTCTCCCATCGCACACTAGTCGTCAGACTACACGACGCAGGCATACAAGGAACAGCCCTGGACTGGATCTGATCACTCCTCACCGGAAGAAGCCAAAGGATCAGACTCCCACCCTTCCTCTCCGACCCCACGAAAATCACCTGCGGAGTCCCACAGGGTTCATCACTGAGCCCCACCCTCTTCAACATGTACATGGCCCCCCTCGCAGCCATCGTCCCACAACACGGCCTCAACATCGTATCCTATGCCGACGACACCCAGCTCATCCTCTCCCTCACCAAAGACCCCACCACTGCCAAACTCAACTTCCAGAACGGAATGCAAGACGTCGCAGTCTGGATGACCAACAGCTGCCTGAAGCTCAACGCCGAGAAGACAGAAGTCCTCGTCCTCGGTACCACCCCTTCTGCATGGGACAGCACCTGGTGGCCGACCGCCCTCGGAAGCCCTCCTACCCCCTCAGACCACACCAAGAACCTCGGCATCGTACTCGACTCATCACTCTCCATGAACCGACAGGTCAACGCCGTCACCTCCAGCTGCTTCAACACCCTCCGCATCCTCCGCAAGACCTTCAAGTGGATCCCCCTGAGTCAAGGAAGACAGTCACCCACGCACTCATCACCAGCAGACTGGACTATGGAAACGCACTCTACGCCGGCATCAACAAGTCCCTACTCCGCAAACTCCAGACAGTACAAAACACCGCCGCCAGACTCGTCCTCGGCATCCCCCGACACGAACACATCAGCCAACACCTACGAAGTCTCCACTGGCTCCCTGTGGAGAAAAGAGTCACTTTCAAAATCCTCACTCACGCCTACAAATGCCTACACAACAACGGACCCAAATACCTCAACGACAGAATCAACTTCCACGTACCCAAAAGAAACCTCCGATCTTCCAACCTCGCACTGGCCGAAACCCCGCACATCCACAGTGCCAGAGCAGGCGGAAGATCCTTCTCTCACATTGCAGCCAAGACCTGGAACAAGCTACCGGCAGACATCAGACGCGCCCCCTCCCTGAACACCTTCAGGAAGACCCTCAAGACCTGGCTCTTCGGCTAAACAGATCTGCGGACTCAGCACCTTGAGACCCTCACGGGTGAGTAGTGCGCTTACAATTCCCTGATTGATTGATTGATTGATAAGTCTGACCTCCTGTTCAAGCTACAGGGACACAACAATCTACAAGAGGCCTCTCCTGTGACTGCCTTCCTCACCAGTTCCAACTACACCTGCTCTGGACCCTGCTGCTGGCCTCCATTGGAGTGAGTGTTCTCCCCAAGGTCATAGGACTTTTGGCTGTGTCAAGGTCTATTACTCTTAACATACCCTGGGAACCTGGGACATAGAAATGCTTTGACTCCAAAGACCTCTGGTGGACTGGGACCAACCTGTCAAAGGTGCATTTTTCCGGGGCTGAAGATTCTGGTTGCTCCCCCTTTGAGGTTTTCCACAGTAGCAAATCCGATTCAGCTGGACCTCGCAGAGAAGGTATCGGCCTTGTAGAGCCCCATTCAGCTACACCCTGGAACCTTACCCCACTGGAAGAATTCGGACTACAACAAAATTTACTAATTTCAAACATAGAAATCTTAACCAGACGAAGGTACAAAAAAGCCGATGAGGGACCTTCATTAGGCATGAAATTCAAATATCTCCCATGCGGAGCTTTCTCACTAAAAGCCCACAGATTCCTCAAGACCTCCTCCACTTGCTATACCATCACGTGGAGCCCTCTTCAGCCACAACCTGCTACCTTGCCCTGCTGAAGATTTTTGACTTCCATTTCAAAGGCTAAGCCCAACTTACGACTGGGTTGAACTTGGCTCCTGGGTATGACATGCTTCACTGCACTCAACCTTAACGCGCACCTAGGTACTGGCAAGTGCAGCCAGATGACTGGGATTGGTGCTTAACTCCTTTTGGTGCTACTTTAAACCTTAAACTTTAGAAATCCATATCTACAGTTTCCCTTTTTGGATTTTGTTTGTTTTGGTATCATTTTATTAACTAAAATCTACTCTATTTCCCTAAATTTGTTTGGATCTTTTCTTGTGTTGTGTTTTGATTTTATAACTGTTTTGGTAGTATAAATTCATACTTTACTCATTGCCTCTAGGTTAAGCATGTATGCTTTGTGCCATTGCTACCAGGGGGTTAAGGGTAGGTTAATTTAGTGACTTTAAGGGTTCACCCAGACAAGGATCGTGGTTATTGCTTAAAGTGGGTCATCATCCCACTTACATAATATCCCCAAACTGTTGTTTATATGAAAGATTACCAAAGTGTGTAGGTACATTACATTAATTGGAGGCTGCCCGAACTGATGTAAGAGGGTTGCCATTAGTAGTGTGAAAAGAGTCCCACAGTGGATACTGTTTTCCATATAAATAATACTGACCCTGGTCCCCGTGGCCATATAAGGGGTTATCCTTGTGAGAATACAAAAGTTCTAAAAGTGACATTGTCAGAATTGTGACTTAAATCCACTATTAGAGGGGATTTCAAATTACAATTCATTTGAATACAAACAGTATATTTCTGTTTGTTCCCAATCCAAAGTTATCACTTATTAAATGTATGCCCTATGAGTCTTTAGGGCCTACCTTAGGGATGACTTATAAGTATTAAAAAGGAAGGTTTAGGCCTGGCAAATGGTTTATTTTGACAGGTTGAAATAGCAGTTTAATATTGCATTACAGGCTGCAGTGGCAGGTCTGAGACATGTTTTAAAAGGCTACTTTAATGGGTGGCACAATGTGTGCTACAGGCCCACTAGTAGCCTTTAATTTGCAGGCCCTGTGTACATGTAGTAATATTTACTGTTGACTTACAAGCAAATAAAATGTACAAATCAGGTCTAAGCCAATTGTACCATGTTTTAGGGAGGGAGCACAAGCACTGTACCACTAGATAACAGGGAAAACGTGCATAGAATCCTAATGCCCACAGAAAAACAGCATACACCTCTGGCTTAATGCATAGTGCTGTCCTGTCCCTGCCATTGTGGTTATAATTGACACCGACTGTGGGTGTCCTAGATATGATTGTTCTTACTCCTTTCATAATGTTGGCCTCAGAATAATGGTTGCCCTTCGTGGCATAATGTGATATCCTTGGCATGGTGGTGTTCATCCTTGTCATAATATTGGTGCTGGCTCAAATTTTTACCTATTGAGGGCATTCTTGTCATGATAATACCCACCCCAAGGATTTGTCTGGCGATGGCCTAATGGTGGTATATCTGGCATATTGTGGACATCTTTAGCATGATGGCGGCTGCACCTGTTGGAAATGCTGGCTTTCACAGAATGATGTTAATTCTTGTTATATTATGAGTATGCTTGGCATGATAGTGCCCACTTCTCTCATAATAGCGTTCAACTTTACCATGTTGTGAGCATTTTTGCATTATAGCAGCCATCCATGGTATGACACTTCCCCTGATATAATGGTTCCCATCCATGACTTAATATTGGAAATGAAAAACTGGTATTTTGTTACACAAATAATGTATTTTCATAAAAAAGTCCAACCTTCTTTGGGGAATTATGGCTTATTTATCAAAAATTAAAACATATATTTGATAGGATAGTGTGATTAGTGTGCTATTTGCTTATTGCTGGAGGGCAGTTACTCCTGAGGTTATTGTTATATAAGTAATTTGAAGATAGTTCCTCATCTATTGTGCAAAATCTTTTTATGGCATTTATAGCAACTGTTGGTTAAGGCAAGAGACCTTTGGATTAGCCACTATTGCCTCAAACCTGAACGACTTATTTAACACAATAAATACGTTTTGGTTGTGAAGTTTGTGTCACATAGAATATATTTATTTATCTCCTTTTTTATTTATTTATTTGGCAAGAGGTAGCCATTTTGATAAGATATGCGACACATGGCACAGAACCTCTTCACAAACTGTCACATACTGTTTGGGTGGTATCAGATGCATTATTTGTCCTGGATGCAGAAAAATATTGACAATAAACAATTCATAAATCTTAGACTATGTACATATCTTCATATTTACATCAGGGGGACATACTGGACGTGAAATAGTGAGTTACTAAGGATTCGCTGTGGTAGAGGTGTACACTGTTAGACTGTGACAAACTTTAATAAGATCCCATTAAACCGACTCAGAGACTAATGAAAACAGGCCAGAGAAGAGTTATCATACCCAGCAGCAATCAGCAAGGAAGAAGTCGAGAGCCAAAAGAATTGTGCAGTAAGGCGATACAGCTGAGGGATCTATGTCAACATTGGCTTAGTCCCTTCAAATGCTCAATAGGGTCCTCACCAGCTCCCCCACAATGCAATCAGCGCCTACTTCCTCCGCACTGCTGCTAGGGCTGTTTCTGCACTGCACACGTCAGTCCTTGACAGCCCGCCCTGTCATCCAGGTTTAGTCTATTTACTTTATTTTTATTTGTATTCCTTGGGTTTATTTTTATTTCTTTATTCCCTGGGTTTCTGGCCACTTTGCCAGCTCGGCGCCGTTTTTCCTGTTTTCCCGCCTCCCACCACCCGCTTCCCGCCTTTCCAGTTCCCCTCTCAGGACCTACTTAATGAAGGCCACAGCGCGACCCCATTGAGCAGGTCCTGATCAGCTTCCCCATGCTGAGGTCAGTGTGTCCTTCCTCCGCACTGCTGCTAGGGCTGCACCAGCTCTATGCGGGTCAGTCCTTAGCAGCCAGCCCTGTCAGCCAGTTCTAGTCTATTTTCTTATTTTTATTTTAATTCCTTGGGTTTATTTTTATTTTTTATTCCCTGAGTTTCTGGACACTTTGCCTGCTCTGCGCCATTGTTCCCATTTTCCCGCCTCCGCCACCCACTTCCCGAACCCCAGCACCCCTCCCAGGACCAACTTAATGGAGGCTGCAGTGCGACCTCATTGAGCAGGTCCTCACCTGCTACCCCATGCTGTGGTCTGTGTCTCCTTCCTCCTCACTGCTGCTAAGGCTGCTCCTGTTCTGTGTAGGTCAGTCCTTGGCAGCCTGCCCTATCAGCCAGTTCTAGTCTATTTACTTTATTTTTATTCCTTGGGTTTATTTTTATTTCTGTATTCCCTTGGTTTCTGGCCACTTTGCCCATCACAGAAACTCGTGCCGCTCCCACTCCACTGACCGAGACCACCCTGTAACCACTCAGATGCCTCCTGATTAACATCAGATTCCTCTGCAAACACGCCACTGAATTCTGGGACACCATCTCCACCCACGCCCACAGCGTGACCTCCCTCACAGAGACCTGGCTAACCCCCTCCTCCGCCCCGACATCACCACCACAAAGCCCAATGGCTGCAAGATGACTCACCGGGACTGCGCCAACAAACACGGAGGAGGTATTGCCATCATCCGTAAAGAAAGAATCTGCTGCACCACCACCAAAGACGACACCACACCGATCATGGAACACCCCAATTTGCAGCTTGACCCCGACGGCAAAACAACCATAAAAAGCACCCTCACCTAAAGACCGGCAGGACCACACATTGGCCTCAGCAATGCCATCACAGACCTCATCGCTCCACTTGCCATTGAGTCCAAGCACTACATCTTCCCAGAGACCTCAACTTCCACCTTGCCGACCCCACAGACACTAACTACTCCAACCTCCTAGAACGGATGAGGAATATCTGCCTCACCCAGGTGGTTACAGACCCTGCACAAAGAGCAGGACACACACTGAACCCTATCTTCACATTCAACCCCAGAGTCAAATACAGCCATACCACAGAACTCACCTGGACAGACCACTCCATTGTCAACTCCATCGCTGCATGTGCATAGCCTCCAACACCCCCCAGCACCTCCTTCCCCAGCTGGTGCAAAGTTACACAGACCCAATGGATGGACGCCCTCAGCACCACTCAACATGAAGCCACAACAAACCTGGAACAAGCAGTCCAGAACTTCAACACCTGGACCACTGATGCCACCAACCTAGCCGCCCCTATCAAAACATCAAAAACCAGCAGATCCACTAAACAAGCCAGCCGCTATACACCAGAACTCAGTACAATGAAATGCAGCTGCAAACAACTAGAGAGAAGGAGGTGCACCAGCAGAGACTCTACAGACCAAGTCAGCCCTCAAAGTATACTACCAACAACTCAAAGATGCGAAAAAGGACACCCTTAAAGACAGCATCGAGGCAAATGCCAACTGCACCAAGGAACTCTTTAGCATCGTCAGAGAATTCTCCTGCCCGGCAGCTACTGAGAACATGATTCCTCCTTCACAGGAACACAGCAACGCTCTTCCACAACAAGATATACACCATCTACCGGACCTTCGAGCCCCAACCCACTGACCTCCTCAGTCTCCTCAAACCAATGGAATCCTCCCCATCCAGCAACTCACTGCATGGGACCAGCTCACCACACTGAACACTACACCCATCATGAACTGCATTCACTCGGGAGCCCCCACGCCTCTTCATCATAGGGAACAACGAGATCAGGCACCAAGTCACCACCACCCTCAGCACATCCATCACCACAGCCACCTTTCCTGATGCATGGAAACATTTGGAAGTCTGGCCTCTCCTCAAGAAACCCTCCGCCGACCCGAGCGATCTCCAGAACTACTGCCCGATCTTGCTGCTCCTCTTCCCCGGCAAAGTCCTGGAGAAGGCCATCAACCAGCAGTTCACCTGCCACCGGTAGAGAAACAACCTGCTAGATGCCTCCCAATCCTATTTCAATGCCAACCACAGCACCTAGACCTCCCTGATCGCTGCCAGTGATGACGTCCGCACCCTACTCGACAGGGGAGAATCGGTGACCCTGATCCTCCCCGACTTCTCCACAGCTTTCGAAACCGTATCTCACAATACGCTCATTAAGAGACTGCAACAGACAGGTTCAAGTGAGAAGCACTCAAGTGGATTGCATCATTAAACGGGCCAAACCCAGAGAATCCACCTACCTCCCTTCACCTCAGAACCCACCAGCACCATCTGCGGCATGCTTCAAGGTTCATCCCTCAGCCCCACCCTCTTCAACACCTACATGACGCCTCCAGTCCATCGTCAGAACCCACGATCTCAACATCATATCCTATGCCGACGATGCCCATCTCATCCTCTCGCTCTCAGCCGACCCCACCACCACTAAGACCATCTTCCACAACTGCATGAAGAATGTCACAGACTGGATGAAGGACAACTGTCTGAAGCTCAACCCTGACAAGACAAAAGTGCTGATCTTTGGCAACCACGCCTCCCTCTGGAACGACACCTGGTGGCCCGCCGAACTCGTGCCCACTCCCAAATCAAAAGACCACAACCTCAGCATCATCCTGGATAGAAAACTCACCATGAAACAACATATCAGCACAGTCCCTCCACCGGCTTCCACGTACTCCCCTTGCTCTGTAGAATCTTCAAATGGCTCCTGATCAGCATGAGAAAAAGAGTCACGCAAGCCGTAATCACCAGTCGTCTGGACTATGGCAACGCACTGTATGCAGGACCCACTACCAACCTCATGTGGCCAGACTGATCTTCAACCTGCCCAAACGGAATCACATCACACAACTCCTGAGAAACCTCCACTGGTTCCATGTCCAGAAAAGATGCCAATTCAAATTACTGACGAACGCCTACAAAGCCCTCCATGACCAAGGACCAGCATACATGAACCACCACCTGAACTTCCACCAACCATCCAGAAACCTTTGTCCGCCTCCCTCGCCTTAGCACAGACACAGCGCATCTGCCGTAGCCACAGCAAAGGTCGCTCCTTCTCCCACCTCACCGTCAAGTCCTGGAACACTCTCTCTGTCCACCTCTGAACATCACCCTCGGTGACGGACTTTAGGAAGAGACTCAATACCTGGCTCTTCGACTAACCCAGCATCTTAGCACCTGGATACCCTCACAGGTTATAAAACACACCGTACAAGCACCGGTTGATTGATCAAATGTAAGAGTTTGCAGAATTACCATTCCACCTGAAGTAATTTACAGTCCCCCACTTTCACACATAGGGCCTGATTCACAGAACTAACTTACGTGAAATACGTAAAGTTAGTAATTTTCGGTATTCACAGAATACACTTATCACTACTAACTTTATGTCCGCTCCCGGGCCGGAGATTCACGGCCCTGTGGCGGACTTCCGCCTCTGGGCCGGAATCTCCGCCTCCGGGCCGGAATACCCTCATTTAGGCCGTTTGAGCATTGAAATGGCCTAAATGAGGGTATTCCGGTCCGGAGGCGGAGATTCCGGCCCAGAGGCGGAAATTCCGCCACAGGGCCGGAATCGGACATAAAGTTAGTAGTGATAAGTGTATTCTGTGAATACCGAAAATTACTAACTTTACGTATTTCACGTAAGTTAGTTCTGTGAATCGGGCCCATAGTGCTTTAACATTACCATAAGAAAATCTAACGAATAAAATAGGTGCATGGCCTCATATGAATTTAGGGATGTGTTGCACATTTCACAACTAGCTAAACAAAAACCCATTGCTGGCTCTAACCCTGTGATAAGGTGATGTGGAAGAGGTAGATCATTTAAACACTGATAGTTTCAGAATAATCATATTGCTTAAGAGAAAATATTTAAACTTGCTCCAGGGTGCAAATAAGTGAGCTACTGTGGAACCCCCTTGCCCCTTCTAATGCATAAAACACATGCACCCCCCACCATATGCATGTACACAAAGGGCACACAAATATACTCCTTCCTCCACACATCTCTGCCATTAAATCTTACCAGGTGGAAATATGCCATCCTTGTGCTTCTTTTGCCACAGCTCTTCAACTCTACGTCCTACAGGGTCCACTAGTCTGTTCATGACCACATGAAGAGCTTCATGATTCAGACAGCCACATCAGAAGGCAGGTAGGGCTTTGGGTCACATGGCTGGAAACAATTCACCGCCCAAATAGGTTCCAAGCTTTCAGCTGTGAGCACAGCACAGGGAATGCATAGTATGTTGAATGGATTTCCAATGTGTTGGAGGCTGAAATGAAAGACGTGTTTACTCCTACACAGAGCATGGATGGATCTCTGCATGTGCACCCATCCCTGTGTGACTGCTCATTTTGCACTGTCAGGTACAAAAGACTCAGAAATAATAACAGATGAACTGACATCTCTAATTTTGTCTGTTTACATTTCTACCAATGAAAGATGCACAGCGCATGCTAGCTTCTGCCTGTGACGGTGGGGGTGGGCAGTGCCCGAGCACTCCCTGCACACCAGCTGCCACTGCATGTGCATTTGATCAGTGAGCTTAGGCGTTCAAGGCTAAAATTTGGCACATGGTGAGTGAACTTGGGGAATTGATTGCTAAACTTGACATACCATGGCTGTACCTGTGGTATATTACAGCTGCTTCACCGTTATAAATGGGTTGCACTGAATTAGGTTTGTATCTGCTTTACGGCCCTTATTGATCTCCCAATTTAACTTCTGTGATAAATACTTTGGATTATCAAGTCAGTGAGACCCTAATGACGTTACTTGTTCCGATATTATCACGTTCATATGTCATGTTATGTTGCTTTCTGTGATGTCACCCAAGTCATTTGTCATATGTGGTCACTTTCTGGGTTGTCATCAATTTTCACTTCCTCTACCCCGACATTTCGTTGAATTGACATCCACGCATGTTAATTAACTTGGTTTTGTCTATTATAAAAGAATACATTAACATGTTTCAGTAGAAAATGAATGTCTTTCTAAGATATCTCATCAGGGAAATCAAATAGAAAGTACAGCACAGTGAAACATTGTCACTACAGATGCCATACCTAACTGTTCTTATAGATGATTTATAGAAGCACTATGCATGCCTTCTTTCAAAGATTTGTCACCATTTTCTTTTACAGACTAAAGATGCCTTTCGGAAAATATCAGAAGAGCTTCATGAAGATGATTACTTCAATTTTGTGATATTTAGCAGTGACATTACTCTTTGGAGGGAGTCCTTAGTGAAAGCCACGCCCCGAAATGTGCAGGAAGCCAAAGCCTACATTTCAAAGCTTACTGTCAACGGAGGTAACGATAAGTGGTGTCTATGTAGCTCAGTTCTAACGAGAAAATATATGCTATGTGTAAGGAAGAGTAGCAAACAGTTACTTTTTTAGAAGCTGAAATTTACATTTGATTCAAAATCATCATGGTTATGCTATAGCACTGGTCCCTTCTTAAGGCCACATAACAACTTGAAGGTGCATTGCAGATTCTGAATTTTAGGGGCCTGGGTCACAAAAGAAAATTCACACTTTTGTGTAAGTTTATTATTTTTTTGGTATTCACAAACTGCGATTTTAATTTAATTTGATTAATAGTAATTGTATGACTGTGGAGACTACGCACATACGAAGATAGGCCTGTCCTATTTTTTATGTGCTAAGTTCTCTGCCGCGACTAGAACTGTAATTTGTTTGGTGGATCCAATGGTTACAGATTCCTAGAGATGGGACACAGGCAATTGATCCTGTTCAGGAGCTTAAGGGAATATCCTCAAGTTCAGCAGGGAGCAGCGTTACATTCTGGATGTGGTACACCATTCATTCAAAGGCCTGGGCAATAGCTACTAACCGTAGGGTTGGTGTACATGAAGCAGGCTGAAGAGAAGCTGAGATTTATCAGTGATTACAGTCCCTTATTTTCTCAAGCATTTAGTTGACTGTATTGTGTGGCAGTACATTTGTTGCTCTTGTATTTAATCTACATGAGCTTAATTATACTTTTTTATGGATCCTGGGCTGGCTGTCAGTTCTAGTCATTCTAAACACATTTCACTCATTTTGGTATTGTCCTCCAGGCCATGTCAGCTTTTCTCCTCACTGTGAAGACCAGCAGATCATTTTCCAGGCATCTTTCAGTGGGGTACTAGAGAGTAACAGAACCTATCCGAGAATAGGACCATTGCAGGTACATCATGGCCCTTCAGAAGTTTTTCCACATTCAACAATAGCATTCTGAGCCTAATAAAGCAGCCTGGGGACACTGTCCTGGGCTTCTTACATGAACCCTGTGGTATTGCAGCAAATAGTCAAATTGGTGTGGACTAAGATGTCACAGGTCCAATATACCAAGTGATGTTGAAAGTTCATTGGCTAATCTGCTAAGGGAGTTGACCAGCCAGCCAAACCATTTTAGACTAGTGGTTTGATCTAGGGAAGGCTAAATGTGTAGTTTTAGACTAGTATACGGCTACTGTGTGTGAGAAATTAGGTACGAGTTCTTGGCTGAGGTGGGTGTGCGCCATTCTCAAGCAACAGCCAGGACCCTTGTCAGGGTGAAACACAAAAATCACTAAATTCACTTGTGCTTAACCCCATTGTAGCTTGGTCCAAAGTAGTCAGGCTTAACTTAGAGACAATGTGTGAAGTATTTATGCAGCATTTAAACAGTAATAAAGTGAAAACACAACACAAGAAAAATCCTGCACCAATTTATAAACATTGAGTAAAATTTAATAAATTATTTGATGCCAAAATGAGAAAAATCCAATCTATAGAATGGAAGATATGCAATTTTGAAGAGTTTAGGTAAGTATAACACCAATAAGCACAAAGTGCCACTTGCGGTTCTCTGGTTGTGTGAGACCGGGTAAAAGTCATAAGTGTAGGCTGGCCACAATAAAAAACAAGCCAGATACAGGGTTCAGGTTAGTCCAGCTGAAAATGTTACCATCTAAATTTCAGCATAAGGAGTTCCGTTTGCTGTGGAGGAGGCCGCAAGGAGCAGGCCGGGCATCACGGATGGCCATCACTGTAGTGCGAAGATCCAGTCAGTCATTGCTGGAGATTTGCATTGGTTGTTGTCGCTGGCTGTTTCTGTAGTGTGATGAGTCGAGTTCACTGGAGCTTTGCATTGGTGGTAGGTGAAGCTGGAAAATTCTTGGCGCGAACAGCCCCCGTTCGCGGTCACAAAGATCCCAAAGCTTCAGGATTTCTTGTCTTCTTTGTGCAGGAGCTCAACTGATGCTACACCAAGGGTCCCAGACCTGGGATTCACCTCTTGGGGATCAGGAACTCACTCCAGTAGAGGCCAGTAGGGCTCAGGCAGGTCCAGGTAGGCCTAGTTGCAGCAGGTCAGTTGGGCAGTTGCAGAGAGCCCTCTGGAGCTTGTTGTGTCCCTGTAGCTCAGGACAGGAGGTCAGTCAGCTAACCCTTGGAGTCAGGTCAGCCTAGGATGTAGAGTGCAGGTCTAGTCTTCTATCTCAGCATGCAGGGCAGGCCTCAATCAGCAGGGCGTCCTTCTTCTGTAGCATCCACAGGACTAGAAGTGTACTAAGAGTGGGTCTGAGGATCCATTTTTATACCTGGTGGACTGTCTATGGCTTATCTTAGGGGTGACTTATATGTACTATAAAGGGAGTTTTAGTCCTGGTAAAAGCTTTTATTTTCCAGGTTGACATTTTCTTGTGAAACCCCACACAAAAGCTGCAGTGACAGGCATGAGACAGATTTTAAAGGGCTACTTGAGTGGGTGGCACAATAGGTGTTGCAGGTGCACTAGTATCGTTTAATGTACAGGCCCTGGGCACATGTAGTGCCACTTTTCTAGGGATTTATAAGTAAATTAACTGTGCCACCAATTGGGTGTAAGCCACTTTTACCATGCTTAAAGGGGAGAGCACAAGCACTTTCTCACTGGTTAGCAGTGGTAAAATGCACTGAGTCCTAAATCCAACAAAAACAAGTTCAGCCAAATACGAGGGCTACAGGCAAAAGGTTTAGGGGACTACCACCTAAGGGTGTCAGGTCTAACACTGTGACATCAGCTGGCACACAGCAAAGCAATGTCCTCACAGTACTGTGAAGTTGAGTGGAAGAACATATTGGTGCTTAGTAGAAGGTCACCCTTCTACCCTAAGGTGCTCTTTTCCAATTTTTGCCCTTCAAAAATATGAGGGTGCAGGATTTGGGAAATAATTATCACTTGTATTGGGACAGCCCATATATGCATTTTGTTCTTCTTTTACAGTTAAAAAGTAGCAATATTAAATGCATTTATATTCACATCAAACTGGTTTGCATGGACTTTAAATGTATTGATCAAACAAAAGTTTCCAAGTATATTTGCAAGACTCAGAAGTGTACATAGTCCCAAAATATTATTGATAAATATAGAGCCCTCATTACAAGTGGATTGAATGGGGGTAAGTCAAATACCATTAACCCATGGTGAGCCATTTAAAAGATGCTGTAAATATCCACTAGTCAAACTTTGTGCCACAGAGTCACTTAGGAACAGATTCGCAAAACCTTTTCCAGCTCTTCGCTAAGGTAGATCGTGAAGAAAGGTGTATTTTATATGTATACACAACTAAAGAGATAATTGTGTGAATTGCAGTTGAAAGTTTCAGATTTATGATATTTACGACTCCAAAATTTTACACAGTCAACACTATGAAACACTGGTTGGAATTCACTGATTCATGGGTTGATCTTCATTTGACTTAGGGTAGGGTCAGAGTGTTCCTTCTGACAAGCATGTACAGATTTCAGCCTTTGCCTATTTGAAAGCAGAGGGAAAATGGTTGCTTGTTAGATATATTTAGGGTGCAAAATCTTGATTCGTCAAAAATAAATCAGAATTCTATTTATTTGAATAGAGAAATGCATACATGCAGGCTTGCACATATTATTTTTCTAAATACAAGCAGTTTGACCATAACATAACACAACATAACATAACACAACATAACATAACATAACATAACACAACATCTGTATTTTTAAAGCACATGTGCACCCAGAAGGGTATCTTGGTGTTGAAATAACAGATGTTTACAGATAGGTAACAGGGAATTGATTAAACACTTAAACATCAATCAACAGTGACACCCTAAAGGATCCAGGATAAGGAGGTACACCAAGTATCATAAAAGAGTACGTTGTCTGATGACTGGAGCTGCACACTAAACGACAATCTAATTAAGTAATGTCGCAGAATGGGCACAAGTTCTTTACCTTTGTACTCTCAATTGTAGAGTAAGAAAGGTTGTGCACAGATTTATGGATTAACTATGCTGGCACCACATTCGTGTACACTACCAAAAGTGACTAAAGAGGGCCTCATTAGACCATAATATTTTTGGTATGTCGCTTATATATAAAGCAAAATGCAATTGCATAAAAACATGTTATCCCACCACACACTTGCAGTGATTGGTAGTATGGTTCTGGCTCACCCACGTCGGAGGTGGCACGTTCCTCAGCACAGACAATTGGTAAATTGACGTACACATCATATTGGCTGACGTGCTTTGAAACTGGAGGCGTCTTTTACTATATTTTGACGCATTGCAGCACACAAGTCTTCCTGCTGCACTGCCGTGTGTCAAAATAAAAGGTCAGAAATGCACCATATTTACATGATATGGCGCATTCCTGTCTTTCTACCCTGCGCCAGCTCATACACAGCAGCAGTGCGCCAACGCAGACACCCTTGCGTCATGTTGCAAGGGTGCCTGCATTACGGGGATAATTGATTTTGTGCAGGAAGGGACATTTTCCTCTTTCCATGCTTGCTACAGAATGCAGTACCCATAGAAAGAGGAAAAAACTAGGAGAAATAAAAGTATTACTCCTTGTTGCGCCAGGATTCTGACGTATTCCCAGCTTTACAAAAAATTGTAAATTTGAGAATGTGTCAGGTTCTAAGAATTTTGCATGGGAACACCCACAGCAACACCATGGAACGCCCCTTTCACACAGAGTAATGCGTGAAAGGGGCTTATATTTACAAGGCCATGAAAAGTCACACAGGGTGACTTTACGTGGCCTTGTAAATATGGGCAGGCACACTGCGCCGCCGGTGCGTCAAAAACAGTGACACACCGGCGGCGCAATGGGCTTGTAAATGAGGCCCTAAAGATTTGGGATAGACAAAGAGCATACTTCTACTCCTCTCTGCAGAACTCGTCACTATGATGAGAGCACTTTCAGGTAACATTTAAGTATCCAATCTACATGAGAAAGAAAAACTGTTTATCTGCAGTAGGGGCAAAGGCATCATCCATTTACATAAATAGTTGAAAGTCATTATGTTGCCCAGAAGTGATCAAAGTTCCACCCTACATTTTACCATTCTAATAAAACGCACTACTTCTAAGACACGAGCACATCCAGTTAAATCAGTGAGCCAGATTCTTTATAGTTCAATGCAACACAGTCTGCAGCTAGATTTGGTAAACACCAGCAGTAAATGTCAGCAGTAAACTTTGAGAGTATTGGTATCCTGCTGGTTTCTATTGCCTATCAGGTGTTCACACTGTCAAATATATTACTATTTTCCACTGATGTATTATAACATTATTTTTTCTAACTTTATTTCAGCAACAAATATCAATAAAGCACTGCTGACTGCAACAAAATTACTAAAAGACAATCTTTCTAATGAACAGCAGCTGGGAAGGCGTTTCTCCATAATTGTATTCTTGACAGATGGTGAACCTACTGATGGTAAGTTATTTTCTGCTATTTTAGAGACAATTAATATCTAAGTACTGGTTTGCCTAGACCTACCTCTATTATTTCATATTTGTGTCATGGATAATACGACACATCCTGACTTGGCATACATTTGTTTGTAAGCAATCATCAGTTGTGTTTAACTATGGTTAAAGGTGTGAAGAAAATTAACTCTGCTTGTAAAACCTTGGAATTGTGATATTCACAACAAGAGGCCAGACCTAGACGCCCTGCCGAGAAAGTGCAGAAAACCAAATTGTAAAGCAAAATTTCTCTCCATGCGAATGACAGAAAAATGCTTGTCATAGCGTTCCCTGAAGTCTAAACTATTTCTAGGTAGCAAATGTCTTTCGAATAGCTGTATTTTCACTTTGCTGACCTACTTCCAGGAGTCCATCCTAGTGCTAATGACGAGCACTGTATTACACAAAACCACCATAAGCAAAAAGAATGCAACATATTTTGCTGGACAATATCTAATATTCGCAGTTCTAACATGTCTACAATATCGATATGAAAATGTTATTTTTGCATTATATCATGGGCCATTCATCATGATATGGTACCAATCATCAACCATCATTGACTACCTTGAAGTGTAATTGCTGATTTTTTTTCTTCTGGCTAGGATGAAGATGCGCTGACTTCGATGTATGTTTAAGCTTGCTCTAGAACATGTCATTCGTGATCTTTTGACAAGCTGTCTAATTATATTTAAGGTGTTGTAAATCTTTACTATACCTTACCTTATCTTTATTTCTCATACATACTTCTACATTATAAACAATGAAGTTAAAAACTATTTGGAGCCAATATCTTGGTTTCATTGGCATTGTTGGAAATTGTTGATCTATTATCCAATGTCGCCAATTTTGGATTTGAGTGATAAGAACCGCCACTCAGATCAGATATGTTGAGCCCCTGGCTGCCTACCGACGAGGACTATCTGGGGATTCAAGGACAGGTTTGTTCAGATTCTGGACTGAGACACCACCTATTATTCGTGCTGATGGAAAGCATGTGGTGGGTCTTTCTTGGAAGGAGGTCTTAGTATTGTATCACAATGTCTGAGGAAGAGGTCAAGGAAAATGCTTGCTCTGTGAGTACATTCTTGACTTCTGTTCCCTGTCATACTGCTGAACCCTCATGATGATGACATGGGTCTGTTTCACAAAGCTATTTCCCTCAGTAAGTTTGGGTGACACAGATACAATGTTTTCATAATACAAATCCACTTTCAAACTTTTCAAAGGTTGGGTATGCTCTAGTAAAACGAACAATTCCAGGGAGTGGGAGTGGTGGAGTCCAGCTTTCCAAGGGTGGCATTCCTTGAAAATGAGTGCAGATGTTTGTGTTTATTCATCGAACTCCTTGATACTCAGTTCCCATCTTGGAAAAGGTTGGAGACGTAGGAGACCTGAATTCACTCAAACTTGCTGAGTGGAGAAGAGGTTTCATCACAGGGTGAAATAATTTCCCTTTGAGAAAAAAGCAAAATGTTAAACAGTGTGTTAAACCTGGCATCCTTGGCGTGGTTTCACCTAACATTTTGCCTTCTGACCTCCTGTTTTTGACTGTTTTTGCTGACTTTGTTTTTGCTGCCTGTAGAAATCTGTGCACTTTTTCACGTCTAAACAGTGCTACAGTGAATGTACTCTATATTTAAAACATGGCAACATTGGGTTATCCACAATTGGCATATTTGATGTACTTATTAGTCCCCAATAAAGTGCACTACATGTGCCCAGGATCCTAGAAATTAAATGCTACTAGAGGGCCTGCAGCACTGATTGTGCCACCCACTTAAGTATCACTTTAAATATGGCTCAGGCCTGCCACTGCCACGCTTGTGTGTGCAGTTGTAAAATGCCATGCCGACCTGGCAAGTTCCCCTACTTGCCAGACCCAAACCTTTATTTATATTACGTATAGGTAACCCCTAAGGTAGGCCCTGGACAGCCCATGGGCAGGGTGCAATGTATTCAAAAAGGTAGGACATGTACTTTTTAAGTTTTACATGCCCTGGTAGTGAAATACTCTTAAATTCGTTTTTCACTACTGCAAGGCCTATCTCCCCCATGGGATAACATTAGGACTGCTTTATTACATTTTATAAGTGTAGTTTCCAATTGGAAAAAGATAGGAAAATGTATAGTGAAGGTGATTTTTAAATTGCAGTTCTGAAAATGGCACTTTTAGAAAGTTGGCATTTTCTTACTCAAACAATTTGGTGACTTCTCCTTGTCTGTGGAAAACTGCTGGCTTCCTGCATTCGCTCTAGACATCCACACATAAAGGAAGGATAAGTGTGACTGAGCATTCATCTGCATGTTGATGGGTCATCCTGAGCAGGATGGAAGCGAGGAGCTGACACTCTACACGTAATAGAGCTGGGTCCTGACCCCACACAAAGGGATGCACACCTCCTGGTAGTGAGTCTGGAGCCAGGGCAGGAAAGGCAGAGTCTTGTCCATTTCAAAGCATCACTTTGAAGTCTCCCTACTTCAAAGGCCAAAGTGGGTATAAGTACTGGACCTCTGACACCATGAACTCAGAACACTTCTGGAACTGAGAATATTCTACCAGGAAGAAAGGCTGCTGTGCTGTAGGAGGGACTGCCATTTTGCTGAACGGCTTTGCTGTGTTGGCCTTCTGCTTCATGCCTGGGAGTGAGAAGGACTGGACCTGCTGTCTACATCCTAGAACCTAAGTTTCTCCAAGAGCTTTTTGTCTTGCCTCCTGTTGCCGAAGTCTCAGGAATATGAAAGACCTCACTTTCATCTTCAACTCAGCACCAGGACTTTACTTGCTGTAAGGCTTGCTCTGCCAAGTGGTGCCAATCCAGTCCAAGGCTCTTGGAAGTGAGTTTGCTGTGTTCAACAAGAAGAAACTAGCACATCGACTTTGAGTGTGACTTCTCTCTTCGACACCGCACCGCTGCCTGCACTGGAACTGTGGTCCCCGCTCAATGCAACGACCACGACTGGCATTGCAGGCCCGACACCGCCGCAGCACATCCGAAGAACCGCCACAAAGGGAGTTCTGAGTACGGCATCACCAAACTCAGTGGCGCCCAACTCCAACTCTGCCGCCACACCGGTGGTCCAGTGGTGTGACACCGACACTGGGAAATCGATGCCGCGTGTCATGACTCTCGATACCTCATCAACACTGCACCGCCAGCAGAACCGACGCCTCACTGTCAACGTCACTTCACCTCCCCTGTGCCTTGCAATGTCCTGAGCACCAATGTGCCAAAGACCTGACCCGACAGTAAGGAACCGATGCCGCACCAGCCCCAGCAACGCCTCACCTCTCCGGAGCCCCGCAACGTCTTTGTTTTGTCATCGTTTCCCAGGTACTGTAACCGGGGTCAGTACGACTCCATAGCTGGCCCGAGCTACATCGCGGTAAGACCCAAACTTTGAGATTCAACTCCGTCAAGCACGTCGTTCTAGCCCCAGTTGGAGCTATTGTGTTTCTAAGCGCTATAACTGCATTTAATCTTTGAGGATTCGTAATTTGATTTGTGTATGTTGGATTGTTGTCATTTTGGCATTGTTTTACTCAGATAAATATTAGCTATTTTTCTAAACTGGTGTGGAGTACTTTTGTGGTGTTTACACTGCGTTACTCTCTATGTGTACAAATACTTTACACATTTCCCCTGAGGATAAGCCTGACTGCTCTTGCCATGCTACCAAGGGAGTGAGCATGGGTTATTCTGAGGGTGTAACTTACTTACCCTGACTAGAGTGAGGGTCCCTGCTTGGACAGTGTGTAAACCACTGCCAACCAGAGACCCAATTTCTAACATGTTGGTATAAATAATTTTAAGCAATTACGCAGGGTAGAGATACATCTTGCCCACTTAGCTAGATATAATAAAATTCTCAATAGTAAGGGTGAAAGTTCACCTTAGTCTCGATCTGCCACATACAAAATCATTGCTACAGTTTCTGGAACAAACAGGTACCAAAGTATATAATAACTACTCATTGTTACCCTATAAATCAATATGCTGAAAAGACTATCCAAGTAAGAAAGAAATTGGAGCTACCATTTTATTCAATAATTGTTCAAGTGAACCTTTTCTCTGACATAGATCACAGTAAAGGTGTGGTTCATAGCAACGAATTATATATAGAGTAATGTAGAAAGCAAACTTTTCCCTGTCGCTTGTTAATTCCAAAAATGAATAAAGTAAATGAGTAAAGGTTTGATTAAAAATAGTGATGAAGAGGATCTGGCATTTACCTCTAGCTATAAATTACCATACCCTGGGGTGAGGAATTTTCCTGAGTGTTGCAGTGTAAAATACACTCATCCTATTTTTTTATTGATGCTGCTGGATTTTTGACTCTCTGCATTGGGACACTGCTAATCAGACGCCAGTGCATGTGCTCTGAGTTGTAAAATATGGGAACAGTGGCTAACTCCTACTTGGCATATTTAACTTTTCTATAAGGCCATAGTATATGGTGCAGAAATGCACCCCTGGCATGAAAAGTTAAATATTACCTGGAGACTGCAACACTTATTATGCCATCCACTACTGTGACAAAGGAAAACATGGCTTTATGTATAACGAATTAATAGTAACTTAATTATATGTCAATGAAAATTAATTTTGCATTAATTATTACATTAAAAAACGGTTCTAAAACGGTTTTATAAAATGGTTATAAAAATATTCCAAAATGAAATAATAAATGTTTTTGTTTTGGATCATTACATTAAATGTATATTTATATATATATATAATAGGTTAAATCATTTAATTCCACATTCTTTTCTATGGACTTTTATTTTAAGTTTCTACCTCCATTAATTTTTGTGGCAATGTGTTGCAGTACCAGTAGTTGGCCATGTGATGGACATACTCCAGCTCTGAGCTGGAGTACATTTACCACTGTTTTGGTCCTTTTTGGCTGCAGTGACATTAGAAGTGTAGCTTGTGAAGAGCAAAGGGCTTACTTTTTTGTGGGTTGGTGCACGTTGTTCGCCAAACTCATTCTTGATTCTCCATAAACCCAACCTATTTTGTAGTATGTATGCCCCATTTTTCAAACACTCCCTCTGGTCCCGCCCACATTTACTACTATGGGTCGATTACGATGTTGTCCTGAAAGGCTCCAAACAGCATTCGATTAGTCCGAATCAGATTCGGAACCCGCCTTTCCAACCCACTCGGACACTTTTCCCAATGAGCGAGTACGATGGCTGGAAAGCCTTTGGACTGTCCGACTCAGTTCCGAAAGGCATTGGGAAGAACCAAATCGGTCAGAGCCGAATCGTAGCGGTCTACGGACCCCGTTTCCAGCTGAGCGATTAGGATGTCTGATTCAGACAGCCTTTCCGAATCGGTTGTACCGCGACGGATCGGCTGTTGGAATCTGACTTTGGGGGCCCTCCGAATCGGGCCCGTAGGGATACCCATGGGTCCCCACTTCCCATGCATGCACAGTGTGGCAGGCACCATGGAGTGCCCGCCACAGGGTGCAAGGTTTTCCCCAACCACTCCTTTTGTCAATGGGAGCCTGTGTTCTCGTTCGGAACACAGGCTCCCATTGAAGTCAATGGGAATCCGACCGAACGATGTTGGGAAGCATCGTAATCGGTCGGTTGGACTCCCCAAACCAGAGTCGTTCGGCAAGCATTCTGAAACCGATTCGGTTTGACTACTTTCCGGACAACATCGTAATCAGGCCCTAAATTGTAAACTTGTGTGTGCGAGGATATTCCCACAGAAAAGTTAGAAGAAGTGGAATTGGAGAGTTACACTCATAGGTTTGTGAATAGCATTTTTTAGTACATTAGCAGTACTATTGTATCATTACTAAACATACTACAAAATGCAGTTTGTGAATAGGCCCCTTGGTACTTTAAAAGACATTATTGAGTGTAAACACATGAATAGAGAACAATTCAAACTCAACTTGGTACCCAGCTTTTGCTCTAGGAAACTGTCAGAGCATGCTAAGATTATATACATTGAATTAGAGAACAAGACTATCAAGGTGACTGGCATGACCTTGCATCATGCTCCACAGTGCACAATCCTGAGACAGACTAGGATACAGGTACAGATAAGTTTTAATTTTTTTTTGCCCTTACATTGCCACCAATGGTCACCTCTGAGAACATGTATTTAAAGCAGAGTAATTTTTGGATACTCTTCTGGATTATGTTGTAAATTTTTCCCATCACAGCTTGTAACAGATAGAGTACCTAACAGTGCTGGTTCATCAGTGGACATGAAAGAAACCATATGTTAGCTGGTCCACACCACTGTCAAACTGTTAGAAATTGGATTTTAGGTTGACTGGGTTATGAGCCCTAATCAAGCAGCAACCACAATCCTAGTCAGGATAAGAAGCAGGCATATCCTAAATTAAGAGAGAAGAGTGACAGAGTGCACACCGATTTCTTCCACTTTTCTTTGTAGCGTTTATTCTAATTTTAAATCCATTCATGTGCAAGCCCGGAAGCGTGGTCTGCCCTAAACCATGTACTTGTATGAACACATTCAGAAATTGGGGCGAAGTCGCACCCCAATGCCGGACGCACAGCATATTTCTACTTGCATAACACAGATGCCACAAGTTAGTCCAATTTCACCAATGTTTATTCCAATTTCATGCAAAGCTTTTCATTTTTCATTGCTTTTTTTTTTGTCACATGAGGGACGGCTTACGTTTTCACTATGTCCTAAATGCAATGGAAATGCCAATCCAGGCCTTATTCAGAAGCACGGAGTGCGGTATGGGATTTGTAGTATATTAGGTTGTGGTAGTTCTCGTCAATGGGGGATTTGGAGGGGTGGAGCTTCACTGAATGAGATGTGGCCAGCGAGTGAAATTCGGAAGGAGAAATACAGGTTAACACAAGGGGGTTAACTTGCATAAATTGAAGGTTTATGGTCATGGTAACAGAGGTGAAATCTAGGGCACATTAAAAACAAGGGTGTTTCTGAATATATCCTAAATTAACCCATGCTCACCCTGTGGTAGCTTGGCACTGAGCAGTCAGACTTGACTTAGAGGCAATGTGTAAAGTATTCGTGCAACACTTCAAACAGTAAAACAGTGAAAACACCAAACAAAAAGATTCCACATCAGGTTAGCAAAAAATAAAACTTTATTTATAAATAAAGCAAGACCAAAACTACAAAAATGCAATAGGTAGAACTCAAGATGTGAATTTTTAAAAAATGAAGTGAAAATAGCTCCAAAAAGTGCCAACAAGGGACATCTGGTCACGTTGGACCGGGACAAAGTCAAAAGTTCAGGCCAACCGCGATGGAGCGTGGGCTGGCTACAAGGACCAGATTGGGCGTGCTCAGCATAATTACCTTGATCCGAGCTGCGTCGAGCTGTCTTGACAGAGAGGCTGCGGAGTGCAGAGGGTGATGTGTCATTTTTGGTCCATGCGTTTGGTGGCAGTGCGCTGGTCTTGGTCGTGCAACAGCAGTGATGTGTCAGCTCCAATGTAATGCAGAGTTTCAGCTTTGACGTCGATATTGTCATTGATGGAGATGCGAGAACTTTACTTGAAAAGCGTCATGCAGTGGTGGTTCCAAAGGCGGAGTGGAGTCTCCAAGCTAGGTAAAGGCAGCGATGCATTGATTCTGGTCCTCACACCAGGGGCGATGCACCAGTTCCGATCCGCACAGTATCACAGATGCGTTGGTGCTGCCCACTCAAAAGCAATGATGTGCCGGTTACCTCTCTGCAGTGGCGATGTTGGTTCTGCTGAGCAAAACACCTTGGTCTCACTTCCAAGGGTCCAGGACTAGGGTGGCACCACTTGGCAGGGTATACTCACAGATGGCAGAGTCTAGGTGTAGCAGCAGAATGGTTGGAAGTCTTTTATATCCCTGAGAATTCAGATCAGGATGCAAGCCAGTAAGCCCTTAGAGTCACTCTGGGTCCAAGTGATGCCGGTCCAGTCATTCTCACTCAGGCAGGGGAACAGCAGAAAGCAGGGCAGCACAGCAAGGCAGCAGTCCAGCAAAGCAACAGTCCAGCAGAGTGGCAGTCCTTCATCAGCAGAGCAGTCCTTCCTGGCAGAGTCTTCACAGGTCCAGAAGTGTACTGAAGTGGTGGTGTCAGAGGTTGAGTACTTATACCCAGTTGTGCCTTTTAAGTGGGAGAGACTTCAAAGACAGGTCTTTTAAGGGCACAGAGGTCCTCCCTCCCTGCCCTGGCACTCGACTTACTACAGGGGGCATGCAGCCCTTTGTCTGAGGACAGGTCACAGCCTAATGTGAGGCTGGGTCCAACTCCTACCTTCCATCCTGCCAAGATGGCCCATCAAGTCACACCTACATTCTTATTGTGTGTGGCTGTCTAGGGGGAACACACATATCTGTCACCCTCCCCAGATGTGTATCAGAGACAGGCAGCAGGCAGTAAAATGGCAAAAGTAAGAAAATGACAACTTTCTGAAAGTGGCATTTTCAGAATTCCAATTTAAAATCCGCCTTCACCATAAGTTGTGATTTTAAATTGTGATTCCAGAGACACCAAACTTGAAAAGTCCATCCCTTCATAATTGAAACTGCAATTAATAAAATTAATAAGGTAATCCCAATGTTATTTTATAGGAGAAATAGGCCTTGCAGTAGTAAAAAACGAATTTGAATGTTTGTCACTACCAGAGCATGTAAAACTTAAAGGTGTTTGTCCCACCTTTTAAATACATTGCACCCTGCCCTGTGGGGTGTCCAGGGCCTACTTTAGGGGTGACTTATATGTACAAAAAGGGAAGGTTTGGGCCTGGCAAGAGGTTTATCTTGCCAGGTCGAAACAGCAGTGTAAACTGTACACACAGGCTCTGCAATGGCAGTCCTGAGCCATGGTTGGAGGGCTACTTAAGTGGGTGGTAAAATAAGTACTGCAGGCCCACTAGTAGCATTTAATTTACAGGCCCTGGGCACATGTAGAGGACTTTACTAGGGACTTATAAGTAAATTAAATATGCCTAATGGAGACGTGCCAATATTACCATGTTTAGGGGAGAGAGCACAAGCACTTTAGCACTGGTTAGCAGTGGTAAAGTACACAGAGTCCTAAAGCCAGCAAAACACAGTCATAAAAGTCGAGGAGGTAGGCAAAAGACCACCCTAAGGCTGTCAGGTCTAACACAGACAAATTAGGATTTAAAAAACTTATTGCTGGCACCAAACTTCTATAGGTCCCCATATTGCCACTACTGCCTTATTATCACCACCAATTTCTACTTTACGTGCAAAATCCAGTTATCCTTGGTGGGTAGATTCTCCACACATTTAAACTCAATCTAATAACATCAAATAAAAAATAATTTTAGTGCAACATTATAGAATCATGTACAGCCAGGTAGGATACAGATGACTATGATTATATTTAAAGGGATGCTACAGGTATGTTTGGAAGAATTAAGAATGCACATTTTTTCACAGTCATTATGCTAATTTCTAAGTGGGGAAAAGATCGCAGTGAGAGTCTGTGTTAGACAGTGTTAATTGTAATGTTTTTGACATAATCACTGAAGAATTGGGACACGAACAGCAATAGAAATGTGTGGAAACGTTTCGTAGAGTACAGCAGGGCTGCTTTTTCAACAAAACACCTAGAGGCTCTGGTGATATCTTGTGTCTTATAACTAAAAAAACTAACTGATTACCTTTATTATGTCTAAGACTGACCTAGCCTTGTGTTTAAAACTAGGAAAAATCAGTTTAGAGAGGAAGGTGAGATCGTTAAGACCCCCCCCTAGGTCTATTTGACCCTAGCAATGGGTTAATCTTCCCACGTGATGAGTTCTCGCCCCAGAGGCTGCTTCATATTAGCTTCTTCTGCAAGTATTGCTTGCCATAGTCTAAGAGGCTTCTAGTTCCACTAATTAGAGAATGTGGTATCAGAAAATGTGCTGATAACCTGTCGTATATGCAACAGTTAAACTCCCCCAGTCATTGCAGCAGCATTACCTCTTTTTAGGTTTCTCCTGCACAGACTTTGCGCTGTGCTTGAGAAATCTCTTGTTTTTACTACAAATCATGAAAGGGACTAATATCCCGCCCCCTCAGGTTCCTGGCTTTTATTGGGTTCATGTGCTTGCCACTTTCTTTTACTCCACTTCTATTGTCTGTCGCATATTCTCCTGCATTTACCAATGCTTTTTCATCATCTGTTTCTCTTATCAATTTCCCGTCGCCGAAATACTGTTAACATCCGCTTTGGTGGAACAATTTTTTTCCATAGATTTTTGCCTCTTTCTGCTTTTATCGTCTTGCAGCACATTTTTAGAAAGGGAACTTATCACCCAGCGAAATGAAGGGATTTGCCCAGAATCACAGGATGTTGCGCCGCCGAGACTCGAACCGAGATCCCCAGCTCTGCAGTCAGGAGCTCTGGCCACTGCGCCACATCCTATCCACCCCTGTGATGGTTTTTTGTTGTTGTTGCTTTTTTAAAATGTATTTAGGAGTAACACATCTCGTGTCTCCCTCTCCCAAACAAACACTCCATTGGGACTGTCCTTCACCTCGTGCTTCTCAGAGAAGTGATGTGTAACGTGACTTTATTCACTGCAGTTCAGTATACAGTTGAGATTTTATGATTTGGAGGGAAAAAAAGCACCATCACTGTTCAGTCTCCTGAGAAATCATGTGATTTTACAACACTGGGTAGAACTGTGAGATTTCCTTTGAATGTTTCAAAGCTAGAACAGGTGGCTGCTACTTCAGTTTCACTCATTTCTCAACTCCGATATGAAACCCCGGTACAAGCCGCCAGTGACAGCTTTCTATGATCACATCGCAGGACGTTTTACGTCTGTGGGCCAGTGGTCAAAGTGGGGGAAAAAAGTAGGGGAACTGTGGGTGGAGAATCAGAGGGCGGGAATAACCTGAGGATTGGATCAGTGGGCGGAGTTAGAGGTGTGGCCAGGATGCGCAAAACATTCAAATTTTTAGTATTTGTTTGGCATTTCACTGTCCAATTACAGCTTATTATGTTATTTAATTCAACCAATGGATACACATGATTATTTAAGGATTAATATGAGTTATTGACATTAAAATAAATTCACAAAGTGGAATATGTTTCCAATCACAGAATGTCCCAAATACGCTTAAAAGTGGAAGCACAAGCCATTTGTTTCTGAGCCATGGAGTTTCTGTCATCAGCACATTACACAGAGGCAATCAATTTTAAGTGTGTAAATCACTGTATAGGAAATGTTACATAAGACAAAGGACTACAAGGTGTAGGAGTCACATGACAACCATACTAGTAGGCAGTATAGTTTAATAGTGATTGATCTGGGGAAACATAAACTCAGAATTTAAAACTTAATACCATGATTTGGGGTTCTCTTTAATAATCATAATTGATTTCTATCCAAATGAACACTTTTTGCAACATTAGGATAATCAAAGGCTTAGGAAAAACCATAACGTTCTAGTTTATACCTTGCAGTTTGCATGCAGCTCTTAGATGAAAGTTAATAGCTCACTGTTCTTTGTTAGGATTTTAACTTATAAACTGCAAGTAACAAAAAGATCTCTCTGACAAAAGCAGTAACCCACTGACCTATTTACATTATGTGCACTTTGTGATCAGCATGGTACATCTTTGCAGTAGGCACATTAACCCTTTGCGCTATCTTTCCATGAGTCAAAACTTCCACTTGACAAAACTCCGATCTCTCTCTAGGAAGAACATTAATCACCGGAGTTATCATGACATTTTTATTATTGCCGAAAATTGCTGGAGGCCAGGAAGGAGGCAGCAAGTGCTTTTAAAACCATAATATACAGCGCCCCCTCTCAAAGTCAGAGCCTGGTGCGGTGACACCGGTCGCACCGCCCTAGAGCCGGCTCCTTCTCAGGGGTCCCGTGACCTCAGTGACAGAGTCACTTTTACTCTAGGGTCTGCCACTTCGTAGGCCTGCCCACAAGACTGGAGGTGAACTTCAGTATGAATTGTGGTGGGCAGGCCTTCAAGGTGAACCCACACTTGCTACAGCTAGGGTCCACCTGCTGGTGCTAAGACACCAGGGCTTCTAAGGTTTTGCGGGGCCTTCTAAGGTCTAGCATGCAAATGTGGCAACGTAAGAGGGGCCATAGATCAGGTGGCACCTGCCCAGAAGGAAAGAGTTAGAGATAAGGGCAAGGGGGCCCCCTGGTTCAATGAGGACCTGAGGGGAAGGAAGCAAATTCTCCGCCAATCCGAGAGGCTATGGCACAAATCATACCACCCAGCCGCGCTTGCAAGCTATAAAATCATGCTAGCCTTATATAAAAAAGCCATTATGTTTAGGAAGGCGGAATACTATGAGGCAAGAATCACAGACGCTACAAACAAACAGAAAGAAACGTTTAGAATTTTAAAAGAACTCAGCCAAAAGTCAGAACAGAAATCTGCACCCGAGCCGGCAGACTGCAACATATTTCAGGCCTTCTTTCTTCAAAAAGTCAGGGACATTCTAGCTGAGATTGACAACACTCCAACTAATCAGCGCCCCCTGGACCGGAGTCCAGGCCCCCGTACCCGTACCCCCGGTAAGCAACTCACCTCCTTCCCTAATTTAGATCGAGCTTGCCTGTCACGCCTGATGAATCGCGTCAAATCAGGCTCCCCAGCAGACCCTTGTCCTCCGGGGATCTTTCGAATGGCCCTTCCTGGGCTAGAGAGGGAGATCCTAGCTCTACTTAATCACTCCCTGGAGACAGGTTACTTTCCCACCAGCCTGAAGAAAGCCAGAGTTATCCCCCTTCTGAAGAAACCAGGGGCAGATGTGGCCAATCTCAAGAACTATAGGCCCATTTCCCAGCTCCCTTTCCTGGCGAAAGTAGTAGAACAATATGTTCTCAAAACACTCTCGTCTTTCATGGAGGAACATCAGCTACTCCAGGTGCGGCAGGCTGGTTTCAGGGCCCACCATAGTACTGAACTGGTGATGTTGTCTGTGCTCGACGAGCTCAGAGTTATGGCCGATAATAAAAAAACGATCGCCCTGATTCTGCTAGATTTGTCAGCGGCGTTCGATACGGTCAATAATGCACAGCTTCTGGCTCGGATCGCCGACTTGGGCATCTGTGGGTTGGCACACCAGTGGCTCGAGTCCTTTCTGTCAGGGCGGTCCCAAAGGGTCCAACTGGGTGAGCAGGTGTCGAATATTGGCACGCTCACCTGTGGCCTCCCCCAGGGCTCAGCACTGTCCCGGCTCCTAATCAACATTTATCTCCAACCACTGGTGGCGGATTTGACTCGCATGGACTGTCAAGTCTTTAACTACGCTGATGATACTCAACTAATTCTCCAGATCGATAACTCCCCTCGCGCCCACACTCAGGTGCAAAACATCCTCAGATACACAGTGAACTGGATGACAGCTAATTCCCTAAAAGTCAACCCCGATAAAGCTGAGGTCCTTGTCATCTCCTCTAAAAACAACCCCTGGAATGACCTTTTCTGGCCACAAGAGCTTGGCACCACCCCTACGCCAGTTCCTGTCATAAAAAGTTTGGGCATTAAGTTTGATGACAATCTCTCCATGGGCAGTCAAGTCGCTACCGTGGTCGGCACCTGTACGGGTTTATTGAGACTGTTGCGAAACTTGCCCCCCTTCTCTCATCTGCCACATTACAGAAGATTGTGTCGGCCACGATCGTGTCTAGATTGGACTATGGTAATGCTTTATATATCGGCCTCCCAGAGAAACTCATCAGCAAACTACAGGTGACCATGAATGATGCTGCTAGGCTGATCTTTAGGCTTCCTAGAAGGGCTCATGCTACCCCTTTGCTGTGCAAGTTGCACTGGCTCCCCATCAAACAGAGAGCAAAGTTCAAGGGCCTCTGCATTGCTCACAAAGCCATCTATGGCCAGGCCCCAGTTTACATCAAGGAGCGCCTAGGGAACTATGTGCCGGTACGTACACTTTGGTCATCTGAGGCAGGCCTTTTGGCCTACTCATGGGTCAAAACCGCATCCAAAGGCGGCAGAGCTTTCTCTGTCTTAATTCCCCAACTTTGGAATCAACTGCCTGAGAACCTTCGTAAGGAATCCACACTCCTCTCTTTTAGGAAATGGCTCAAGACTCTGCTGTTTAAGGAGACTCTGGACACAGTCTAAAACATCCGCCAAGCGTTCTATCTGTGACTGTTGGTGGACTTTGGCCTCTCTTTCAAAGCGCTAAGAGACCTGCTGGTGATTATGCGCTATACAAACTTCAGTTAACATAACATAACATGTGCTCCCTCAGGAGAGTGGTCTGGGGGACTGGTCCTGAAAGCTGAACCTGGTTCCCCAGTTCAAAATTCTGCAGCTCTGACCACAGTGCTACATCCGCTCCCCCACTGAACACCATACTGCTCCACTGAGAGAAATTCGCACTGCCTTAAACTACAATCCAATTTGCCCTGCTATAAACAACTGGATGTGACTCAATTCAAATTACGCAATAGGCAAGAGCAATATGCTGCCTAAAAGAAAAAGTAACAACATCCTGGAAAAAGCAAACACTCATAGGGAATGAACGATTAAATAAAGCATGTGAAATGTAAGCAGGAACAACATGGTTATCTTAACTCTTTTACACTCACTATTCAGAAATCAATGAGGGTTTTTACCTGAAAAGTTAAGGACATCACTACAGGTCCCGGAAGGGACCCATTTCAATGTCCACTGCTTATATCCTTACAAAACGTAAGCAGTATGGTTTTAAAAGACCACATTCGTGAACACACACCCGCGGTACACATTTTGTTTTCTAATCCACCCATCAACCAGGTATTGCAGTACCTCCATGTTGGAAGTGGAGGTCCCTGTCGCTTACCGCCGCCACCAAATGCTGTAGGCGGGCGCCCTCGACCCCTCGCTTCAACGTTAGGCTAAGTAAGGACACCGTCTGAGAAAGCCCTGCTCACCCCCTTAGTAGCTTGGCACGAGCAGCCAGGCTTATCTCCAAGGCACGAGTGTTCAGTATGTGCAACCACGCTCACAATAATCCCATGATGTCATCACAAATAGACTCCACACGAGTATTGATAAAAAGAGTATAATCTTTATATAAGAAATTATACGATACGACCACACGATACAAAATCAACATATAAGAATGGGTAGTATTCTTTCCGGTGGGCTGGTAGGTTCTAATCCCAACCACCGAGTCTAATCAACAGTTAAGCTCTTCTCTAACCGTTTCCCAATAGGTTAGACCAGTCGTATTGCTAGAAACACACACGTTGCATAAGGAAACAATACTGCAATGCGTAGCGATATTCTCTTATACTGTGCAACAGAGAAATAATGCCATACGTAGCGCCACAGTCATGTACTTTGCAATTGAAGGAATAATGCAATGCGTATCACCACCAGCATGCCCTGTACCAAGAAGAAACAAAGCAATGCGTCACGCTAGAATCCTGTGCGGTGCAATAGAGAAATAATACACTGCGCCACGTTATACTCAGATACTGTGCACTGACGAAATCATACAATGTGCCACGTTACAATCAAATAATATGCATGGGAGAAATAACGCAGTGCGTAGCGCACCAAGCATAATGTTCGTTAGGCACAAATGAGGTCAGGCGTCATACGACAGTTCGATAGTTCGTTAGCAGCAATAATGCAATTGTGTAATACGACAGTTTTATGTGCTCCAGTAACAGTGCCCCCGTTATGGATCAAATGATGACACACAAAGTACTGCTTCCCACTCCGGCCCCAGTACTGCCCCGTCCTGGGTCAGCACGGGCCGGGATCCGAGCCGAAGCAACGGCTCGCGCAGCTGACTAAGCGGGAGGCCGAGAGAGTGTCCCTCTGGGCCCGCACCCCAACCCAGGTGTTGATCCACGTTACCTGGGGGGGCGCGATCCCACTCTCCTCCCCGACGTCAGCGACTTGGGCCTTGATCCAGAACTCTGTCACGGGTTTTGGCAGACTCGGGCCGGCGGCTCAGCTCTTCCGTGTCTGCCGGTCCGGGCCGCTACTGATGGACTCCGAGGGCCCCGATGACTTGGCCCTCACTCCGGCGGACTCGGTCCACACCGAGACCCGCCCTCAGCACTGTGGAGACTTTACTTCAATTTGGTGCACAACCTAACCCGGCACTCCTCACCAGCACCTCAGGTTGTACTTCGACACGCACACCGTGCATCCGAGACTTGCCTCTTCTCTGGTGCTCACGACGATCCGGTGCTCTTCACCAACGCTCCGCTTGCACCTCAACACGCACCCTGCGCGTTCAAGCTTCGCCTCTTCTCCCGGTGCACATGATGTCCAGGCGCTCTTCCTCACGCCCTGGCTGCAGCACGACATGCACTCTCGCGCGTCCGAGTCTCACCTCTTCTCCCGGTGCACACGATGTCCAGGCGCTCTTCCTCACGCCCTGGCTGCACCACGACACGCACCCTTGCACGTCACAGACTCGCTTCTTCTTTTGGTGCCTACGAGGCCCAGACGCTCCTCACCAACACCCGGGCTGCACCACGACACGCACCCAGAGCGTCCGAGACTCACTTCTTCCGCTGGTGCACACGATGTCCAGGCGCTCCTCACCAATGCCCTGACTGCACCACGACACGCACACTGTGCGTCCGAGTCTTGCTGCTTCCTTTGGTGCACACGAGGCCCAGGCACTCTTCACTAGCACCCGGGCTGCACCACGACACGCACACTTGCGTGTCCGAGCCTCGCCTCGTCTCCCTGTGCACTCCACAACCAGACGCTCCTCACCAACGCCTTGGCCTGCACCACGACACGCACTCTGCGCATCTTAGACTTAGCTTACTCCTGCGTGCCCACGATCACACGGCACAACTTCTGAGGGTCTCAAGCGGCACAAAGCACGCGCACACCGCGTTGCTTGGGACTTCTCCGGAAACTTTTATGATCCTGTATTTCCAAACAGGGAGCCAGCTCACCTCTGGCCCTTGGGGTTACAAGACACAGCACAAAGCACAGTCTTCTTCAAGCAGGGGGACCCAGCGCCTCCAAGCACAGTCCCAACAGCCTCTTCCTTAGTTAGAACAGAAAACTGCAGACCAGCCCCAGATCACGAAGCAAGGATTGGTCTATCCACCACAGTCTCTTCAGTTGTTCCTTCTTTAGCAGAGGTTCCTCTTGACCACAGAATGGGTCCAAGCCTTTTCAGTCTCAATCCATATCTGTTGCATTCCAACGTTCAGGGGTTTCAGCTCTCATAGTTATACCCCTTACTGTGTTTGAAGTTTGTATGTGCTCAGGGGTCCCTGACCCCTCCCTAAATCAGTTCTGGGTGTCTCCCTCCCAGTGTCACCTCTCTCCCTTTGATACTGGGGGTCTGGATCCTTAATCACTCAGCAGGAGATGGGTCAATTGGTTTATAGCACCAGCCCAGGTCTTTTCACCTCCCGGGCTTCTCCTCCCCCTACTCTCCAGATGCAAGGCAGCCTGGTGCTATCTCAACCCCTCCCTGGGTCAAGACCTCTCCCAGCTCCTCTCACCTTTCAATTCCAGACAGACAATCCACATTTCAGATGCACACAGAAATGCTCAGAGCACAAAACTCAGCCACTTCTAAAAGAGTGGTTTATAAACACACAGTGACAAAACCACCTTTACAGAAAGATGCATTATGACACTGTGAGTTCACTCATACCAAACTTCACCTCTCCATTATAAACTGACAGGAAACTAGGCTAACAAATACAACACCTAGCCTCAACCATTCTGTCCTATGGGCAGAATGGCCTTTCAGCAGTGAAAAACGAAATGGAGAGTTTTTCACTGCCAGAACACAACACACACCTCAGTTTATGTTCTGCCTTTTACCTACACGGCACCCTGCCCAGGGGTTACCTGAGACCTACCACGGGGGTGCCCCATGTGTATGTAAAAGGGAAAGTCAGGCCTGACAAGTTGTCAGGACAACATGCTAACTTAGCATTCTGCGCGCAGGCCCTACACTGAAGGCCTGAGTTCCCTTCTCTGCGCGCCCTTGCATTACTAGCCCTTGCACACACAGTGCACATCACTAGGGACTTTTACTAGTAAGGCAAACATACCAATCATGGCCAACCAATCACCATACATTTTACACAGGGAACTCCTGTACTTTGACACTGATCAGCAGTGGCAAAGTACCCAAAGCATCTAAATTGGCATCTTAGGGTCAGGAAAACGGTCTAGGGGGAAAGCAAAAAGTTTAGGGAACTTTAACCAAAAAGGCCAAGTCCTACACTCCAGGATTGGTGCACTTCCCCACCGGGGGAAAACAATGCTGTTCAAAGAAAGACAAGAAAACAAAAGTAGCACTTCACTGGCAAACTCTGGAAAGTGACGCTAATGTGTTTGGGTTTGAATACAACCAATCTGGCCACTTTAAGAACACTCTGTCTTGCTTTATTTAGTTATTTATTTATTTTTCATATTTTGAACCTTTTATTTTCGAGGCTGCACTTTGGAATAGAAAAATGTCAAAAACGGCATTTCCAGCAAAAGTATTTTTCTTTTTTGCATCCATTTCACAGGGGAACAAATAAAGGAAAGAAGGAAAGAGAGGGTGAGAACCGTTTCTTGAAGTCACGGTTTGCAGTAAGTGAGGAGGAGCTAGACAGAAAGAGAGGGAATAAGAGGAAGAAAGAGAGGGGGGCAGCTTCCAGCGGCAGAGCAGAAGCGGACACTGTCCTTGTCTTGTCTGGGCAGGAAGCAAGCAACAGAGTCCTTTTCCTTCTCTGCTCCCCACCCGTCCCCGATCAGCCACAAATGCCGAGCCATCTCTGCAGGCCTTGGTTATTTCTGCCCTCCAGGGACGCATGTTAAAAATAAGAAAGTAGGGGAACGGAATCTATAGAATTAAAGAAGTAGGGGCACGCCATGCCCTGCCGATCCCGCCCACTTCGACCATTGCTGTGGACATACCAGAAGACTTCTCTTGGGGTGCAAAGATTAAGTCACAGGGGAGTTTTGGGTTTCATTTTATAACTGCTCTAGATTAGGACTTTTAAAAGATATAAACCACCCAAGTAGAGATCTAGTGGGTTAGTTGGTAACTGTGGAAGGAGAAGACACAACTTTTAATCCCAGTCTTGCCATGTGGCTAAACTGTGAGCTCTTGGGCAATCCATTTTGAACGTACTCCCTGCCGTAATTTTTGCTAAGCTTTGGAGTCTTTAGAAATAGAAAAAAAAAAAAAAAAACTCCTGTTTAGTGTGTGGTTAGAATAAAAACTGGATTGGATATTAACTTGGGGCAAAGTGGGGTAGGGGGCTAGGTAGCACCTGGTTTCAAGGTCTTTTCCCCAAAATGTAATACTGTGATAAAGTTACATAATTTCCAGCAAATAGTACAGTTGTATGCTTGGGTGCCTTACTTTGACAAAATGTAAGATCTTGGGCAAATAATACTCTGTGCCCTAGTGTGACAATTTGTGAGCAGCCAGAATTAGCTGATGGAAAACACCAAGGGTATATTTCCAGGACAGCACCCCTCCCACCCTCAGCATGGTTTTTATTCACAGATTTAGAGTTGATCAATTGCAGGCATCTCTTTCCCTCTTAGCACATCTAAACATGAAGGTGTTCCTGAAACTAGGTTGTACAGAAACCCTCTGGTGCTACAGAATTTCACTCCCAATTACACAGTAGCCAAACGCTTGCTTGAGCCTGCGGGCAAGCTCCTCTTAACAGCTCATGTAGGGTTAAAAAACAGAGAAAGTGACACCCTGACAGGTAGCTTGTGCCATCCCGCTGGTAAGCCCAAATCCTCCCACTTAGGTTTTGTTTTGCTTGATCTAGAAGCGCAAAAAAGTGAGACATTTGGTGTGCTGCAGTGCCTTACTGCGGACATCAGGAGAAACCCACATAAAACAAGATGGTTGGCTACCCTACAAATATGCTTGCTGTGAGAGTGTTTGGCTTGACTGCAGTTTTTATCTCTTCAGTGAAAGTGACTGCTACCTCCTCTCTTATTTCCTCTGCCCTGCTGTGAGAGCACAAGGTCTCCTTGTTAACTCCAGCACCTCTGTAAGTGTGCGATGCTCATTTGTTTGCTTTTTAATTCAATAGCTTTCCTTCCTCTTATTGTGTCTGTCGCTCTCCTGAAGCATAGTTTCTTTGCAATACTTTACATTTGATGACTTGTATCCTTCCATAGTTTACATTAGAAAGCTAGTTTCTTTTTCTTTGAGCACTCTATGGGAGTGCATGTGTTTTCTTGCTTTCTACACCAGTTTACTCGAAACCAATTCCCGCCGATCTACTCTGCACTCTACACTAGACTATGCAACATTTTATGCCACTGCACGCTATGCCATTGTGCTCTATGTCACTGCACTCTACGGCACTCTGTTCTACTCTGCACCACTGTATTCTACGCCCCTCTACTCTGCACCACTCTACGCCAATGACCTTTACGCCACCCTACTATACACCACTGCGCTCTACGACTGTCTACTCTGCAACACTGCACTGTCTGCCACTGAACTCTATGCATCTGCACTCTGTGCTGTGCCACTTTGCACCACTGCCCTCTACGCCACTCTACTGTAATCCACTGCACTCTATGCCAATGCACTAACTATCACCTTACTGAAAATCAATCCACTCTACGCCACTGCACTCAACGCCAACTACTCCGCACCACTGCACTCGGTGCCACTATACTCTAATCTCCAACACTGCATGCTACGCCACTGCACGCTAAGCCACTCTATTCTACTGTGCACCACTGCTCTCTGCACCACTGTTCTCTGCACCTCTGCACCACTGCACCACTCTACTCTATGCCACTGCTCTCTGCACCACTCTCCCCTGCACCACTCTGCTTTTCGCCTTTCTACTCTACAACTCTACTGTGCAAAACTGCACTGTCTGCCACTATACTCAGAGTCACTACATTGCACCACTGCCCTCTACATCACTGCGTGCTATGCCACTCTACTCTATTGTGCTCTATGCCTCTCTATTCTACTCTGCCCCACTCTACTCTATGCCGCTGCACTCTACTCTGCACCGCTCAACTCTACGCCACTCTATGCCACTACACTCTGCATCACTACACGCCACTCTAATCTATTCTGCACCACTGCACTCCATGCCACTCTACTCAACGCCGCTCTGCTATACACCTCTGTACTCTATCCTGCACCGCTCTACCTGACCACTTTACTCTATGCCACTTCACTCTACTCTCTAACAATCTACTCTACATCACTGCAGTCTACTCTGCACCACTCTACTTTATGCCACTTCACTCTATGCCACTCTACTCTGTCACTGCACTCTACACCAATGCACTCTACACCACTTTACTCAAATCCAATGCACTCTACGTCACTGCACTCTCAGCCAATTTACTCTGCACCACTGTACTATACGCCACTTCACACCAGGCCACTCTACGACACTACGATACTCCATTCTGATGCTGTACTCCACTCTGACACTCTACCTCACTCTATGCCACTCTACAACACTACTCCACGGCGCTCTATGCCACTACCTCTATGCCACTCTATGCCACTTTACTCCACTCTGTTCTATGACACACTACTCCACTCTGTGCCACTTCACTCTGTTACTCCATTCTGACACTCTATGCCACTCCACTGTACGCCAATCGACTCTGCAACCTCTACTCCTCTCCACTCCACTCTCCTACACTATTCCACTCTGCAATTCCACGACAATCTATTGTGCTTTACGCCACTCTACTCCGCTCTTTGCCACTCTACTCCACTCTGTACAATGCTGTCTATGCCGCTCCACTCTGCTCTACACCACTCCACGACACTCGATGCCACTCTATTTTACTCCACTGTACGCCCTTCCACTCTACCACACTCTACTCACTCCACACCACTCCATGACACTCCGCTCCACTTAACTCTAATCTACACCACTCTACCACACTCCACTCTACTTTGACACTCCACTCCATTCCACTCTCCTTAAACCCATTAAATTTTAGCCATGCTGATATACAACATGGCTAAAACATATTGGCAAAGCCAATGGCTCTTGCATAGGCGAGACCTATTGGCTTTACAGTTTTCAGTTGCAATTGCTTTTTCTCTTTCTTCTGTGTTCAAAAGAAGAGTTAGGAACTGTAAATGTTGCCGACTCATAGCAAGGTAACTCCATTTTGGTGATAGGGCTGCAAATCCTCTATTTTGCAGTGCATTGACGCAGGCTTCTAGTGAGAATGATGATTGCATTGCAACAGTTTTTTTAGGTGTCGCCTGCACAGCGCTTGTGAAATCTCTTGTCTTTAATATATCTTAAAAGGGGGCTCTTATCAGTTTCCAACACCGAATTACTGTATTCATTTGCTTTTGCGTGTAACTTTTTTTGTTAACTTCCCCTGGCTGCATGCATTTACGATACTTCTACTAAAGCTGTTCACACTGTTTAAGTGTGATTCACTGTCAAGATAAAATCTCTTCCCACGGAAAAGGCAGACAGCTTCTAACAGTATGCTGGAATGCTAGCTTTTTATTACTTACTTGTGTAAAGCAGATGCTTTAGCCTTAGAATGTTTGTGGCATTTCATATTGATGCCTCAGTGCCTTTCTTTGCACTTTGAAGGCATTATCAGATTGATTTTTTCAGCTTAATCTATTTGGTCATTATGATCAAATTCAAAATTTTGTGATAAACATTGCACGTAAAAAATAAAGTTAATATACCAGAGCTATGCTATATTTTACTACTAAACAGGCAGCCACAAGTGCAGTTACTTTGCAGACAACAGGGTCATGAATTGAATGGTGCAGCAGGTGCTACCCGCGCTAAAAAGTTGTCAGAACTCCTCTAAACACATAATATTGCTATATTTGATTACTAAACAGGCAGTCACAATTGCAGTTACCTTGCAGTTAAAATGGACTTGATTTGAATGGTGCAGCAGGTGCAATGGCACCGGGAGCAAAAGCTCCAGGCACCCCAATAAACACCTAATATTGCTATATTGTATTCCTAACCAGGCAACCACAAGTGCAGTTACCTTGCAGACAACAGGATCATGATTTGAATGGTGCACCAGGCGCAGTAGTACCGGGCCCAAAAGCTCTAGGGACCCCACTAAACCCAGATTATCGCTAAAACATAAAACCAAACAGACAGTCACAAGTGCACTTACCATGCAGACAACAGGGTCATGATTTGAATGGTGCAGCAGGAGCAGTGACACCAGGACTAAAAGCTCTAGGCACCCCACTAAACACCTAGAATTGCTATAGTTTACTAAAATACAGGCAGTCACAATTGCAGTTACGTGCAGTTTAAAGGGGCTTGATTTAAATGGTGCAGCAGATGCAGTGGCACCGGGGTCAAAATTTGTCATAACTCCACTAAACACCAAATATTGCTATTTTTGTTCTACTAAACAGGCAGCCACAAGTGCAGTTATCTTGCCGGCAATAGGGTCATTATTTGAATGGTGCAGCAGGTGCAGAGGCACTGGGCCCACAAGTTATTAGAACTCCTCTAAACAACTAATATTGCTACATTTTACAGCTACACATGCAGTCACAAGTGCAGTTCTAGCAAGCGCTAGGTTCATGATTTCAATAGTGCAGCAGGTGCAGTGGCACCACCGGGACCTAAAGCTCCAGGCACCCAACTAAACACCGATTATTGCTATATTTTAGAACTAAACAGGCAGTCACAAGTGCAGTTATCTTTCAGGCACTAGGGTCATGATTTGAATGGTGCAGCAAGTGCAGTGGCACTGGGCCAAAACAGTTGCCAGAACTCCTCTAACCACCTAATATTGCTATATTTTTCAACTAAACAGGCAGTCACAATTGCAGTTACCTTGCACTTGAAAGGGGCTTGATGTAAATGGTGCAGAAGGTGCAGTGGCACCGGGTCCAAAAGCTCTAGGCACCCCACTAAACACCTAATATTGCTACATTTTACGCCTAAACAGGCAACCACAAGTGCAGTTACCTTGCAGACAAAAGGATCATGATTTGAATGGTGCAGCAGGTGCAGTAGCACTGGACCCAAAAGTTCTCAGAACTCCTCTAAACACATAATATTTCTATATTTGACTACTAAACAGGCAGTCACAATTGCAGTTATCTTGCAGTTAAAAGGGGCTTGATTTGAATGGTGGAGCAGGTGCAGTGGCTCCGTGGCCAAAGACTCTAGGGACCCCACAAAACGCAGAATATTGCTAAACTTTACTACTAAACAGGCAGTCACAAGTGCAGCTATCTAGCCGGCACTAGGGCCATGGCTTCAATGGTGCTGCAGGTGCAGTGGCGCTGGGGCCAAAAGTTAAACCCCTCTAAACACCAAATATTGCTATATTTAACCACTAAATAAGCAGTCACAAGTGTAGTTACCTTGCAGGCACTAGGGTCATGGTTTCAATGATGCAGCAGGTGCAGTGACACCGTGGCCCAAAGCTCCAGTAACCCCTCTAAACACCAAATATTGCAATATTTTACTACTAAACAGGCAGTCACAAGTGGAGTTACGTTGCAGGCAATAGGGTCATGATTTGAATGATGTAGCAGTTGCAGTGACACCGGGGCCAAAAGATATCACAACTCCTCTAAACACCAAATATAGCTATATTTTACTACTAAACAGGCAGTCAGAAATGCAGTTATCTTGCTGGCACTAGGGGCATGATTTAAATGGTGCAGCAGGTGCTGTGTCAGAAGTCCTCTAAATACATAATATTGCTATTACATCAATGAATTATATAATTTCCCTCTTTCATTTCATGTTTCAAAAGTTTGCTATTGCTTACCTGCACTGTGCCACTAGTAACAGCACAAAATATTGCCTTTTTGTACAAAAACAAGTCATAACACTTTAACAGACTTTTTGGGACCCATTACGATACCCGGCGTAAAAGAATCCGCCAGGCATGGAAGCGGCAAAAATCCGCCCGCACACACCGCCTGAACACCGACCACGCCATTATGAGTACACAAACCGAAAACCGCCATCGGCGGAAAAATCACACAAAATACCGCCCGCCATCGTCCGAGTCGGAGTCAAACCGCCCGCCACGGACGGAAACACGCACGACAACACAAAACCGCCCGCCCACACGGCCGACACACCGCACGTGAAATTACGATCGCACCGCCATGAGCGCGGAAAAACAACAAATATACCGCCCGCCAGCGCAAACAACGCCGATGAGAATCGACACGGCAGAAGCCATGGCGCCAACGTACCTGCACAGAAACCATCCGCACACAAAACCAATAGCACACAACATGGCCAACAAGTCCACACAGCAAGGCACACACAAATACACAAGCACAGTACACATCCCGAAAATACCCCCCGGACAAACAAAAAATACAAAGGCCAGAACCCCAGACACAACACACCTGAAAACAACAGACCATGAGGACACACCCACATAGGTGAGTACAAAAGCAGCACTCCCACAGACCACAACCCCTTGCTACATTGCAAACCAGAGAGGAGAGGAGAGGACACAGTGACACAGCAAGGACAGCAGCACACCACAGAAACGCACACATCACTACCACCACCACCACCACCACCACCACCAAACACCACCACCACCACCACCACCACCACCAAACACCGGCACCACAAACCCCCTGCACATTACACAACACACACCGCACCAGCACCACAAACACCATGGCACCACAAAGGATGCCCAAGTTCACGCCCATGGAGCTGACGGTCATGGTCGACGAGATCATCAAGGTGTACCCACAAATCTATGGGAACATGGTCCAGCACACACCACTAGCCACCAGAAACAGAATGTGGAACCGGATCGTAGACCAGGTCAATGCAGTCGGGACCCTGCCCAGGAACAGAGTCGAGATAAACAAACGTTGGAATGACGTAAAAAGCCTGGTCAAGAAGAAGGAGGGCAAAAACAGAGAGCTGGCTGCCGTCACTGGCGGAGGGAATCCCGCGCTCTTTAAGACCTTCAAAGCGTGGGAGGAGAAGGTGCGAGTCGTAATCCATCCGGAGATCCTCGCCGGATTAGCAGGGGGAGTGGAGGCTGGTAAGTACAAACTAATGTATACCAGCACACCGCTATGTACTCACATGCGCAACTACCATGCCACAGCTCCCAGGGACAAACACCCCCATGTCCAGCACACAATACACAACACATCACACACACATGCAACAGACACTACCACACACAGCCCAAACCGAACAAGTGTAAGATGCGTGGGGACATGTGTACACTAAGCCAGCCACGTAACCACCAACAGGTCCCCAAATATGCCAGAAGCGCCACAACGAGCACCCACCACACCCATGTGTCCGCCACAGCTGCACTAACCGACAAGTAACAGGTAAGTGGCAGGAACACAAAGTGCAGTGGGTGGGAGGGTGGACAGCCCAAGTACAACACACACCAGGCCCCAGTCCCACAGCACAGCAAGGAGGAGCATCCCCCACACCCAACAGCCACGTGTCAGCCACCGCAGTGCACAACGACAGCCGAAAGGCAGACATCACGGTCCACAGCAATCGGTGTCAGTGGGTGTACAGCCACCCCCACGACCCACTACACCCCCCCACCCCCACAGACCTGCAACATGGAGCACCCCCGCTTAGAGCCATGTGGCATCCAGTACAGTGCACGCACGAACAACTTGCAGGTGGGAAACTGGACAGGGCTGGATTACTGGAGGCATGAGGACCATAACACCACCAACACATGGGACATGTCACGTAGCAGACGAACACGCAGCACCGCCCACCGTCACGAACAAGTGAACAATGTGCACACGGACATGAACAACAGACTCACACCCCACATGACCCATCACAGACATAGCAACACCCAAGGAGCCACGTCTGCATGCACAAGCCACACTGAATATAGTCCCACACGGCAGCCACTGTGCAACTCATCACACACAACCGAAACACCATTGAAGTCCTGTCCATGTAGCCCCTACTGCCTGTCAACCACACACCCCACAACTACGCCTATGTAAGACAAACAACACTAGACGCAACAGAGCGGAACAACAGAAATGCACACGAACACCACTGAACCCATCAAACTCACAGACACACCATGCACATACAACATACCATCCATCCCATCCGTCAGCCCCAGTCTCATGAAAGGCATGTCATCCGCACAGCTGCCACACATACAGCAGTCACGCTAAGACACATGCCCATGACCAACCATGTGCCAGAAGTCAATTAAGCGCACGACACACTGTGAGCAACAACACACAACATGGGCCACCCCCCGAGCACTGCAGTGATGCACATGGCACAGGGCAGCACGCACACCAAGGAGATGGGACAACTGCAATACGTTGGCTGGCACACAACTATCACTCACCCATAACGATGCGTCCAATGCCATGTCCAGTAACCACAACAGACAGCAAATATGCAGGGCATGTCAGGCATGCACACACCTCAGACCATGCACTGTCATGCAGCCACAACACATGTCACGTTCGGCACCCATGGCTCACAGCATGTACCCCAAAAGCATATCCCCTCCCAAATGCGAATCTGGGGCATGGCCCCCATGTTGCCATATGCGTTCCTAAGCGTTCCATTTGAACCCCAAAAGCATATCCCCTCCCAAATGCGAATCTGGGGCATGGCCCCCATGTTGCCATATGCGTTCCTAAGCGTTCCATTTGAACCCCAAAAGCATATCCCCTCCCAAATGCGAATCTGGGGCATGGCCCCCATGTTGCCATATGCGTTCCTAAGCGTTCCATTTGAACCCCAAAAGCATATCCCCTCCCAAATGCGAATCTGGGGCATGGCCCCCATGTTGCCATATGCGTTCCTAAGCGTTCCATTTGAACCCCAAAAGCATATCCCCTCCCAAATGCGAATCTGGGGCATGGCCCCCATGTTGCCATATGCGTTCCTAAGCGTTCCATATGAACTCCAAAAGCAAAGTACAAACCAGACCCAGGATGGGCCAGGAGCCCGCATACACCAGAGTCACAATGAGTAGGGGCACAGCAACACACCCATCGGCATGGCCAATCCGTCCCATGCCACATGTGCACAGCACACAGTCCCATTGCCTAGCACACACAACTACAGATGCCACAGCCACACACTCGCCTCCGGGAAACCCATGTACGAGATTGCACGAACTGCCAATGTCAGACGACTAATACATACTTCGCCAGGTGCAACACAATAACAAATCTCATTCTCTCCACAGGTGACGAACTGCTGGATGCTGGGGATGGAGACAGCAGCCAGCACAGCCAGCCTACAAGCCCCCAACGAGGACACACGGATCTGGAGGATCTGTCCTCCTCTTCGGACACGGACCACCAAGCTGGCCCATCTGGCGTGGCAGGGCCCAGCCGCTCCCCAGGACCCTCCTACCCACCAACCCATCATCCAGGGATGCTGAACAGTCCCAGTCCCCTGCTGCCACTGTCGTTGCGGCCACACCCACGGTCATTGCGGCCACTACCACTGCCGCAACCGCCACCATCGCCGCACCGACCACCACCGCCTCCACCACCACCACGTCTTCGCTGGCACCAGCCCCAGCGCAGGTGGTGGCCCGGCCGACTGGATCCACCCTGGGAGCCACAGCGAGGACCGTGGTGTGCAATGTGGCTAGTGGGCAGGCCGGTGGCAGCAGGACTGGTAGGAGGAGCAGGGTCAGGAAACGCCAGCCTCCCCTGGGAGCCATGCCCTGCCTCAAATGGCCAGAGTCCTTGGGGCCTATGAAGAGGCCCAAGGACAATGGGCCAGGTCTGCTACTGACACGCGGGAGGTGCTGGGGGTGCTGAGGTCCATGGACGCCCATATGGGCCAATTCGTGTCCCGTATGGACCAACTCGTGGACCTCATGGGCCAGCTGGTGGTGGCGGTGGGGTCACAGGCAAGGCCAGCAACACCACCTCCGCCACCACCTGCTAGGGCGCAGGCTCGGGCAGCAGTGTCCACTTCCCCTGCGTCCACAGCCAGTGAGCACACCTCACCCACCACCAGCAGGTCGCCACCACACACCCCCTCCCAAACGTGGAAGGGGCCGTCCGAAGAGGAAACAGATCTCCCGGGAGGACTTCGCACGCTCCAGTCGCAAGTGAGGCAGCCAGCCAGCCTTCCGCCAGCCTTCCTTGACCAGCCACTGCATTGACTTGCTCTACGATCCCACTCCACACAGCCATCTGGATGGCATGTGTGTGTTGGACTATGGACATAGAACCAGTGGGTACACCCTGATCATCACGCAGCCATGACCGACAGCTCATTGTCACTGCACGCACCACATTTGTCATCACCTTACACACAATCACATGTCACAGTTTGTAATAAATGCACCTTTTTCACTAACTGCTGTTTGTGCCCTGTGTTTTATTTGTACGGAATACAACGGCCACCTTGGGCGGAAAGGCACCTGATGCGTGGCATGGCAATGGAATCCGGAGGACCTGTAGGGACCTAGGGGTGGGAGACAGAACAGGAGCACATTCAATGAGTGTGTCACACACCCATCACACAGTACATGTCAACAACTACAAGCAATGTACACACATCGCACAGAGCAATAGGGCACAATGCCACAGTCACCAACAGTGGCATACTACCCTGGCCATGGAGCGTTGACACACTGCACGCAGTGAACATACGGCCACCCTGACACAGCACACACACACCTGCACAGATACAGACACATCATCCGTCGTACATGGACACTCACCGTCAAGTGAAGTAGCGGGCGATGAGCTGCTGCCGCACATTCCCAGCTTCCTCCTCTCCGCTGTCCACCTCACTCGAGCTGTCCTGGTCTGCGGGCTGGGGCCCTGGTTGATCTCCGTCATCCACAATGAGGGGGATCTGCTTCCGAATGGCCAGATTGTGCAGCATGCAGCACGCCACCACTATCTGGCACACCTTCTGTGGGGAGTACGCCAGTGCACCCTCGGTGCGGTCCAGGCACCTGAACCTGGACTTGAGGAGGCCAAAGGTACGCTCGACCACACGTCTGGTCCTCCCATGTGCCTCATTGTATCGATCGTCTGCTGGGGTGCGAGGATTCCTCAATGGACTGAGCAGCCATGCCCCATTCGGATACGCAGAGTCACCTGGGTGTGAGGGACACAGAGAACCGTTGCAATTCCAACTGGACAGGGGACAGCATCGCACAACCAGCACGCTACACCACTCCACATACTCACCGACAATACAGGCACGATCCTGTTGCAGATTGGCCATCAGTCGTGGCAAGATGCTGTTGCGCATTATGTGTGCGTCATGGACCGAGCCTGGAAACTTGGCACACACGTGGGTGATCACCATGTCCGCAAGGCACACCACTTGCACATTCAGGGAGTGCGTGTGCTTCCTGTTGCGGTACAGGTGCTCAGTGGCCTGTGGTGGAACAAGGCCAACATGAGTGCAGTCAATGGCTCCCACGACGTGTGGGATTCTGCCAAGGGCATAGAATGCACCCTTCACTGCCGCCAATTAACGAGCCCTGGGGAATCTGATGTACCTGTTCCGGTACAGCATCATGGCTGCCAGTACATCCCTCAGCACCTTGCTGATACATGGGCTGGGACATCCCTCCTCCACTGCCCACTGTGTGCTGGAATGACCCAGTGGCGAAGAAATGCATGGCGGCCATCACCTTAGCCGTGGGGGTGACAGCAGTCGGATACACCCTGCGGGGACGGAGATGGGGCTCTAACATGGCACACAGTCGATGCAGAGTTGGCCTGTCCAGCCGAAACTTCCTGATTACCTCTGTATCGTCCATGTCCGCCAGCAATTGGTATGGGCGGTCAATGTTCGGTCTCCGCCTGGGTTAAATGGCAGAGGACACATGTCAAAGCAACACGGCACATAGCAATTTCGCATACACATCACTGACATGACTGAGCAAGCACATGAGCCACAGCCCAGCTGTCAAGCTGGGACGGCACGGCCACAATACACTTACACAGGTCTCCCAACAATGGCAATGGTAAGTGAGACATACCACTGCCATGTGCATGCACATGGGGATCTAGGCCCCAATGACTTGCGGGGCGTGCTGATGGGGACTGACTGCATATCCGTCAAGCGGCAACGCCACGGCAACATGAGTGTCTGCTGAGCATGGAACTGCTTCCGAGGCTGGATGAGTATGGCACACGACGACGACGATGTGGGCACGGGCTGAGCGGCCAATACAAGTGGGACCTGTGGCACGAGGGGATATGAGACAGTAGTAGGTGTCAGCACTGCACCCTATGTACAGCACTGTACGGATCACAGCTCCCGAAACATTGACTGGTGTCCACATTGACAGCCCCATGCCAAGACGGCTGTGTGCTTGCAGTCACACGTCACAGGTGAGAGGTTGCATTGCACGTGCAAGGTGGCAGACGTACATAGTGGGAGCTGGCATGTGTGTGCATGTGTCTCCTGTTCAGGATCCACCAGATGGGCGCTGACTCTGTACTGACCATTGGACACAGCATGTTCCGTGGAAGGCTTGTGTGTGTGGGATGGTGGCACTGGATGTGCCTCCGTTGGGTGGGGGGCCATGCACAGGGCGGGTACGTCGATGATTGCGCATTGTTGGTCACGGTGGGTGCACCAACTAATATGTGTTGCCCTGTGTTCAATTCCTATGTCCGCATGATGATGGACTGTGGATGTGGGCAGACTACACATTGGTCGATGTGCTGTCTATATGCATGTGCCTTCACACCAGGCACAGCTGCCCCTGCACATGTGACCCCTGCTGGACTCGCTGCTGGGTCTGTGGAGCTGATGCACCTTCTGCGCGTGGGGCGGGCCGCTCTCCTCACTTCCCTCATTGCGCATGTCATGTCTTTGCCGCAGGTGACATGGATCATGGAGGGCCCACATGTACGCGTGGGTAGGCTACACATGATTGTTCACTGGTCGCCACCCCCAGTCAGTGTTTCGAATGGGAAGGTTGTCGTGCTGGTGGTATGTTCGATGTGGCGGATGGGCGGGCCTAGGTGCGGGCTTACATTCCGGACATGGGGGGTAGTTGGATTGGCGACTAGTTGCAGTACACACGGGACACGTCTCTTCCTTTCCACATCTGGGTCATCCCTTGTACTAACTGACAGTGATACAGTCATCATCGCCCCAGCCCTCATGTCCTCCCCTCGCCCCCCAATATGCATGCTCACCTGCGAGGCTAGCGCTTGCACAGGCAGCCCCAAGCTCGCACCAGAGAGGGCAAGGAGTGTATGTGTGGGTCCAGTTGCACGAGTGGGCTGTCTCAGGGTATGATGTGTGGCGGGACGCCGTCCACCTGCGTGGTGCCCCAAATGGAGACCCGGCCTGCATGGACTATGCATCACAGTCTTCGCCTTCCGGATCCGCCACCTGCGACACCCAGTGGCTGTGGCTGCCCTTGCGGCCAGGCCGTGTCCGTCTGTGGCTGATGGCCCACACATTCACTCTTTGGCCTCTCTGGGGAGGGCTCGGGGGTGGTGGCGCACGCGCTTGCACTTAGTCGCAATGGCATGTGGCGTGGTTGGTATGATGGGCAATGGATGGGATGGTGCGAGCCACCTCCCGTGACGTCAGTGCTGCTCGTGCTGTGGTGCGTCCCCCTACACTTCCATTTGACTTGTGCCATGCTAGACGTTGAGGTTCTATTGCCTGCGTGATATGACCAGGAGGAGCGCGAGGAGACCTCTCACACACCATGCTCCACTGCCATCCCGTGCCCTGTATCGCCTGTGCGGATTGACTATGTTGGGGTTACACCTGGTCGACTGGGGCTGTGTGTGCCTTGTCAAGGGGCATGGCGGGCGCACAACAGGATCCAGCTTGTCCACAGAGGGTGGGCTGAGGTGCGCCTGGTACCGCTTTGTACGTGTGCCCGGCTGCTGTGCACACACGTGTTCACTCCCCCGACAGGTGTCCTCTCACAATGCCCAGGGAAGCGGTGGTGTACTGTTCATGAGCCCTCCCAACACGGTGTGCTCCAACTTGGCATGTGCGCATCTACCCGTCGCACCCACCCACCTGAGCACTGCGTCCATACGACTTCACACGACACATGTGTGTCTTCCACAGTAGTGCTACTCATTTGCGTTGACATCCAATACCAGTGGACTACATGGTCATGTCACGACTGCCGTGTACTTCACATACTCTCATCCTCTCTCATTCGTACTTGTGAAATGAGTCAGCGGAGACAGTTCTGGTTTCAAACATTATATTGAGTCTTCTGTCCTCTGTGATGCAGTATAGTGGACACTACTGGCAGCGGAATACATGTTGAGGATATACTGAGCATGATAACAAATGGGATAGGGTGTGGGGTTACATCTGCTTGGCCAAGGCTGTGCTAATGTACATTTACGTATAGCTGCGGAGCTGCAGACTTTGACACAGACGGTATACATGTAGCCTACCAGACTGCTTGGCATCATGGGCACAGTCCATCTCAGTTCCATGTGACAGGTTTGCTGCGGTTGTTCCTCATGCACGCGTGCATGTGAGATGACATCAGGGCATGTGCTTGCGTGCATGCAGCGGCGTGCCACTTGTTGTTGCACTGTGGTGGTTACTGGACATGTCACAGTCACTGGGGTCGTGTTGTTGTTGTATGCACTTGTCGTCCATGCAAAGGTCCTGGTATGGGATTCCCGGGGCGGGGGTGGGAGGGGTGCAGCACCCACAGACTCCAGGCGACCTATTCATGTCCACTGAGCGGTGTGTGTGTCCATGTGCGCTGGATCCATGTCGTGTCCTGGTTGTTCGTGCAGTTCCGTCCATGTGGGTGCGATGCACAGAGCCCATGCCACTGCCTCCCACGATGCATGCGGTGTTCCTGGATGTGATGGGGAACAGTGTGCATGTCCCGGTCATATCCGATGTCATGGCGATGTCGTTGATGGTGTGGTTACAGTTGCCGGTCGTTTGGTATGGCTGTTGTGGTGGTGACTGGCCAGTCCGTGCGGAAGCTGAGCATGGGTGCGGGGTTGGACTTCATAGGTCACTCGGGGAACCTGCGTTGTGGTCCGACGTATTTACAGGTTGTCAGGTATGCGATGCCGTCCAGCAGGGCTTCCATGTCATTGGTGGTGTACATGTTTGCCAGCCAATGTAGCGGATGGTGGCTGTCAAGGTGTTGTTCGTAGGTTGTCCCTTGGAGGACCATGATGGGGCATGCTGGGTGACATTCGATGTAGCTGTTCTCGATGATCCGTCGTGTGGAGGCACAG